>JAWNNQ010000962.1:0-25000 GCA_035044765.1 Leucophenga montana | reverse complement strand
TCAGTGGATGATGGCCGGTCAGATAGCCCAAAAGCAACCTCAGCTCAGAATCTATTGAGATGTGCGTTAGTTTTTGGGTATTTAAGACGGGTTAGTAGCTTGGCCTACCGTAGACCAGAATATTGTAGCCAGTACCGGGGAGGCAGTGCTTTTAAATCTATCGTTGGTTTTGGTTTTCAAAGCCAGCTTTAAGCTGGCTAAATTTAAAAATTTCGCGTTTGTGAAAAAGTTGCTGTATTCAGCATTTTGTACTCCGTTTAAGAAAATCCGTACTCAACAAAAACTATTGTTACCACTATGCATCAATTCAAGTGCGCAAAAGCTGGTTTATTTTATCAGCGTAGTAGTATTTAGTTTTGTCAGCAGGCGTAAAAATGTATCTCTAGTTACATTTCTTGAATTCTCACTTACATATTTTTCCAGCAATGCTCGGTGATATAGTCGACTTGCATGGTGAGAGGTTTTACTAGGAAGTGAAGTACATTGAGCTGCTCTCTTAGGGATCTTAGCATTAAAGCATGATGAAAGACTACATTTCATTTCCCACATTACAAAAAACAGATACTGAAAATACCAAAAAATAAAGAGGCAGTTACACATTTTTTGCTTGTACACTGCAAATGGAACGGCAGCTAATGTAAGAGAGAGAGAGAGAGAGGGAGAGAGAGAGAGAGAGAGAGAGAAAGAGAGAGAGGCGGTTACGACAAACACTGTGGAATAGTAAGTTTATCGAAAGACTGCTCTGTTTGTTTTGCGCATTTGCTTTGTATATTCATGCGGTTTGCTGGTTTCTTGTATCGAAACAAGTTCACCACAACGTTCAACTGGTTGAAATGTTTCATTTTTGTTAGTAAAACTTTTTAAAGAACGAAGAAAGAATATAGAAAGTTTTTTGTAAGTAATTGCGAATTGAGTGTTTTGTTCCAATACGCTTTGTGTAAGGTGCAAATTCGATTACAACCAAAATGTTCAATTTTTAATAGCATAACTTTGGAACATATTCATAGATCTTGTTTGTATGTACTTCATTTTCTTCATGAAATAGTTAGGGTTTATGTAAAAACACATTACACGAATTCCATTTTTTGCTATTTTTTTTTTGCTCCACTTTTTGTTGAAAAAAATGCCATATTTTATTAAAGCTCATAACTTTTTAACCATTTCAGCAATTTTAGAAAAGTTAAGAACTGTTTTTATGATATTTTATTATATTTATATTGACTAATGTTGCAGTTATATTGATATTCGTAATCTAACGCAAGATATAGCTGAAACAGTGGACCCTTTAACAAAAACTGTTGCATTCAAAAAATGTTTGCACGATTTTCGAGTTGAGTAGAACAAAATCTAAGTAAAAGGAGATATGGCCTCGCATGCAGTTTTTGGCTGTAGACTTATGTAATTGGTTTTGACTTCCTCTTTAATACAAGATAAATAGTTCTCTGAATTCTTCCTTAAAAGTTAGAAAGTTACTAAGCTTGAAAATATGTAGTTTTAAAGATGCTAGGGAAATACGTTTTTCTGCTGTTTTTTTTTGTAAAGACAAATAGACAATATAGACAATACATGTGCATGTTGGTGTTAGCAATTTCAAGACGTATGTGTGTACTATATTGGAACGTTTGAAATAGAATTATGTTATTAGCACAAATAATTCCTGAATTGATTTTTATTTCTTATACAAAGCAGCAAAATCTGAACACAATGACGTTTTCTATGATGTTTATAGTGCAGTTTATTTGTATAGTCGGGTAATACGGATTTTGGTACATACATTTGCTCGAAAAAGTCTGCGTACACCACAAAAATATTTGAAATTTTAACTTTAATCATAAATATCTCAGCTAATGTTTTATGTATTGAATCAAACTATGTTTTATTACAATATATTGTTTATTAATTTCTCTTAACTAAATAATAACATTTTTGCTGCACTATTTTAATACTTCAAAATTATAGGTTTAACTCATTTTATGCTACATGTCAGAATAGCACTACCGCAAAAGTCTGCGTACAGCTGCATAAGCGATGCGTGGAATGAGCAAATATGCGATTACTGCTAACAAAAAAAAAAAAAAAATATTCTAAGAAATGCTTATCTCACTCAAAAATTATTTTAAAGCTATATTTTGATGGAAAATCCTATAAAAAAAAATTGGAAATGTAATTGGCAGAGCTCACTCATCAATAACTAACTACACTTGAAAGGGTTTCATCCTGCCAAAACACCGATCAGATCGTCCATCTCTCTTAACAAAATGTGCAAAAAAAGCAACACTCATTTAGTGGGACAGCATCCGAGCACCAAGTTCAACAACTGAAACTAGATGTAGGAGAAAGGTATTCAAAAATAATTTCCGATGTTACAGCCCTGAAATTTAAAACAAAACGCCGGCTATCATAGTCGAGATGTAAGAAGCCCCATATCTCAGCTATAAATAAGCAGAAGCGCATAAATATAAATAAGGCGAAGATGCACGCCTTATTTATATTTATATTTAGAATTGAGAAACCTAGTTGAGATCAAAGATACGCAGTCGGGGCTTGGGATGGAATGTCAGTATAGTATACTGCAAAATGCAGAGCATCTGGATGACGAGTGCTATCCTAAGGGTAGTAAGAAAGGATTATTCTAACAGTTAATAACACAGCACAGAAGCATCTACGCAGACTTTTGCGGTTATGCTTTTCTGCTTAAAATGAGTTAAAACTAGAATTTTGAAGTATTAAAACAGTGCAGCAAAAATATTATTAGTTAAGAAAAATTAATAAACTATATAGTAGTAGGTAGTATAAAAGAAAGTTTGTTGATTCAATACAGAAAACATTATAGTAGGGGAGCCCGGGATGCTAAATTTGCAGTTACAACGAAAGCGTCATGGAGACCCATTGGATTGTGAAGATTAGGTTCTAAAATGAAAAAAAGTTTATGTTAAGTTTTCCATTTTAGTTTAGGGAGAAAAGTGTGTACAAATTTTCAAAAATTAAAAAAAAAAAAACAGTCACATGGCAATACTCGAGCGCGTCAGACATTCATAGTTTATACGCGCTTTGTCTGTCTCTCTGATAACCGAGAGATATTAATATCTGACGATTAGCTAGTGTAGCGTGGCCGTACAAAGTTATTCGAGCGTGTTAGATATTCAGAGGGAATGTTGAGTGAACTCAAAAAAGTGTGCTATTCAAATGGCTGACGATTTGAACGTGGCCAAAAGTCATGACCGATTTTTGAAAATGAAAAAAAAAAAAATGTGACCTTGAAATACTCGAGCGCGTCAGATTTTTATACAGACGCTACAACTTGATGTTCTAGTCGTCCTAACTGATAATCTGACAATTATATGGAGGGAGGGATTGTTAATCTCACAATTTTAAACAAAAAAAAAAAACAAATTATGCGTTTTTTTTTTTACTAGTTTCTTACTAGGTCCCCGCGATGCCACTCCTTCCCCCTTCCCCACCTTCCATATGCTCCTTCTTATTGAAACAAAAAAAAAAAAAAAATTGAAGGAAAATCTAAAAATCAGCCTTATTTTTCAAACTTATTGAATATATTAAACTTATCGATAACAATGCGTTCTTAATGTATATCGTTAGTTTTCCAGCTCTATTGTGTGGGGACCGTGCGAGAGAGTGAGATATAGAGAAATAGTGAGAAGGAAATAGAGATGCGAAGCATCTGTACGCTTCATCTTTTATTGGATGTTTTTAGCTACATCGTCCCCATGAAAAACGTCAGATTATGTGTTTTTCGTAATCCTATAATAGGATTTCTTACAAAATAATAAATAATAATATTTCGAGCTGACGTTTTGGTTTTTTTACAACTTTGTGACTGCATGTACTTAAATTGCCTTGTCTTAATCTGACGCGCTCGAGTTTTTCGGATGATCGATTTTTTTTTTGTTTTTTCCTAATCTGACGGGCTGCACCATATCAACGCACGCCCTCTATATTAAGCGTTCATATATGGTAGGGATGTATTATAGGGTACAAAGTTTCTTCCCATATGCAAAATCCCCGCTTGCGCTCCCTACTATTATAGATGATGTTTCCTCATTAGCCAGACATTTTTAATAGTTGCAACCTCTTGCCAGACTATTAGTTGAGTTATTTTTGCGTTTAAAGTTAAAGTTCTTTGTTTGTTTTTTTTTATGCTGTACGCAGACTTTTTCTTGCGGCAAGTGTATACTTTTTTGCTATCTACTTTTTGTATGCGAGTTAGTGTGTACATATTTGTGTAGCTGCGTATCTCTCTGTGTGTGTGTGTGTGTGTGTGTGTGTGTGTGTATATATATCTATAGAGCTGCATTTGTGTTATTTTGTTTATTTTATCATTGTTTTTTTTTTGTTTTTATTTTTTTTTGTTTTTTTTTTTTGTAGTTTTTCAATTGATATAATGTAAATTTATTTATTTAACTAAATTTATAATAAATTCATTAGTTTGCTTTTTCCCAATCGGAATGTGGAAAAATTCGCTTTCTATCCCTTTTCAGATTTACATATAGCCTTAATATGTATATGTTTTTTTGTTATTTGTTTTGTTTTTCTTTGTGTATATAGCTAAACGATACATTTTTTTATGTATATAAATATTCACAAGTTTTATGTTTCTTCTGTAGCTTTTGCTCTACAGCTTTAAATACATTTCAGTTGCTTTAGTTTTTGTTTGTTTTTTGTTCATGTTCATTTTCTTAAACTTATGTACATATATTTAAATATATGTGTATCTATAATTTATTTATTTGTTTGTTTATTTGTTTTTTTTTTTTTTTTTTTTTGTAGTTATTATCCTTTTTTATATTTCTTTGAATTTATTGAATTTTTTATTAGGGATTTTTTGTTTTTGTTTTTTTGGTTTTTGTTTTAAATTTTAGTATTGATTTTGCTGTTTTTGTGTGTTGGTGTGCAAAATTTTCTTCTTTGAATTGAATAACTACTTAGATTTCATACGTAATAATAGTAAGTTTTTAATTTGGGACTTTTTGTTAAATGCATACATATTTATGTAGGTAGGTGTACATATATGTTGCAATGTGTTTTTCTATGTTGCCAATTAAAAGTAAAGGTGCCGTTTTTTTTTTGTTTAGTTTTAGCATTTTACTTTTTTAATTTTTTATGGTTAAATTAAAAAAGTGGCTGCGTGTGTGTGTGTTTGTGTGTGTGTGCAATTGTTTCTGTATTTTTCAATAGATTTTATACAAAATCTCAATTTATTATTTCATCTTTCTAGTTTTTTGTTGAAATTGTTTAATTATATTTATATTATTATTATTATTATTAATTTATTCATCATTAGTTATTTGTTTTCTTTTTGTTTTTTAATTTTTTCTTTTTTCGATTTTTAAATTGACCTTTTATATAATTTTTCAATTACTAAGTATGTTTTATATGTTTTGATATTTCTACATATCTCTCATATCATATTTTTCTATATTTTTTAAATTTATTGTTTTTTTTTTGTTTTGTTTGTTTTTTTGTTTTATTTTGTTTTCTTTGTTTTATTTGATCTTATACACTGAATTTGCATGAATATAAATTATTTTGTATAAAATGTTTTTGCTTTTAATACTAAATTTAGTTACTCCGTCACAAACAACAATTCCAATTATTTGTTTTAATATTAATATACGTAATTATTACTAGTCCTGTTTAATATTTCATCCTTATCGCATTTACAATTTCACATTTATAAATTTATTAATTACATAGTACATGTAATCACTTTAGCTAGTTGTTAATTTTTCTATTTGTTCTTTTTGTTTTCTAATTTGTTTTATTAATTTGTTCAATTTTCTTAGTTTTAAAACAAGAGAAAACCTTAAGTTTGGTAGAACCAAAGCTAACATACTTTTCACACGCCTCTACAATAAATATTTTATACCGTGCTTCAAAATCAGCTCAAAAATAAGTCGAATTTACTTACAAAAGTGGCCGCTGGATGGGTGTATGGGGCTACACCTAAAAAAACCAAAAAAACAAAAAAGAAAAAACAAAATGTTCATTTATTTACAAGGGAGCCAGCATTTCTAGTATCAAATTGATATTGCTTTTAATAAAATTATTTCTATATTATTTCTATGTATAGTATAAAAAACTTTAAAACGCGTTTGGTATTGTTGCCATGTTCACACACATTAACGGCCGGACAGACGGACATATGCACAGTTTCTCAAGAAACTCTTTACACACTGAAAATTAATTTTTTTTTTTTAGATATGAAAACAGTAGCCTTTTATTCAAATTAATACAATTATTTAAATGCACAACAATGTACTATAATGATAAGTAGTATAAAGTAATTTGTGAAAAAAAAAACAAAAAACAAAAAAAAAAGTAGCAAAACCATAAATAGCTAACATAAAAAAAAAACTCTTTATTATAAATTCATTGTTATAAATTCAAAATTTTCAGCGTTTATATAATATCTTAAGCTTATTTTAATATTTATACAAGTAGTATGCCCTCCCTTAGCATTGACTACATGCTGCAGATGTTTTGTCATCGAATGTACCAACTTTGTTAAGTCATACACATAGTCAAGGGGTTTGATCTTCTGACATTCTTCCAGTATAATTGCTTTCAGTTGTATTTGGTTTTCGTGCTCCCCTTTTTCCCACTTTTTTCTTCAACTGGGCCCACAAATTTTCAATGGGCTTAAGATCGGGACTTTGGGCTGGTGTATCGATGATCTTACCACATTTATAAAGCAGCCAAGTTCGCACATTTAACTCTTTATGTTTAGCATCATTGTCCTGATAAAATTTGAAATTTGGCTTGGCTTATTGTCCGTAATGAGACAAAATTTTGCCGCACTTCTTTTTAAATTTGTTTTCAAAATTTGGCGGTACTGCTCTGCACATTCATTGTGTTCACTATAAATGCTAGAACTGCGCCTTCTCGGCTAGAGATGCACCGCCAAATCACAAACGAAAGTTTTCCAAATTTTACAGTCGGAAGAGACGTTTCGATTTTCTAGTGCAGTTAATGGCTTGCGCCCGTAATACTCTGTATGGACCATTATTGACCATTATATCCATCATTTTTGTCTCGTCGCAAAATATGATGTCATACCAAATATTCTGCCGGCTGACTGATCATATTTATAGCTAAAGTGAAGCGCTTTTCCACATTTAGCGGCGAAAGCAGCGGTTTCTTTCTTGCAACTCTTGAAGCGTACCTATGCCGCAGAATGGCCTGGCTTACTGTTTCATGTGACACAACCAAGCAAGTCACATTCTTCTTCGAGCTTATTGGCAAGAGTTCTAACCGATATTTGCGGATTTTGGTTAATTTTTTTTTTTTTAAGTAAATTACTGATTAAGCGGTTACAGCCCGTTTGCCAATCTTCCTTTTATGCCACCTTCGTTTTCCGCGCGACTTATAACATTGTAAATTGTTTTCTTTGATACAGCGAACATTTCTACTAAGTCTGCAACCGATTTGCCCAACTGGTGTTTATAGTAAATTAATTGGACAACGCCAAAGCTTAAACTTTTGCAAAATGAAATAGTTGAATGAAATAGTTGAAATAGAGCGATGGCTTAAGAAATGGAAAATAAAGGTTAATACTGAGAAGTCGAAACATGTCACATTTGCTCTGAGAAGAGGAGATTGGCCGTCAGTATTTTTAAATAATTCACAAATTCCTCATAGTGACTCCGCAAATTATCTTGGACTCGATATAAATCGGAGAGTAACTTGGAAAAGTCATATTAAAGGCAAGACAAAGAAACTCAACATAAAAAGAAAAAAAAAATGTATTGGCTGCTTGGGAGAAAATAGCTGCTTAGTTTGGAGAACAAAGTTCGGCTTTACAAGGCTATTTTAAAGCCTGTGTGGACATATGCTATCCAATGATGGGGAACTGCAAGCCAATCAAATATTGAAATTCTTCAACGATATCAGTCCAAAACGCTTAGACTTATTGTTGACGCCCCCTGGTTTGTGGCTAATGACCAAATTCACAAAGATTTAAATATTCAATACATAAAAGATGAAATACGTAGAATAAGCACAAGGTATGTTGAGAGACTACTAGATAATAGCGATACAACTCGAAGACTTAAAAGAAATCATGTGTTAGATTTACCTATTAGAGATTAAATTTTGTATATATTGTAAATAAACTCTTAATTATAGAATTTTGAATATAATAGCTGTTCTCACTGGAGTACAGCTATTTCTGTTATATTATGAACTTTCAACTAACTTACTTATTGTCTTATTGATAGATTGTAAATTAATAGTAATAATAAAAACGAAAAAAACTGAGTTAAAATTCACAATCAAATTAAAAGCAATGCAAAAATCAAAGTTAACGGTAAAGCACCGTTTTTTCTAAGAATGAGAACAAAACAGAATTCGAAAACGAAATGTGTTAAGAGTCTCTTGACAGTGTTAAAAAATGAGTAATCATTGTTTTTGTTGTTTTTTATGTTACCTATTTATGGTTTTGCTACTTTTTTTTTTGTTTTTTGTTTTTTTTTTCACAAACTACTTTATACTACTTATCATTATAGTACATTGTTGTGCATTTAAAAAATTATATTAATTTGAATTAAAGGCTACTCTTTTCATATCTAAAGTCAAAAAATAAAATTTATTTTCAGTGTGTAAAGAGTTTCTTGACAAACTGTATGTATAAGTCTAGATCTAAACGACTTGTCGAGCTGTTCAAGTATAGTATAGTATTACTACAGTTCATGTCAAAATTTGTATACGTATTATGCATATGTGTGAAAAGTATAATTATATATAGCGTGTAATAGTGTATGAATTAGTATGTGTACACTTGTGTGTAATTATCTAAAGTATTTATACAATTTAGTCTATTAAAAACTTTGTAGTCAGCAAATTTTATCTTTTATAAGAAACTTTTTACAATAAAAGAAAAACAAAAAGAAAAACAAAAACAAAAACAAAAAAAAAAACAAAAAAAAAAACGAACAAAAACAGTAAAACATAAAATAACTTATATGTAAAAAAAAAAGCGAAAACTTTAGCACCAGACTGTTTAATATACAGCAATCAACAATAAAATAAATTGGTAGCTGGGGATACCTCACACACAGTGGATTTCGAGCTGAAAAATAAATAAATAAATAAATAAATGAATAAATAAATGAATAAATAGCAAAGATTATAAAATATTATAAATAAATAAATTTATATTTTAATATATAAATATCTGGCATAATATAAAAATCAAGTACATACTGCTTTGTTGATTTCTTCTTGTCGATTTACAATAATATTCGTTGTATAGCAACATGTTTTAAAAGAAAGCAAAGAAAATAGCAAGAAACTAAAGATTTAAATTTTGTGTGTTCATAGTTAGACAATGACTATTACTTTATATATATATATATATATATATATATATATATATATATATATATATATATATATATATATATATATATATATATATATATATATATATATATATATAAGTACTAGCTGGTATCCGGCGCCCCCTGCCACACCTTCCTCCTGCCACACATTTCCCATGCCCCTTTACGCTAGCTCCAATTCTCCAACTTCTATGCTCCTGTCCCTTCCACCACGTCTCAAACCACTTCTTCCACTACCTATCGTCCTTTGACTAAAACTTCTCCCTGTCCCTTTCTCATGCCCTGCTCGACCCCATTAATATGTATGTATATTCATCATATCTCATATCTTTCTAGTTTAATTTTCTATAATTTGTTTTTTTCCGTGAATTATTCACATATGCAACATACGAATACAACAAATCAAAGATCATTAAAATCGATCCAGCCAGTTCTCGAGCTATAAATGATGTAACTAACCCAACTTTGTTTTATATATGTATATATGTATATAGATATAAACAGTTCACTTTTCGGTTGTATCTCAACTAAAACATTTTTCAGTGTGCAAATACAAACGCATCCATTTAAAACACGTTGTACAAGGTTGCAACGCAAATTTTTAACAAACTAATACATACTCTTGTAGCATACATTTAGTCTAATACTTTGCACCTACAATGACGCTCATCTGAATAGTTACATTTTTTTTTTTTTTTTTATGTTTCGAAGCGTATTATTTCGTTAAATGTTGACGTTACAAATATTATTTTTGTTTACAAAATATACAATCGTGTACGATGGTATTTCTTTTTTGGTGTTTTCCTTTTGGAGTCTCAGTTTTGACAAATTTTGTAAAATTTTGAAAGCATTTCGATTGAAATTGAATTTCATTTGACGAAACTTTTCATGCGAAGTGCATGGCAGCTCTGAAATAAATATTTCATATAGAAAAAAAGGCCATCATTTTTAGCTCATCAGTATAGAATATCTAAAAAAATGAACAAAACATTTTGCCAAAATACATTTATTCATGTATTTTTTTTGTGTTGTCTTTCATTTGGCGTAATGTTTAAAGCAACCTGCTCTATGCAGAACATCTTCAAAAAAGAAGTTTAGACGGACTCAGCAAGTTTCTCAATTGCAGTTTTCAACAACTTTGTACTATATAAAGTAGACACTATTTATACGTTTTTTGTTTTTATTATATTAAGATCAGCGTAATATGCAGAACAGTTCAATAAACATACTTTTTAGCTTTTAGTTCACTGTTTTACTATCTGCGTAGTCATAATCGGATGTTGATATTCCACCATAGCTATCGGAAATGTTTGAAAAATCATATACAAGCACGAATTTTTATTATGGGAAACTAAAGTTCAAAAGTTCCACAAAATAAGACAATGCTTCCCACACCACGCCTATGGTTACGACTCAAGTAATATTCATTGTTTCTTAAATCGTGAAAATTGTAGTTGTAGACACATTTTGCCAATCCAAATTACACTTATTTGCCGTTGCCAGTCATTTACTTATGTTTTTTTTTTTCAAATTAAGTTTACGACAAAATTGTAGTTTTTTTGCGAGTCGCATTAGTTGGTTAATAAGTTAAGCACTACTTATGACATTAGGCTTATGTTACATCTTGGTTATTTCTTTATTAATGTAGTAAAAGCTCTGTCGATAGCTCTTCTAAGTAGTAGCTTCTCTAGTAGCTTTGTTCGTATATCCTTTCTCATGTTTGCGGCTAACTCATTTTGTCAAAAACTGCTAAAAACGTTTAATTTTCAACAATTTGTTCACTTTTCTCAATTTGAGCTTAATATTTTTTACGTTGAACCTTAACTGATAAGCTAAAAAATACCACGTAGCCCGAAGCAGAAAAATGTAATTAACACGTAGATAGATTAAGTTAGGCAATTTTTTGCCAGTTAAAATGTTTGAACCTATTCAGATGGCGTGTACTGTAAAAAACATTAACTTCGGTGGAAGCATGCCGTTTCATAAGTGGTCACTATGAAAGTTTTACAAACAAAAACCACAAAGTGAGCGGACTGTTTTAATGGTGTATACCCCTAATGTTGGGCGTATTATGCCCATTATATATAATTTGACTTTAATCAAAAAAGTTTTTCATACAAAAAAACCAGAAGTGGCCGGTTTGTTTATATGAAGGCTACTCATTTAATACATTTAATGCCTGTCCTATTAGAAGCCACTATACCAAATTTCAAGTTGATATTGGCGAAAAGAAAATTGTTTCCGTGCCACACCCATTTTGCTAAATATTTAGTACTGGCCCAAACAAGCAACACAAGTTTTTATTAAGAAAAAAAACACAAAAGCGTGCAGTGGGTTTGTATGGCAGCTGAACTTAAAAGTGGGCATGCAGATCATGAATTAATCCCAGCTCCAGAGAGTCAGATAGGCAGACAAACGGACGTCTATGTACGTGGCTGGATCGAACTGATCAAAAATGTATGTACATATAGACTTTATATGGGGTCTCTGAATCCGAAATTTCGAATAACATTCAAAAACCATACATGAAAAACAAATGTCTAAGATTTTAACAACAATTTGTAAAATTAAATAAATAAATATGATATTATTTTTCCTTAAGTAGAATTGTAATATGTTTATATAATACATTATTAGTGTTATATAATATAATATGTGTATATGTAATACTGTCCGAAACTTAACACAAAACAAAAATAACACACAGTCTGGTAGCTGGCATATTTCACTATTCACTTGTTCCTTTTTTTCAGGAACCTTTTTTGTTTTTTTTTTTGTTTTTTTTCTATGTATTTTATACTTTCTACTTGATAATGCACAAAATATACAAATGCCTACACACACATTGAGTAGTTCATTGAATTACAACAAAAATTTTTACTAGGACTAGTAAACATATGTTTTAAAAAAAGTCTATTCTTAGCTAATTACACGGCACACCGATTCTACTGAGCCAGCTAAAAACTGAAAATTATTCTTAATGAAATTTAAAACTTGGCGCCCGGAAAAATTCTATATCTAAATAGTTCTTCACTATTGGAGTTATTATGCTGAAATATACTCAATTCGATTGCAGTTGTCACATTCACTGTAAAGCATGTTTTGAACATATTCTCTCAGAAATCAGGCACCATGATATTTAACATTTCTGGAAACAGAATCTAAACATACTTCATGGTACTATTGATTTCGTCAAGATAATACTAAAATTAATATGAAGAAGAAAGACAGAATTTTCAAACTGCCTACATTATCTCGAAGCAGTGCAACAGTCGTTCGGCTATTTCGCGCCCGCTCCATAGATCAGAACTGAGAACTCGCTGACTCCGCCAAATCGTCAGATCGTATGTGCCATCTAAAAAGGCCTGCAAACTCTTGCTCGCTGCGTTGTTTCTCAGTGGAGTGTAACAGTGTGAGTGTGTAACCGTTGCTCTGTGAATATATCAATGGATTCGTCTATTAGATGCAATTCCAGTTATAAACACAGCGTTTTCGTTTGAGACCGTTCAATAGATCACTATGGCTTTGAGGCGGTAAGCGGACTCGTTGCGGCGACGGTAGCTCATTGCTTGAAAGGCTTGGGCCCAAATACAAACGAAGTTGCAATATGGATTTCTTAGTTTTCAAAAATTATGAACGCTGTTTTAACAGTTTTCTGCTTTTAGTTTATGCTCTGCCAATTCCAGACCAATGGATCAATTTAGCTGCAACAATTATGTAGTATATGTTTCAGAGCAATAACTCAAACTTTGAGGAATTAGTTCACATTGGCATAGAACTCCTTGACGCCAAGTTGTACGTATAGTATGTAATTATGTATATACTTATATACATATAAAGACAGCTGTCTTATCTATAAGTATGTGTATGTACCCAATTGTACGGCAGCACCGATGCTGCGCTAACAATTTGCCACAACACCGGTTGTGTGTACTAACTTTTGGCCTAACCAATGTTCATGTACTATTTGCCTAACGAATTTAACATAGGTATGTCACGATTCGCTAGGGAAACGCGGTTAGTCATTTGGCGCTGCGACGCCACTAACCTTTTCGCTAGCTAACGAAAAGTAGTTAGCTAAAAGCCTAACGAGCAGTAGTTAGCGAATCGTTAGCTCATTGGGAACTCGAGTCACTAGCCGCACAATATAGGCTATCTATTGTATTGAAAATTGAATAAAATAAAATTTCGTTAGTGTTGCACTTGTTGTTGTTGTTCTTCTTCTTCTTAGCACTATTCTGTCTGTATATCGAACGATTTTTCTGTGTTGCTCTTTTTTTTTAAATCAGTCATAGCACCATTTCGCTTGCAATTTTGCTACATTATTCTTATCTCTGTCTAAATATGTTTGTATGTATGTATCTGTATCTGTATCTGTATCTTGAGCTAGACTAGTTAAATTCTTTTACATATGTAAATGCTAAACTTCGACATAGCCGAAGCATATGAAACTAACGTTAACTTCTTTGGCTTAATGCATACAATTATCATCTGAAGGCTGATAGGACACTAATTCAATACACATTATTCATATTTTTTTATACTTCTATATATAGTTAAGTCAACAATGTGTCAGGAATACAATTAAACAAAAATACACAAATTCTCATTTAAACATGAAAATTTTGAACAGTTCCACCAACGTTTTGCCAGTCTTCGCAACAGCAGTTCTATGCGCTTTCGGCTATTTGCAATTCACAAATTTCTTTTATATTCACGAAATCGAATTTTAGTTTCGGAAACAAAAACAAAGCCCAAATTGAGCTTAAATTCGGTGAAAAAAGTACTATGTCATACTGTGAACCCTTCCTGATTGCTGTCGGCAGTGTCTATTTTGAAGACGACAAACAAATTGTTGATATTCAAATGAAAATTGTGTGTGTGTGTGTGTCTAACACAATTCCCGATACTTTTTTTTTGACTTAATTAATCTTTTAGCTCTAAACTATGTTAAAAAAATTTGCATGCTATTTGTTACACACATGCGTGACTTCTTCAATTTGAGTGTGACTTGACTTACAAGTAAGTTAATATACAATATGTATTTATATATACAAAAAAAAAAAAAAAAAAAAAAAATATCTCATCTTGTCTATTGAAACAACGACTTCTGGCAACGTTTTGTATACATTTTTGCTATACATATATATGTATCTCATCTATCTCACTTTTGTATCTCTGCAATGTATGCAGATTGCAGAGTAACTTCATTAATTAATTTCAATTTAGTTACACTTCTGATCATACTTTCTCTCCAATATTGGCATCTATTGTAGTATTAGGCAATTTAGCTTAGTAGTGGCTGATTTAATTCCTAGACTCTTTTTTCATATATGCTAGACGTAGGTATATATGTATGTGCATTTAACTATTTTGGTTCTATTGAATGTTTATTTTTGATGTTTTCTGGCGGTTTGCTTTCTGGAGCATTTGGTGCAAACGAGTTCGACCATTGCTGCTTGGATGAGAACTAGCTATGTTCATTGTTTTGTCTAAATGTGTAGGCGCAAGTATTTATATTTAGTATCTTCAAATTTTAAGTATAAAATCTTGTTTGGTTTAATGTTTTGGCTACTGCGCTTGCATGTGCGAGTATGCATGAATGTTGTGTAGGGTGTATGAGAGTGCGCTCCTTTTTTTGGCATTCGTTTTTTTTTTTTTGTTTGTTTATGTTTTTGTTTACTTAAGCGCGTATATAGAGGCAGACAACTACTTAGGATGACAATTGATTTTAAATTTTGTTGCTGTTGCTATTGTTGTTGTTGTTGTATTTTTGCTACTGCAGCTTAAAATGCTGCTGATACTGTTGCTGTTGTTGTTGTTGCTGCTGATGTTGTTGTTGTTGATGTTGATGTTGTTTCAGCTGCAATTGCAGTTGCTGCTCATACAATTGACACTATCAGTGTTTATACTCCGGGTAGCATCCATTCTCCATTATTTGTCCGGATTGACTGTTGTTGCTGCTGCTGGTATCGCCGGATTGCTGCTGGAGTTGCTGCTGATGTTGCTGCTGCTGCTGATGCTGATGCTGATGTTGTTGCTGATGCAATTGTAGCTGATGCAGTTGCAATTGCTGTTGACTTGTGTCTTGCTGCTGCATGGCTATGCGGCTGCGCGTAGGTGGCTGCGGTTGTATAACACTTCCACTGCTTTCCGTCTCCGTTGAGGGTGGCGAGGGGTAATAGTCCCTCTGACTTACACTTATACCATTTGGCACGACCCCCAAACCCATTATAGATGTGCTGCTGCCCGCCGCTGCCGCTGCCGCTGCCGCTGCAGAGGATTGATGATCGCCGTGGTGCTGGTGCGGATGCTGGTGGTGGATAACGGTGCTCGTTGTAGCCCCCGACATTGGCCCGACGCCGCTGGATTGTTGGGAATCCGACATTGTGCCGGACTGCGGCTGTTCCAATACCACGACGGATACCACATCCTCACTCGCCCACCGGGCTAACTGTTGTTGAGCTTGAATAAAGTCATCACTAGAAAATAATAATCATAACAGGAACAACGATATACGGAATAACAAATAAAATGGGGCTCGGGGAATAGGGGGGACGCACAGACAAAAATTAAAACAAACGAAGAATATATATATATATATATATATATATATATATATATATATATATATATATATATATATGAGAGAGAGAGAGAGAGAGAATATATACATACATAGAACCGGAACGAAAATGTTGGTACCAATAATAACAATCAATTTGAACGAACAAAGGATAATGATGATGATGATCGGGAAAGAGAAATGAGTTTGCGAGCAATTAAAAATTTAAGAGAGAGAGAAATATAGAAAGTTTTTATGTAGATGACGGAATGATTGTTGAAGATGATTTATATAAATGTTGACTGTTAATTAGTTAGATTGTGCGAGCGCGTCATTGATAGATTGAAATGTGGGTAGAAAGTTTGTTTCAAAATAATATTGTAGGTATATATATATATATATATATATATATATATATATATATATATATATATATATATATATATATATATATATATATATATATATATATATATATATATATATATATATATATATATATATATATATATATATATATATATATATATATATATATATATATATATATATATATATATATATATATATATATATATATATATATATATATATATATATATATATATATATATATATATATATATATATATATATATATATATATATATATATATATATATATATATATATATATATATATATATATATATGTGTGTGTGTGTGTGTGTGTGTGTGTGTGTGTGTGTGTGTGTGTGTGTGTGTGTGTGTGTGTGTGTGTGTGTGTTGTGTATGCGTTTGTGATAGACAGCAGAAGTTCACATTAATTACGAAGGGAGAGTATTAAATAATCGGCCTGTGCAATACAAAAACCAAGTTTCTTTCAATAATACTTTATAGGGTGTTCACAACTACTCTGTTAACAGATTATTTGATGAGAATTTGAAAAAAAAAAAACGTAATTGCCAACACAAGAAATTGTGCTGGGGAAAAAGTAAGCAAAGTTCATAAACCGTAAGCTCTTGTTTACAACTTTCTTCCTAAAAAAATATCGGGTGTACAAATTCGATCCATTTTCAAACGATGGCTCTGGCTATTTTGTAGTAGTAACAACTGCTTTCGGTAGTTTCATTGAGGTTAGGCATTTATCTATAATATTCGGTTTATATCGCCTTTAGTTTTAAAATAAAACTTGTTCTTTATTGTGTTGAATATGTAAAATTTTGTGTTAACTAAGCAGGATTTGCAGGAGGTATTAGTTTTCTGCTTTTATTGGAAGAAAGGCGCATCGAATGCTTGTGGAAGTTTATGAAGGTATTGCTCAAACTGATAAACCATGTAGGGAATGGTTTCGACGTTTCAAGAATTATGATATCAATGTTGCAGACAAGGCTCTTAACTTAAAAATTATGTTTGTTAGAATTTTCTGTTTAAATATTGGAACTCATTTTTCACCCACTTCAACTAATGAAATTAAGCTAAAATTGAAATCGAGCTTAAAAGTTTAATGGTCAAATCTAAAAACGACGGATGGCCTAAATGAAAACGAATAAGTTTTCATATGCAATTTGAACAAACTTACACACATTTTAAGTTAAATAAGCTGGTGAGAAAATTTTTCAAATGCAATCTTTCAATTTAATGTACTCGTAAAGTGAGAATGTGCATAAATGAAGCAACTTCGACTTTTGGTGACTCGAAATCTCCAAATATCATTCACAAAAATTTGTTTTTATGTATGAAATGTAAAGCTATTGAAGCGAAAGTGGTTTCTTCTAATCTAGCTGTATGACTGGTAAACTGTTCGTTTAAAGCCGAATAAAGAAGTATGTCGTCCAAAACAAGCTGTTGTTGCAAAAACCATCGATGCGGTGTGCGTGAAGACAAGATCATCATGCGACATATCGTGAGATTGAGGGATCCTTGCGCATTAGTGGGATATATACAATCGATATTACATGAACTTTTGATTGTCAAAAAGATTTGTTCGCATTGAATACCGTTTAATTTGGCAGTCGCCCAAAAAAGGTTTGTATCGATTGCTGGAAAGAAATGTTGTGAAAATGCAAGTAAGCCCTAATCGACTGTGTGGGTGTTCTAAGACGTACCAAATCGAATAAATATTGTTCACGGACGAAACACTTCGAAGTACTGCTATTACGAGAAAAAGAACTGGTCATGTTGCAACTGTTCTATTAGAGCAACGTAAGCTGGTCAATTCTGAATGGTACACCACTATTTGTTAGTCTGAAATTTTCGAAGAATTGAGGAAACCCAACCGCCAAAGACGGTTCATCCTCTACCACGACAATGCGAGCTCTCAGCCATCGGTTCAGACAACAGAGTTTTTCAGACTCAAAACATAGAATTTATGGGTCATCTGCCTTAAAGTCCTGACTTGGCACCCAATGACTTATTTTTAATCCCGCACATCTAAAATGAATTGTGAGGTCAACGTTCTTCGACGCCTGAAAATGCTGTTGATGCCTTTAAACAGCTTGTTTTGGAGGCACACACACTTCTGAATGGCAAAAGTGCTTCGAACATTTTTTCAACGCCTGCAAAAGTTTTCTGAATATTTCGAAAGTCAGTATAAATTCAGTATAAATGGCAAGTCAAACATTTGTTTTGCTTTACTAGTCTAGACCGATAACTTATAAGTCTGCCTTCGTAATGTGCTGCAAAAGATAAAAAAAACGAAACGAGTGAAATGAAATGCGGGGAAGATTGGAAGAAATTAAGCTAAGCGGGCAATAACTGGAACGAATGGAACGAAAAAAAAAAACAGTGCTAACGAAAGCGTAAGCATTGGCACCAATGAAGATGCTTGTGCCGTGCTGTCGAATGGCATTTGGCCGTAACCATGGCAATGGATTTATAGCAATGGCTGTGATCTACTTACCTCTCGCTATCGGGCGTTTCCTGGGGATCGAGCCTTGCATCGACAATTGATCGATCATGATGGTCGGCGCTCTCGTAGATGCCCTCGTCCTCCTGGTGCAGGTGCGTGTGCGACGAGTGGTGCGACGAGTGCGGACCGTGCGTGGCGTGACCGTGGGCGTGTGAATGATGCGTATGATGGCCAAAGGCATGCGGAGAGTGCGATGGATGCGTTGGATGCCGGCCGGCGGTCGCCGTTGGCTGTCTGTAGCGGCCGTAAGCGAAGCGGGACTCCTCGTCGGAGCGAGGCCGACAGCGGCTGCTGTAAGACGGATGTATTGTTGCGGTTTTCTGTGATTGTGCTAATTGCTGATTCGAGCTGCACAATCAACGATTTGGTATTCGAAAAGAGCATCGCGTTCAAAACAAAAAACGTGTCCAACAAACATTTTAATGATGAGAGCGATCAATTGGATGGAGTGTTTGATTGAATAAAAATATGAATCGTTCATTTTGATTGTGTGGCAAGCAGAATTGTAAAAAGAAAAAAGAGTTTAGAATTTTCATTAGAGAGAGAGAGAGAGAGAGAGAGAGAGAGAGTGAGAGAGAGAGAGAGAGAGTAACGTTTGCATTGGATTTGAATGATTTATGAAGAACAGATAGCAGATTGAACAGTCTTGAGGTATAGCATTTTTCATATAGTATATACGAGTATATTCTTTTTTATTTTAACTCATTTTTGGTCAGACTTCATTTGCAGAATGGTAGGTTAATTTATTTAATTTTTTATTTTTGTTTAACCTGAATTTGTCTATTTTTTAATTGGAAACATCTTTTGAAAGAGTCTTTGAAACAGAAGTGGACGCGTGCTATGTTCGTATGGGAATTTTTCTTCCATGTCACACCACCCGTCTATTTTTTTAGTGGGGCTTAAGTATGTATCTAGATTTGAGTTTGTAGAGTTCCTGATCCATTATAGATGTGCCAACTAAAGTCATTTAAAATACTTTCGGAGTTTTTTTCACACATGGCGTGAAATGGTATTATCAGTTTGTCTGAAAATTTCTAAAGGTTTAAGAAGGCATCGTAGACCCCATAATGTATATACATACATTCTTGAATAACTCGGTGTGATGAATCGATCTAGCCATGTCCGTCTGTTTGTATGTTGTTGCTCATTTTTTGGGCGCCAATTATTAAGGTATCCGGTTGTAAGTCGGCACATATACTTATTTTTATTGCAGTTTAATAGAGTATCAGAATTGACCACTTCTACGGTTAGCCCTCATAGAAACTTACAGTCCCATTTTGTAATTTTGTATGAAATACTTTCTTATTACAGTAAATATAAACTTAAAATTTAATTTTGTGGCTTCTTATGGACGAACGCCTCACATAAAGAGAAACAGATGTGATATCTCCATTTTAGGGGCAGCACCATACAAACGCACCACACACTTTTGGGACTTTTCATTAAAAAAATAATCATATCCTTCAAAATCAACTTGACATTTCACATGGTGGCTTCATATGGACGGACGCTTCTCATAATTATCAAGGAACCACTTTTTGGGGTACCACCGAAATTAAGTCTTTATACCATTCACACATAGTGTGAAATGGTATTATCAGTTTGTCTGAAAGTTTGTTACGCATTAAAGGAGGCATCGTAGACCACATAACGTATATATAATCTTGATCAGCTCGACGAGTCGATCTAGCCATGTCCGTCTGTCTGTCCGTCTGTCTGTCCGTCTGTCGTCTGACTGTCCTTCTGTCGTCTGACTGTCCGTCTGTCTGCCTGTCTGTATGTATGTTGTTGCGCATTTTTTGGGGACCAATTTTTATTGCAGTTTAATAGAGTATCAAGATTGACCCGCCACGCCCACTTTCTGCGGTAGCCCCCATACAAACCAACTGCCCAATTTTGTGTTTTTGTATGAGAAACTTATTTATAAAAGTCAATATTAGGTTGAAATGCGATGTGGTGCCCTTTTTATGGACAGCCATTTAACATACATAGACTAATGAGCATGTCCCTCCCACTTTTTGGGGTAGCCCCCATACAAACCCACCGCCCACTTTTGACTTTTTGTATGAACAACTTTTTTATTGTAGTCAATATCAACTTAATAATTGATATGGTAACTTTTAGTGGACGGATGCTTGACATATACATTAATGGGTGGGACCCGACCACTTTTTTGGGTAGCCCCCATTCAATCCCTCCGTGCAATTTTGTGTTTTTTTTTTATGAAAAAATTCTATATTTAAATCAATATTAGCTTGAATTTTGATTTGGTGGATTTTAGTGGACAACCGCTTCATATACATATACAAATGGGCGTGTCCCGCCCACTTTTTGAGGTTATCCCGTATAAACCCACAGCTCACTTTTATGCATTTGTATGGAAAACGTCAATATTAACTTAAAATTCTATATGGTGGCATCTTATAGATGGTCGCTTCATACACATCTACTAGCGGGCGTAGTGTACCGCCCACTCTATGGGCTAGCCCCTATCTAAACATCTATTATGTTTTACAATACTATTTAAAATTTCGTGTGAATGGTATTAGAGCTTCGGTTCAACCGAAGTTAACGCTTTTTCTTTTTTTTTCTTACTTTTCTTTTTATTATCAACAAACTATAATTCTATAGTCTGATAGTGTTACCGTAGAAATCTTCTTACATAATATATATCCAGTGTTATTTCATTTATTTGTGTTTTATTTAAGATTATTTTTCGACAAATATAATACAAATGTCTATTCAAGTAATACATACAAAAGAAAAATATGTTGCAGTTAAGTTTGCTCGTCTTGGAGAGACCCTGCGCCTTCTCTAAGGGTCTTTATTTGCAGCATAGTTTTGTATGAAGAATAGAAGTTCAATAGTAGCAGTTCAAACAAGTTAATGGCTTAGAATATATATATTTTTTTTGTATTAAATATGTATTTTCTTCAATTTGTAACTCTAAATCTGTGCGAGATATTAGTTGCGAGCCTTTCAATTGAAAAGTTGCATAGCGTTTAGTAATGATTGAGTCATAACTTATACAGTGGACCAATTGACATGCAATCAGAAGGCAGAAAACGTCGGCAAGTGTTCGTAAAACCGCTAAGATGTTCGGCCACCATAGGTTATGGCTGAACAGCTTTGCACTTAATTTGGTTTGGTTTTTTTCTATTCAATATTCACAAAGAATTTTTCGCTACAAAATGTGATTGATCTATTGTTATGGAACATGGAATGTGAAACATTGCGTTTCGGTCAAATGTGATAAACATTATCAGGCGTTTTTTTTTTCTGTTTCTATACTCTTCATAGTACTATTTTTTTTTTTTTTATTAAGCAGTTTGTAATTGCTTAATAGAAGCATCAGTGCCTTCAATAAATGTACATATATATTTTTTATTTGCTTGATGAAATCATTTTTCTGTCTCCATACAAATCAACAGATCACTTTTCAGTTTTTCTTCAATTATTAACTTGAAAATATATCTAAAGGCTTTGAATGTCGAAATGTATGCACCCCACACACTATTTTTATTTTTTTATTTTGAATGTTTATTTGAATATTTATTTGTAGATAGAGATATAAACATTCAGTTACGTTTTTCTACTATTCACGCATAGTGTGAAATGGTATTTATAATTTGCCTGAAAGTTTCTAACGGATTAATGGAGGCATCGTAGACCAAGTAAAGTATATATATATATATATATATATATATATATATATATATATATATATATATATATATATATATATATATATATATATATATATATATATATATATATATATATATATATATATAATATATATATATATATATATATATATATATATATATATATATATATATATATATATATATATATATATATATATTCTTGATCAGCTCGGCGAGACGAATCGTCCGTCTGTCTGTCTGTCTGCCTGTATGTTGTTGCGCATTTTTTGAGGACCAATTTATATGGTGTCCAATTGAATTTTGCACATAGATTTCTTTTTATTGCAGTTTAATAGAGTATCAATATTGCGGTAGCCTCCATACAAACCCACCCCATTTTTGACTTTTTGAATGAAAAACATTTTTATTGTAGTCAATATCAACTTTACAATTGATACGGTAGCTTCTAGTGGACGGATACTTCACATATACATTAATTTGTGGGACCGCCCACTTTTTAGGGTAGCCCCCATACAAACCAACTGCAAAATTTTGTGTTTTTGTAGGAGAAACTTCTTTATAAAAGTCAATATTAGGTTGAAATGCGATGTAGTGCCCTTTTTATGGACAGCCTCTTAACATACATAGACTAATAAGCGTGTCCCACCCACTTTTTGGGGTAGCCCCATACCAACCCACCTCCCACTTTTGTGCTTTTTATACAAAAATTATTAATTTTATTCAATATTTGCTTGAAATTCGAGTGGATTTTAATGGAAAACTGCTTCATATACATGTTCAAATGGGCGTGTCCCGCCCACTTTTTGAGGTAGTCCCATACAAATCCACAGCTCACTTTTATGCATTTGTATAAAAAACGTAACTATCAACTTGAAATTCGATATGGCGTTTTCTTATAAATGGTCTCTTCATACACATCTACTAGTGAGCGTAGTGTAATGCCCACTTTTTGGTGTAGCCCCCATTTAAACCACCCACGTTTATGTTTTACAATACAATTTAAAATTTCGTGTGAATGGTATTACAGCTCCGGTTCAATCCTACGAACTTATCGACTAATCATTGACAAATATTTAAAATAAATATTATTTAAAAATATACGATTTTTACGCTTAAAATAACATTATTTACAATTTATATCGCTCTTCGCAACTACTACTTTTGAAAGATTGTTTTTGACATACATGAGTAAGCCGTTCCTAAGTAGTTGAATAAGCGTTTCAGAATAGCTAACTATTATGCATAGTCACTGTCAACCTGATTTTTATACTGTTCACGCATAGAGTGAATAGTATTATAATTTTGTCACAGATTTTGTAACGCATTACAGAAAGCATCGGAGACCCCATAAAGTATACATATAGATTATTGATTACCTGTCTGTATGTCTGTCTGTCTGTCTGGCTGTCTGTCTGCCTGCCTGTCTGTGTGTCTGTTCATCTGCCTTCTGTCTGTATGAATCAAAACTAGTCACTCAGTTTTTGAAATATCGATCTAAACTCAATTATGGAGATTTCATCTGTTCCCAGGCTGAACATATATCACAACTACCATGCCGCGCCCACATTTAAGGGTAGACCCCATACAAACCCTGCGACCACCACTCGGATTTTCTATGAACAACTTTTCATTGGAGTAACTATCAATTCGTTACACTAGCTCACTTTTAAAGATGTTCCCCATAAACCCAAGCTTTGTTCCTATTATATGTAGCCCATTCTTATCACTATAGTATTAAAATACTTCACAATAATATGTTACAGTTCGATAGCATATACCATATTTACATAAAATTATAAAAAAAAATGTTTCCATTGCACGTAAGTATGTGCCTAGGATTAGTCGTTAAGTTTGTCGGATTATTTTAGCATAAGAAAACAGTACCGGATTTCTCTCTACAAAGAGTATTGTAGCTTCGATTCTACCGAACTTAATGTTTTCTCCTGATTTTTTTTTTCGGTCTTGAGATCTTTAAAATTCTTCTGCAAATTAGCATAACGAAAACAAAAAAGAATAATAATAATTAGATTAAAAAAGCGCTAAACCAGTTTGCTGTTTGATTTAAATGTTAAAAATTTTGATTATTTTTTGTTTTCATAAATTTTTAAGATGCTTATTCATTTCTCTACCATTGGCCAAAAATGAGTTCGATTTTTTTTTTATTTCGAAAATTTTGCACTCTGATCTCAAGTCGGTTTATCTACTTGTGTGTATCTAATTGTATCTACGACATATGTATTTTTGTATTTCATTTCTTTAGAATGCAAACGTTTAAATACGCTGACGCGAGTTGAGGGAACCCTTGAGGGTAGTGATCGTTCGATCGTTCGATCGTTGCGTTGCGATCGCTCAATTGTTTCCTGTTAGCCTATTTTGGCGTCTGTTGGAACCAACCTTTATCACACAAGATATTCCAGCCTGAAGCCTGCAAGAGATGTTAAACAAATCGACTCAATTTAAGATTGCCAAAGCGAATCAACTTCACATAGCAGATAGGATGAATGAGTTAACAGGCACA
>JAWNNQ010000960.1:0-26537 GCA_035044765.1 Leucophenga montana | reverse complement strand
TTTATTTCTTTATTGTTTGACTCTGCAGCTTCCTCCGAAAGCTCTCCAATTAATACTATCGCATGCTCTATCCTGCTGATCCTTTACCTTTATCTCTGGGCTTGTCTACTATTAAACCAATTTTTTTTCACGATAATCCGTTTGAATTTTCTGCTTTCCTTCCAATACTTTTAATATTTGCTCAGGACCACTAACCTGCCACATTTTGATGACGGACCTATAAGAAAGATGTAAAAAGTATTCAAAGAACCGTTTTTTTTTTGCAGGAAGTGGAAATAGACCACATTAGAAAAATTTTTTTTTTACGTCTTTGTTTAAACATTTGGCCAAATTATTCATATCTGTTGGATTTGCACCACATATGTAACATTTGGCTGAAGATGACACACTTAAGGCGTTCCATACTTTTCCATCCACCATAGTCAGTTGTAAACTATGCTCAACGTATATCTTTCTATTATAAATAAATAGTTCTGTCGGCTTTAGAAGGTTTCTTTTCTCCTTAAAATATTTTTCCTCTTCGATTGATAGTTTTTTTTGTTTATTTTTTGAACTGAAATCAAACTGGCCTGCAGTATCGTGTTGACGAAGGCCGGGGGTTTTTCCAAAATATTTTATGGTCAGTTTTTGAAATTAGTTGGAGAGGTACGTAGGATGTAACAAATAAGCTCTTGCCCTCCAAATCATTATTGGAAAACTTTTGCTTGTATTCGCTATGACCCGTAATTCCATAAAATCCCCATTTTCCAATTAATATTAAATTTTCAACCGAATCATCAGTGACTGTTTCGACAAACTTAGCTTGAAGCTCTAATACTCGTATGCCCGACGCTGTGTTATCTAATAGTCGTTGCAACTCGACTTCAGCGAGAGATTCGTCTACAGAAATACTGTCAGGGTATCTAATTTTTTTTTGAATTTAGTATACTTTGATAGCTTAGAAATAAAATGATATTTTGGTGTTCATAAAGTTTCTTATCAACGAATATTGGATTTTAGACATTGCGGTCTCCATTAAAAGCGAAATTACTTCAATGGGTTCTGCCAATAAATTTTGCATTTGATGATCATTGCGTAAAGCAGAAACAGCGGACTCATCTATTTCGGTCAGCTGAGCTATACGCCTTCGCTTTGTTCTCGCTGAAGACTCCACAAAATAAAGTTTTGGACGGCCACGATGAGCACTTTCCACCGATATTCTCAATATTATGTTGTACAGTAGTGATCACTTCTTGTAATTTTTCTGCGTTGGTATCCTTTTTGTGCCCCATAAATTGAAAATATGTAGGCGTGCAAACACACACTGATACGATCGCCTTCCAAAACAAAAAATTAAAAACAAAAAATGCAAACATAATTAGAGTAAATAAAAATGCAACACAGAGGCTTCGCTGGGCCAATTTGACCTTGAAAAAATAAGATGACGGGTTAGAATATTAAAGATTAAACGTACATCCGCAAATTTCCACAGCTAACTTCAACACTTTTAATACCTTAAGACAGAGATAAACCCAATGGAAAAGAAACCTAATGGGGAATCTTGGGGGAACACAACTGAAAAGGAACAAACAATTAGGTTACCTAAATCATTAATTTCAAAGAAGTTTTTATTAATTTCTGGAGATAAAATAAATACCTTTAACTTCGCAATCCATTGAAAATAATTTAATTTTGTAGACTTAATTGATTGCCAGACCGATTTGAAGTGCACTTTTGTTTTAAATTATTCGGCAGGCGTTCAGCTGCGCTTTGAAAATAAACACGTGTTCATGCGTTTGATTTCTAGAAAAATCCGGTTTGCCATTAGGAAAATTGGACATTTAAGAGATAATTTGTTTACATTTTGTTTGAATACTTTGTGATAATTTTTTCATTTTTCGCATATGGACGGAACCACTGTGCATTGTGTAGAAAACTTTTCTTAATATATAAATTATTTACATCTTAATTACTTACATCTAAAGTAAATTTGCAATGTTTTTTTTTTATATACTCAAGTAAATTTAAATCGCAGAATATTGCCAGAAATGTAACCAGATACAAAATATACAAGCATCCAATTAGGGCTAAATTGTTTAGGTTAGGTTAGGATGGCCAACATGGTTGAACCCCACATTATCACCTAGGCCAACATAGGCCCCTTGTGATATAATACTACTATTCAAACCTTGTGGGAGAGTATACAAGTATTAAAAATTCGAATCTCGATTTGCCTATGGATAAATAGAATCTAAATATACAAGTTTGGCCTTTCTACGTCTTATACTCACTGCGATCTGTTGTGACATACTACCAAACAGACAGGTGGGCGAATTGACTCATCTTGCGTTACTGATCAAGAATATACTTATATTGTCCACGTCATCTAAGACTAAAAAAATCGGATCAAAGAAGGTTGTGGTTAAAAAATCAATTTAATATATTTTCATGTTATAAACGATAATATACTTCTACAAAATAACAAACATACAATTGATTCTAGCGTACCCGGTTTGCGCTGCTAAGCCCCTTTAGTTTCTTTCTCATATGGATTCGTGGCACCGTACCGTGCCGTACTAAATCCAAAAACCGTACCGAAAACGAATATTGAAATAAATTTGATTCGAAACACACGTTTCGGTACGTACAAAAACCGGAACCAAACCCGGAATACATTTCGGTTTTATTCCTTGTTTTAACAGGCGATGGACTTGGCATTCAATGAAATTTTTTTCTGGCTTGTTTTGACGACGAAAACCATAACCATAAACCATGTCGTAATATTGATACAATTGTGAATTGGCTACCATTTTCAAATTTTTTCAAAAGAAATAAAATAACAGCAAAAAACCGGAGGGTTGTAGGGGAGATATTGGTATAACAAAAAGAGGCTGCGTATTAATACGTAAATTGCAATGTACGTTACGGTTCTTGGATTTGATATTAATATTCTTAAAAAAAAAAAAAAAAATAACTATTGCCAACGTTCTAAAGGCCTTATATTAAATTAATAACATGTTATTTAAGTTTTATGAAATGAAGTATTCATGACGGAAATTTGAAATCCATACATATGCCCATACACTTTGAGCAACGCGCTGGTGCCTATTACGGATATCTTGGATTTTGTGTTCAGCTTCAAATAACTGCAGCAACATCTTGCTCAATATCATTTCATTTGGTTAGATAAGGTTAGGTTAGGATGGCCAACAAGGTTGAACCCCACATTGCCACTTAGGCCAACATAGGCCCCTTATGATACCATATCAGTGGTACCCTCTCTGGCTAGTTTATCCGCTTCACAATTTATCTCTGTATTTTGGTGACCAGGCACCCAGATGAGATGTATAACATAGTGCTCTGCAATCTGGCACTCCGTTGGGGTTTTAGTGTTGGATTTGAAAGAGTTCAGCGCTTTCAGGGCAGCCTGACTGTCCGAGAAGATAAACACATGCTCTTGGGTATGTGAGTATGACCTTAGGATATGCGTAGCTTCCTAAATAGCTAGCATTTCCGCCTGATAAAGACTACAATGATCGGGCAGTCTAAAGGATTCTCTAATCACCAGATCCGATGAAAACACACCTCCTCCTACCCGATCATCCAGCTTAGACCCGTCTGTAAAGATGTTAATAGCGTTTTCTCTATAGTGAGGAAGGTTGTCCCATTATAGTAGGTATTATGACGTCATATTCTTTAACGAAGTTAATGTTTGGTATGCAGTAATCCGTATTTGATGGTATATTTCCTTATAATTGTAGTATCCTCGAGTGTCCAACGGAACTACCATGCCAAGCTGAAGATTCCTTCAGTCGAAGGGCTGTAACTATTGTCCTCTATCTCGCAAGGAGTTCAAGTGGGATCAGATGGAGCAGGACATTTAGTGTGTCCGTCGGTGTGGTACGTAAAGCTCCACTGATACAAAGTTCAGCACTCCATTGCACCTTATGCATTTGCTTAAGAGTAGTGCTGGCCTCCATACACATACTCCGTAGATCAGATTGGGCTTAACTACTGCCGTATATAACAAGTGGACTATAGATGGGGAGAAACCCCACCTGCTTCCAATAGCTTTTTTGCACGCAAAGAGTGCTATGTTTGCCTTCTTAATACGCGTTTCCGTGTTTTTGCTCCAGTTGAGCTTACTATCCAGGATCACTCCTATATATTTTACACATTCGCTGATAGTAAGACTAATATTGTTGAGTTTGGGGAGAGTTAGTATCGGAATCTTGTAATTCCTTGAAAAGAGCACTAGTTCTGTTTTTGTAGGGTTCACACCCAGGCCGCAGCCAGAAGCCCATTTTGAGAGTACCGCAAGTGCGGATTCCATTAGGTTATATAGTGTTTGTGGGAATTTAATCCTAATTAACAGCACTACATCATCCGCGTATACTATTACATTGTAGCCAGCTACCTCCATGAGTTTTAGCTGCTGGTTCACCCCCATCACCCACAGAAGCGGAGAGAGTACACCCCACTGTGCGGTTCCTCTACTGACATATCTTCTGACCGATGCCCCTCCTAGTTGCGAATTCACAGCTCTGCTGGTTAGCATTTTGTGAATAAGAACAACCAGATCCCTGGTGGTGATAGCGACTGGGAGAACGTTATTAAAAACACCCTCTATGTCTAAGAATGCAGCTAAGGTAAATTCCTTTTGCTCTATCGATTTCTCGATTGTATGTACCAGGAAGTCCAAGGCTATTTCTGTTGATTTACCTTTACTATACACATGTTGAGCGAAAGAAGCGAGGGGTTGACTGTGCTTCTTATATGAGCGTCTAATAGTCTCTCTAAAGTTTTTAATATAAAATAAGCTAGACTTGTGTTCGAGTGAGAGGCTTTACCTGCCTTTGGTATAAAAACTACTTTGACTTCCTTCCAATTTGATGGAATATGATTAAGGTTGAGAAAGCTCTTAATAATTGTGTATAGCCAAGGTAAATTATACTCTTTCGTATTTTGTAGTTGAGCTGTTGAAATACAATCCGGGCCCGGATATTTAAAGGGCTGAAAGGACTCAATAGCCCACAATATTTTCTTTCCACTTATTATATTTGATATAAGTACGGGAGAGACTCCCTCCCCCTGTATTTCTACATTGATTTGCTCCGAATTCTCTGGGAAGTGAGTATCTAGCATTTCTTTAGTAGAATTTGTCCATTCACCTGTTGGGTGCATTAGGTACCCCATCGAGACTGGTGTCTTGGAGATGATTTTTCTTAGATGCATCAGTAGACTTTCTATATTACTGCAGAAATTTGCCCATGATGCACGTTTAGCCTTTCTTATCGATTTCTTGTATAATCTTAGTTTTTTCTTATTTACTCATACATTACATGAAGCATCTTGGTCTGTATATTTTGCCTGATTAAAAAGCTTTTTACAACCTGGGGTCTGGCTTTAGGGCTCTCTTTGACCATATCCTGCATCTGTGTCGTACAGGTCCTGGGTCATCGTGCGCTAGATAGAATGAGGCCATTGTATAGTTTGTAAACCTTATCTCAAGGCTGATCGATGTGAGATCTCCACTACTGAATTTTGAGAATAGAAAGGTGTTAAGATATGACTTCGCTAAAATACACGAACGAATTTTTCCCTTACCTTTGTTGTAATGTAGGGTAAACATATTATTTGTGTTAAGGCCGCATATCCGTTCACCATGGATCCATGGTTCCTGGATAAGGGCAATATCAACTTCGCCTTTTGTGAGGCGAAGTAAAAGTGCAGCCGATGTTGCTTTACTGTAATGAAGGTTTATCTGGAGGACCTGCATCTCCATCTTTCCTTCTCCTCTCCTCTGTCAGGGTCAATTCACCTTCCTCATCTACCTCACTGAGGAAGATTTGTGCTCCTTCGTCATATAGATAACCGATATCCGATCCCAGGTCGGACGAGGCGTACCCGCTCTTCTCCTTCTCAGACTCTTGTTTTTCCGGATCCGTGGGCTCCGAACGTATCCATGCTCTTGCCATTGGGTGGGAAGGAATATCCCTTCCTTCTACCGCCTCCAGTTTTGCGCCGGGATAGACTTCTCCCACCGTAGCCACTGCTGCCTTATACTGGGCAGTCGACCGCTAGCATGCGATGATTTTTATATTACTTTGGTACCACCCTGCATCCAGGTAGTTTGGTGCCGGGCCTGGATTCTCCAACATGACGTCAAGCGCCACTTTGGATAACGCCCTCGTGACCCACTTCCACTGGTGACGTGGGATCCTTCCCGCTTCGTCATTTTTGTCAATGACTCCCAAAATTTTGTGCTGCCAATTGACTCTGCCAATTGACTCTCCTCCATGGATCTTTGCCTCTTATTGACGTTGTTCATTCCGTATAATTGTATGTCGAAGTCTGGTACCACCGCTTTGGCCCATTCGATATCATCCTTTATCTTCTCGAAATCATCCTTAGTAGTTTGGTCTTCTTTAATAGGAGCAGTGGCATGCTGCTTGCTGGCATTGCTGGCTTTCTTTGGGTCAGGTCGAACGAAGTTTTTGGCCCGTCCACTAACTATCTTACCATCCTTGGGCAGATTACTAGCTGAGGGACCAATCGCGACACGCTGATTGGTAGAACCTCCACTAGAAGCCTTCGGAGGTAAGACGTTTCATTTAGGCCTCCCTATGCTCTTTGAGGAGATAGAGTTCAGTGGTGCTGTATCTCTAAAACGCTTGACGGTATTTGTTGCACCTTCCGATTGTTTTTTTGAAGTACCGACCTCCACTTTCTTCGGTGTTAAAGAGTTCTTGTTTTTAATGTTTTTATTTAAATTCTCCATAATAAATCCTACGAGCTACGAAGAAATAGAAGGTCCACCAGGGCAGAGAATCGCAATACCCGGGTAAGGCATTTCTTGGAACAGGCGGTCGCCACTTGCCTGAGCCCTCCGTTAGAGACTGGAATAATTTTTGTTAAACCTGGGCCACCAGCCAGACTGACCCTCGGCACGGATCGAGTTACGTTACACCATGGTCCAGCCCAGGTATGAGATGAGGGATGGAATAAAAGAGATGCTTAATAAGGAGTAGGTAGGTGAAGAAGGTGTGTAAGAGACTATACTTTATCAGGCGGTCATATAAATGGCTCGAGAGCCCTGTAATACGATTACAAGACCCGCTTGCTATCCGGGACTGCTTATTAGCGAAAAGGAATACTAAACGCATATTCACAGTTGGCTTCAATTGAGGTCGTTCGCTATCCGAAACCTGCGACCCGACCGGTGGCCTCAGCCTGGCCTCCCAAGAAACCATCTCACAAGTTTCTTGGGCTCATCGGTCTTTTTAACACGCTTTTATTAGCTTGGCCTGTATCTATGTAACGGAATCTTTCAACTTAATTTTCACCAACTTCCTAACGTCGAATAAATTTTGCATGTGTATTAAGCACCGACGACAATACAATAATTTCACAATTTTGACCTAATATCCTGACCAGGATCATCAGGATATATGATTTGTTTGTGGATTATGTTCTATTTTGTTCCGTTCCGTTCCGTTTAGTTTGTTTTGTTTCATTGTGCTACCCACAAAACGAGTCAACAACTTAATAAAAAAACACGCTTTAATAGTAATGTGAACTAAAAGGTATAAAATAAAATTATAGTTTAAAAAAACTTAAAAAACACGCTGAAATAGTAGTGTGAACTAAAAAGTAAAAAATAATTTTAAATAAGTTTAAAATGAGAATTAAGTGATTGACAGAGAATTAACTTTAACATAAAAAAAGCGTGGGGTGATTGATCTTAATTGTTATAATTATTTCATTGGTAGCTATTTGTAAATATAAACTTACTATAATATATTACAGAGCACCCCACTGTTTTTTTATGTTAAAGTTAATTCTCTGTCAATCACTTAATTCTCATTTTAAACTTATTTAAAATTATTTTTTATTTCAGCGTGTTTTTTAAGTTTTTTTTTAAACTATAATTTTATTACCATTACAAACAAAACAAAATCAGATGTTAAAAGGATTTGAGATGCGAAATGCTTTTGGTGGAAACACTTTTTCGGAATGCGAGCGGATGCAGAAAGCGAAATATGAAATGCGTTTGGTGGAAACGCCACATAAACCAAATAAAAATTCAACGAACATTGTTTTCGATTAACGATTATTCGATTACTCGTCAAAATGCTCTCAACACTAATTCAAATGGGCGCAGAAACTTTTAGATAAATTATTAAAAAACAAGCAGCAACGCAAGCAGAGTGATAAGAGCGACTCACTGTTAATTAACATACTCTGCCAACAGCGCAGTAGTGTTATAATATTTTTAGATACACAAAGCAAAACATACAAAAGATACATTTAACAGCGGACTGTTGCCACCGTTTCGCTGTTCTGCTGCTTCTTCTGCTGCGCAGCTGCGCTGCTGTTTTTTTTTATAATTCAGAGACCGATCGCGCATATTTTTTTATACGCTCTGTCAATATCAAACAAACAATCGAACTAAACGCAGCTCAGGTTTGTTTTCTCGTCGCGCTGCTCCACATACAAGTACATAAATAAGTAATCTTCATAAATACATGTGTGCTTGTATGGTGCTGGCGACTGCGTATGTGTGTGTGTGTGTGTGTGTGTGTGTATATGTGTGTGTGTGTGTGTGACTGAGTGTTTATTTAATTAATTACAAGATTTGGCATTTTAATATAAAAAAAAATATTAGCTTTTTTAGTGACAGTCTAATCGAAATTTTATCAAAGATTAAAAAAAAAGAACTGTACCTAAATATAAAGTCAAGAGATAAGATAGACCTGACGACATTCTGGTTTGGACCCGTGGCAGTTTACAGAGTTTCAGCAAGTGCTCAAATCTTCTAATTAAATTTGACAAAAAAAGTGAATATTTTTTTTTTTTTGGTTTAAATATTGTTAAATTTGTAGAAACAAAAAAAAAAAAAAAAATTAAATTATATAAAAGACAAACTAGTTTAAAAAAGTTAAAAATTTGCAAAGGCGTTAATCAGAAACCGTGCCATATTAATTTCTTATATTTTTAAGTATATATTTGGATTTCTTGGAAACTACTTCGAATAGTTTGTGAAAGTTTTTGCATTGAAGAGTCTTAGACAAAGTCTGTAGTAGACTACAAGTGAGATACGGGTATGTGGAGACTGCCACTTCAGTGAATCGTGTTATCTTATCATGTAGTCTTCGGTTAATGTTGGAATATATAATTTATTTTAAATCTAGTTTGAGAGGTTGTAACGCTTTCAATGTCGAGGTCTCCGCAAAAAATTTGTATGTATATCAGGGTTTTCACAAATAGCAGCTTAGTTGATGAGAAAATGAAAAAATGAAAAAAAAAAAAAAAAAAATAGTTTCCAACCACAATAAGATGATTTGTGAAAAATTAAGCAAAGCTGCTCGACCTTGCTTGTTTACAAATTTTCACTTACAATTTGAACTAAGAACAACAATCAGTTTGATATTTGCTGAGGCGAAACAATGGAATCGGAACTAAAGACGCAGTCAGAAGCCCAAATTTTAACGTGATACCTTCGAAACTTTTCCCATCATATTAAACAAATTTCTACTTTACGTGACAACCGTAGTTAAAGCAATTCAAACTAATGAGCGAAGCAATGTTTTCACTTTTAATTTATATTCTTTAATCGAATAGCTGTGAATACACAATATGTTCTTGATGGAATGGTTGAAACTATGTACAAATATCTGTCCGTCTGTCTGACTATCAATAATCTAGTTGTATAGTTCAAAAAACATTGATTTAAAGCTTGGAGTGTATACCCCAAATGTAAATAAACAGAACTTTTTTTTCCAATTCTAAGCATAAAATTTGAGACTTTCATTTTAAATTGTTACTTAATTTCTACATAAACCTATGATTTGTATTAATTATTTGTCATATGCAATTTGCACTATAAACTGAATCAAATATGAACTTCAAATTCTGTAGAAATGACTGAATCGAATTTCCGAAATATTCAAACACCAACCAGAGTCATATTTACTACAAATCTAAAGCGTATCAACACTTCGTTGCTACATGATTTTGTGAAGTTAACAAGCAACCATAAAACAAACAAAAAAAAACTTTACTTATAAAGTAAATACATTTCCTATTGTTTTTATTCAATAGTTAATTATTATTTGCATTATTTAACATTTAATTTACGTTTGAAAGCTTCACCGCACTGAGGAAAATTAATTGGCGCCTTTGTTTTCAAATTCCATATTTCTATAAAACTCTATTCAATTTTCTATTAACATTTTGTATAAAACTTCCGAATATAAAATCTAGTTTTTGTACGGCAACACTTTTACTTTCTGTATTTCCTAGATATACAATTTATTTAAGCTAAACAGCAAATACAAACGAAACAATTGTTTCAACAATTCAATATATTTACTTAAATGTGTGCCACTTTCGAGTCGTTTAAATATATTTACATATAGATTTATTTATTTATAAGTGTGTTTTAGCACCGGCAAACATGATATTCAAATATAATAAAATTGTTTTTTTGTCTAATTTAATTACTTGACTTTAATTATTTACTTGACATTTCGTTCAGACTTCAAAGATATTTGCACTTTATGTCGCGTGTTAAGTTCCGTCTTCCCTTCACTTTGCAACACCTCACACACTTAGCTCGATGCAATCTCCAAAATGTCTTCAACAATGATTTTATTCAAAAAGAATCATAAACTGTCTCGACAACCTCTGCTGTAAAAGATGCCGTCTAAAAGTCAAACACAGCTGAAAATAGCTGCAGAAAGATTCTGTCGTTTCAGCAAATGTTTAGCGATATTCAAAATAATTACATATATGTTCTATTAATAAAACATCCAGTGCAGCGGTCATCTTTAAAATCTTTAAAATTCTAATAAATATTTTGCAGATTTGCTATATATAACAAGAAATGCTATAACAAGAAATACTAAAACACAGAATCAAGCAAATATTTAAGGGGCTCCCATACATTTTTTTGCTCGTTTTTGCTCGATATTGATAACGGCAACAGGTAAACGTTGAAATATTCAAAGGATATTTAGTTATATATTCACTTTAAAAATAAATAATTAAATTAAAATAAAAAAAAATAAAACAAATATTAAAGGGGGTGATTTTTTTTTATAGATAATGGTACGGAACCCATCGTGCGCGAATCCGTCTCGCACTTGGCCGGTTTTTTTTTTTATTACTCGTCTATGAGTGAACGATCATATTGGTCGATTAAAACGTTTTTAGCTCTCAGTTCGTTTAATTTGTTACCTGTTTATCGAAGATTATTAGAGGTTGAGACTTTTGCCTTAAAGTTGACTGAAAGCCAGACTAAAACAGGTTTAATTCACGTTTCAATGAGATTTTTAGTCTTTGGACAGCTCGTGCATTCAATACTCAATGCTCAAATTACAATATATCGTAGTTGTGCAGATTATTAATTAAATATTTATGCATTGTATGCTGTAGGCATGAGCAAAATATGTTGTTTTTCACAATCACAGTGATAACTGATATTGTAGAGCAAATAACTGTTTCTGCTATATTCTGTTAAATCACTGGTGTCACTGGTAAAATCACTGTTATTTTCTATTAGCAGTACCAAATCACATTAAAATAAATAACAAAAAATAGCAGTAACTTACAAAAGCAGTAATTGACTCATTTGGCTCATGCCTGTTGTGCAGTAATAATTTTCGGTAGTTTTTGACAAATATGTGAACGTTTTGGTGTTGTATTGGTTTAGGTATATGGTGTATGGGTCCATTAAAAAAATTATTGTCTTCCAGACTTTCAATAGAGTGGGTATTTGTAAACATTAAAATTTATTTATTGTGAGTTTATTTACATTATATTAACGTATGGTAAGATGTTTAAAAACATCATTAACCATACATTATAAAAAAAAATTTCGTCTTTGGTCACCAGATCAATTAAATACAAAAAACTAAAAAAATTTAACACGAATGGAAATTTTCGAAGTAACGATGTTGCTAGTCATTATTGTTGTTTATTGGACAACACAACAAAATGTCACAGAGTTTGGAAAAGCCTCACTTGTAAAAATAGCAAAATAGCAAAATCATTTATTACGTATAAATACAATAATGCATGGTACACATGTTGCTCCTTCTGAGAATCTTGATTTAAATAGCGAAATTTCTACCTGAAACAATTTTCTCCGTAACTTAATATTCTTTGTGAACAATATATTGATGTTAGTATTCTCTCTTAACATTGAAAAGTATGCACATATGTATTTCTCAAAGTAAAAATCACTAAATTACAGGGGTCGCGAACATATCCACTTTATATACCATTCACACATAGTATGAAATGGTACTATCAGTATGTCTGAAAGTTTGTAATGCATTTAAGAAGGCATCATATACCCCATAAAGTATATTTGTTCTTGATCAGCTCGACGAGACGAGACGAGCCTATGTAGCCATGTCAGTCTGTCCGTCCGTTCGTATTGTTCCGTTAGTGGCTTGTTATGGGCGAACGGCTCACATATAGACAAAGTACAAACCCACCACCCACTTTTTGGCATTTTTCATGAAAAACTTTATCAGTTCAGACAAAATCAACTTGATATTTCATATGGTGGCTTCATATGGACGGGCGCCTCCCCAGGAGTGTGTCAAGCCCACTTTTAGGGGTAGGCGCCTAGAAGCTTACAGTTTGAAACTTAATGTGAATGTTTATAATTCGAGCTATTAAATAAAATTTGGTTTCATTTCCTTATTTCATATCATAATTCGATAAAGTTGTGCCAACTTTTTACTTAGCCTTTTTTAAAGCGAGCTTAAAATTTTACTGCGTTTATTAGCTTTCAAATTACACATTGGGAAATATTTGTTTCGTATAAAATTTGATGCAAAATTAAAGAATATAAATGTATTTATATAGTAAAAAAAAACACTTTCCATTTTATTAGTTGGAGAATGTTTTTTTTTGTGAGCACTGCAAATATATTTTTAGCTTTATGCGAAAGCAAAATCTTTCTAGTAAAAAAAAGAACAAAAAAAAAAAACGAAAATAATATATACTATATTTGATTAAATTTGGACATAGCAAATATTTCATATATATGCATCTATAATATTTAACGCTTTTGTTTTTGTTCATGATAAAATTTCAACAAAATTAAATATTATTATCTTAAATTCAACATTTCATTCTAGTTCGCCTTTTTGTACACTACACTGAAGTGAAAACAAAATGGCTACTTTTAACATGTAAATCCTCAAGTTCTGTTTTAAGTAATAAACTGACAATAGACGTTTTCGGATAGTATCATTTGTTTCCAATTATTATTGAGTTTTGTTTTTTAAGAACTTTGAACTGGTTTTTTAGTCAAAACAATTTCAATTAGAAAGCTTGTTTCTACTGTTGTAAAATAGAATCTATACTAAATTCAGAAAATTACATAGTTTTCATTTACTTTGAATCAAATTAATCAAAAATTATGTGATATGATATAATATGATTTTCCATGATTTAAATTCAATGTAAAAATTTTCATCTCAGGAATATGTCGTCATTTTGTGTAGGGTTTTCAATATTTCTGCATCAATTTCAAAGATATTTACTTATTTCAACTGCTATGTTAGTTATGCGCTGACCATTACTTTACATATGAAATGCTGTGTATAGGAATTTATATTTTATTATTTCATTAAACGTGTTATCAGCACCAAATTCCGTGAAATGGTCCCTTACAAAATAACAGAATGAAGTAATAAATTATTGTTGTTGAGTCCGATAATTATTTGCATTTCATTTGAAATTCCATATTCCTCTTAGTTACTTAGATTGATAACGAAAATATGCGAAGAGTGAACCTACATATACTCGTATTTTGATTAAAAATTCAACAAAATTCTTATAAGTAACTATTTGTGTGTAGTGCAACTTTAAGAATATTTGCACAAGTGTTACAATAATTATAAAAAATCAATATGAATCAAATCAAACAAAAAGAAAACCAATAAATCTAATTTTGATCTAATCTAATTTGGCTAGCCTGATATCAGCGGGCATGTCATTTAGGATTAAGCTCGTGTTATATATTTTTATTTTTCTTTAATGCTTGATTTCATGTTGTATAATACCTAAATCAATAATACACAAAAGCCGCTGTACTTTGCATACATTAGAAGGTACACGTATTTATAAGTGAAATACTTCCAAAAACTTAAGGCTAACATGTGACAAACTCAAGCGCCAATTCAACATATGGTGCTAACAATATAATTTAGATAAGGCATTAAAAAATAGCAAACAATTTGAATTGAATTAATATGTTGTGTTTAAGTGTTAAGTGTGTTTTTTTAAACAGCTATAGAACTCTAAATTGAAATAAAACTTAAACAAATAAATGGTCTGTTTCTGGAAATTATATTGCCTGGAAATATGCAATCAGCTTTTCGATAAACAAATAAAAAACGTACCCGCTAAAAAAACACCATTTAGATATGAAGTCATAAATGTATGAAACAACTTATTTAAATTATAACTAGAGCGTTGTCGTCTTGATTATTTGAATTTGAGTTATGTTCATGTGACTGATGATGATATTGTACAACAACATGTATACCAACTGATAAAGACTGTTTAAAGAAGAATTAGTTAGTCTACCACTAAAACATGTATGCAAACATGTATGCAAACATGTATGCAAATAAAATAAATTGGCTGGCATGTGATTGGCACGCATGTTCTTGTTTGCAGACTGCGCATAAGTCGTTTGAAATTCAAAATTCAGTTGGTGTGATTTTCAATTGCATCCATAAAATTATGGCATTGTTCTATGCTTAAATATTGTTCTATTCGCACCAAATTTTAAAAAAAAAAGTATCTGTAATTCAGCTTGTCTCTTAATTTGCCTTACTCAATTTGTATACTTAGCATCATAAATTAGTAATGAAATTTAAATTGATTCGCTAATTATGATCAACGAGACCCTTACGAAAAGAACTGCCATGCTAAATAAAATATTGGTGCGCCTCAATCTTTCGACATGGAGCGCGGTTTAAAAATAAAAACATGGCATTCCTTAAACTCGATAATCGACTACAACTGCAAGTAAACTAATGTCGATTTCTCATTCAAGAGCTTCAGGCGATTACATGTTGTGTGGTGTGGCATTGAATTATTATAAATTATTCCAAAATAATTGTTTATTCATAAAGAATTTACAAGCATTAATATACACATACATACATACATATGTATGTAACTAAATCGTATTGTTAGTTTAACTATTTTTAGTCGATAAAAATATTGTAATAAAAGTTGTTCGCTCGACTGCTTCCCGGTAAAGGGCATCAATCAGTTCGCTTAGTTCGAGTACACTTCAGCATACATACAAAATTTAATGTAATTATTGAATTCGTAATGAGCTAAAACACAAATGAAACTTCGTAGAATAAAATTGGTATATATAAACTGATACTAACAGATAATTAATTAATTCGATGAATTTCATTTCTATACTCGCATACACTATGAGTATGTATTTAAGTAATTTAAGTCATTAGCACAAGTTTACAAAAGCAAGTATTTAATATTTTAACAAGTGCGGTTAGCACTGAATTCAAATAAGTTTTCCGCTTTCGGCCATAGAACTACATTTTTCCAGATACACTTTTAGTTTCATATACTGTCTTAAGTTAGACACAAAGAATGCTGTATCAAATGCAATTCGTTCAAGTTTTCTCAAAATTTGTTTGGCAAAGTTTGGCAAAACTGAAATGAAATATGTAACATAGAATAATTAATACTGACCCAATGGCGTTTAATTAAATTCAGAGTTTGAAGACATAATTATACTGCAGCTAGTTTTGGTACTAAAACCCTGTTAACCTGTGCAGTTAAGTACAATAAATATTTTATTTTTTAATATCTATATTAACTATTTACAATTGCATAGCTTTGATTTGAGTTTATCAGGGATTTACAATCTAAATTGCATCGATTGTTTTTTTTTTTGCTGCAGTAATTTATTACTACTTGTAATTATAATAATGGTAATACAAAGAAACTTAAGAGTTTATTAACAATTTATACTGATAGGCGCTTATATTTATAGATGGCTTCGAGGCACACTGAAATGCATTTACTGAGAAACGCCTTTCGCTGGTATTTTAATTTATAATTTGCTTTATTAATTAGTCGTTTTACATAGTACTCCTACTCTTGCAACTACAATTGGGTATTTTCAATTTATCTGAAATTTTGTAACATAGACGAGAAAATATCTACTTTGATTTATTTCCTTAAGTTTAAATGCTAGAAAAGTGAAAAGTTGTTTCATGACATATGACATTTCTGTTGAAAATAATACGACAAGAAATGTCCGCTCTGGACATTTAATCTGTTAAATAGTTCATAGTAAAATCGCGCACCTCGACTATATCTTTTGTTAAATAAGTATATAACTTATGCAAACATTCATTTGGGTAAACTTTTTGTATCTACCCTACACAAGACCAAGTTTGAACTATACAAATGCATTGCTTTTATAGAATTTTCAAGTTAATTTGTTTTTACTTTCGAAAGGCCATAAAACATATTTATTTATGAACATTTTTTTTTTCCGTGTATTTTTACACTTCTCGAATATGACGTTTTCAATAATTCCGACAGTAATAACCTGAATATTCCGTTTCAAGGGTGGTATCGTTTTTGGATCATGCTCGTAGACTTTGACTTTGACTTTCATGCCGCCCAAAGTTCCAGGGACATACAATTTATCTCAACATTAAATTTTTTGCTGTATCAATCTTAGCGAATTTAAGTTCCCAATTTCCATGATTTCGTGCAGCGTTGTATAACTAAACTCTATATTTATTTATAATACCTGATACGGCCTTGTAATATCCTGCACGTTTGCTTGCTAAAACAATTTCAACCTTCAAGCTTTCAATTTCAATAGTCAGAAATTATATTAACTTCCTTTGACACGACGCATGTTGTTATCTGTTAACCATAGCCAAATGGCCTTCGAATATCTTATCGTTCAAGTGTAAATCGCCTGCAAGTAAAACTGTAAGATTTTTCCTTTTCTAAATCGTTATAAAAGCGATACGAATTATTGTGCAATTAAAAACAAAAACTCGAGAGCCACTGTTAGTTTACTTATGTAATAAATGATTTTTTGTACACATAAAACCCTGAACTGATAAGATGTTTGCGTAGATAACGAAAAATTAATATGCCAGGTTGTTTTCGAACTGAAAATTTAAAATGTGCGGCTTATGAGATACGAGTATGTTCGAGTAGAAAAATGCACATACTTACTAATTTGTGTTCTACATACAATACTATAAAGACAATGTCAACGTGGCCATGTTCTATCTCTCAATAAAAATTTATACTCTATTGGTTTTCAACAAGAAACTTTCCTACACTATCAATAAATTCAGCGACGTGCACGATGACGGCCATCGATCGCCGATATGATTATCAGGTCCGGTGTCCAGCAAACGGTGTCAAAGTCTGTCCTCATTATGTAGGCGCAATGTCGACAACGCGAAGTGCTTAATTTATTTTTAAATAGGTATGTATGCGTTTCAAGTAGTACCCTGCTGCATTGTTCAGCTAGAAAAAAAGAAAGTTGAATTTATTAGATAATTTCGAATTTCGAAAAGTAAATACGAATACATGCAAGTAACTTAAATAATTTCTTGAGAATTGTTTGAAGTATTTTATAATCAAAAAAAAAAAATCAACCACCAAATTTCAATTGATTTGACCAATTGGTGTTATCAATACCTCCATTTATAGACTTGTTTATGGAGTAACAATATTGTTAATCAGTTGCGTTGGTTTCGTTATTTGTTTTGTGACGTGATTAACTGCGTTCATATTCAAGGTAAACAGAGTGTAACATCATAAAATTCAGAATTCTTCCATGTTAGAACTAGCTAAATCTCAGACTTCTGTGGCAGTAGTTAATAACCTCACATCACTTGTAAATGTTTTTAGGGTGAAGCGATAAAAACGCTTATCAGCCAATTTATTTTGCGGTAGTTAACTGAGAGACAAATGCTTTGCTTTAACAACAATGTCAGTCTTATTGTATCTACTATTTCTCCGGCTCCCGCTTACCATCATGTTAGTGAATAGCCATATTTGCGAGCAATTACTGATATACTGAGATACTGAAGTCCCATATCAAAATGAAATAGTTTGGTCTGCTATCAATTTAATTAGTTTGCAATTCCGATTTAATGCGAATAATTTTCGATAAAAGATATTTTTCTGTCTCTATTTTTGCTACTACGATTCTGTGGAACACAAAATCGCCTACATAATTTTGAATTTATGCAGAAAACCAGTTTAATTGGACAGCAATGCCTTTACCATATCATATGGCATTTAGTTGTAAATTCATGTTCCGCTCTGCTCATTTCTGCATTTCCTTGAAATTGCATCAAATATAGCATCTAATAAGTTTCATTTATATGTATCATATGCAAAATTAATTTGTAAATGTATTGAATCTTATGTTCAACAACATTTCACTAATTGCAAACCATCGACAGACTAGTTGTATAATGATTTAGATGAATATGGCTTCGGCAAAGAATTGCAGTGAAATTTGCTTAAATTTAAATTTAAAGTTATTCAAGCGAATATCTACGCTAAAACATTTGTTAATTGGTTTTGCAAGCTATTAATAATCGTATTATTGTAATCAAGATACAATGCGATGGAACATGAAATATATTTCTCATAGAACACTTAAAAGTTTTAGCTTTGCAAAGTGCCACGTTGTTGCATATTTGAGCCACCTTTTCAAAAACTCAGGGAGCATAATTTGAAAATGTCACGAAAGTTGTAAATTCTTATTAAAACACACATCATATACGCGAAGGGCTACCTACAAACTTTGCTTATTAATGTATGTATATATGAAGCGGTCGTCCTTATACAGTTTATAAATAAATATGATTTTCATACAAAAAGTAGCCGGTGGGTTTTTATGAGAATGGGCGTGGCATGTGGATATGAATACTGAAACTGATTAAGAATTCAGCTAGATTTATTAAAAAAAAAAAAAAATACGAATCAATATTCAGACAGACGGATAGGCATATACATTTTTAGGATGAGATGAGATGAGATGAGAAGTACTCAGTGGCATTGTTACTGCTCATTATTATTGTTAGTTACTCATACATTGAAAGGCAATAAAAATCATAATCCAATTTGTTTTACACGGTTACAACTATTTACAGGTATATTCGAGATAATTTACACTTATAATTAAAGTAGATGTACGTTTAGAGATTGTAAAAATTGTGATAGAGTTTTGTTTTTTTTCATACCTTGGTACCCACAGGAACCAGGGTCTAAAAAGTTTAAGGAGTGATGAACCCCATAAAATGCATTTATTTTTATCTGCATTTGGCGCCAAGTTGGTATTGGTGTGTCCGTCTGTCTGAAGTATGAAATAACAAATCTCAGAGACACGACATTTAATTTTTATAAAATTTTGCTTATATATACGCAAATCAAGTTAAATACATTTTGTGCGTGCAGCGCCTACAACGCGCACCTTGCAGATATTTGTCTTATAACAAAACTGATCAAGGTCACACAACATGAGTCCATTGAATTTTCTTTGTTTATACTTATTTCACCATAGGGAAAAAGGATAAGTTCACTTTGTTGAGGCATAGCATACACTCCCACTCACTCTTCAGGTAAAGTGTACAAAATGAACGTGCCAACTCCAGCATAAGTGGTTGCCTCAAATTTGGCCCATTTTTAAGTTATTGTATAACATTTTTATACCCTGTTCAAAAAATATATGTAACAAGTTATATTAGGTTTTTTGAGCTGTCAAAATGTATGGAAGGAAGCATCCGAGACGCGATAAAGTATATATATATATATTCTTGATCAGCGCGACTAGACGAGTCGATAGCGCCTTGTCCGTCTCTAAGGGGTCTCTAAGTACCGCACTGCTACCAGAGACGCATTAGTAAGAAAACAAAATAAGTTGTCAATTTTTCGTAATATTTTCAATTTTATATATTTTCCCCAAAAAATTATTAGCATACTTTGGATGTTCCGCCCATATTGCGACTATATCCTTATACCAGCTAAAAAAAATGCATTACTACGATACAAATATTACGTGAACAGGGTATAATATAGTCGCGCACCTTGACTATAGCTCTTTCTTGTTTGTTTTTTGGTTTTTTTTTTTTGTCAATTATGATGGATACTCCAAATTTAATGTAACTTATTCAATTCTAAAAAAAAACCCCACTTATGTCTAGAATCTTAACTCTAGATCGTACAACTATACGGGGTAACCCGCATACAAGCCTGCCCCCTCTTGTGAGTTTTTGTACAAACATTTTTATGTTTTATTTTACGTCAATCCTATTAGAACATCCCACATATGTCCAGATAGATTAAAATAAGTAGATTTAAACATGGTAGAGGGCAACTCAAAAGATCTTTAATGTTGTTCGAAGTTTTCATACAATGCCCTGCGTATAGTTGTAAAAATAATAGAGAACAATAGCTCTAATGGGATCAATATGGAATTCTAGAATTCTAGTACATTTTGTAGATTCGTTCTTTTGAAACTCTGATATCATACAAATGCTGTTCAAATAATGTTCAATCAATCAAAATGACGTGATTCTTTCAATAATCATCGAAACTATTACGAAATTTTTTCTGTGCGCGACATGTCGCACGACCCAATGACTCAATTGGATTGGTCGCACTTCTGAAATATAATTTGGCGCCAATAATCGATAATTATCGATTTGTAATTATGTAAATGTCAATAGTAATTGTTGTTGCTTAACTTAGACAATAACTCGTGCCGCACTGCTGCATGTTATGTCAGAGTGTGAAATTTATAATTAATATAAGTGTGTATATAAAATGTAAATAAATGTTCAAACCCATTTTCTGCTGTCGTCGCTCGTCAAATTGAATTTCTTCTCCATGCATGTTTATTCGAAATTCAATAATTCCGAGAGCATTTATGTAAATTGCAAGTGTACTGTAACTAAAATTGATTCGTATTAGTCGCGGCATGTTCGCCGCTCGTGTTTAGCATTTAAAATTATATTAAATATATTCAGATGTTACCTGGCCATCAAATAGCCACGAGCCAATGCAAACATCGAAGATAATGGAAAAAAAAGCAAATATCTATCGATCGACCGATCGGTCGGTCGGTCGGTTGGTCGTTCGGTCGATTATCTTGTTTTGAAAGGTGCGACAACTGGCTCATCTTTATGGATGCGACAATCAGCTGCACAAATATTTGTCGGCATATTTGCACTGGGCGTTTATTCTCTAAACGCTATTCAAGCAAGTGTGGCAAATATTTGACCAAGTAATTCTAGTTTCTGTGTTAATTACTTTGCAGCAGTTCTCGCAATCGAACATTATTCAAAGGCAGTCTCTAATCTTGTACGGGTCAAGAGAGTTGTGTGTTGTATTCATTCTAGAAACACTTGCTTGTTTTTTTTTTTTTTTTTTTTTGCTTTTAAGTCACTAGGCTAAAGTAGTTCTTAGCGAATTCAAATCAGAAAGCAACACTCCTGTGTTCGAGGGGTTATCAGTGGTGTTGGAACACATGCCAAGCAGATTCAGATTAAGCAAAATTATTTTTATATACTGATTATAGTCGTTCTATGTAGCAGTTTCATTCAGTGGATTCATTTCGATTCACACAATTTAGTAGATAACTTTTACATACATATTTGCTTTGATCTGCAATTTTCATTAATGCAGTGTACGCAAAGTGCGAATTGGAGGCGTAAACATTTTATATAGCTACTTTTATTTAAGTTGACTTCGCATAAGATTCCGAATCAATTGAGAGGTATTGAAGCGTTTTGCGCAAATTGCGTGCAATTGAAATACTTGTTTACTGTTCAAAGTCGCACTTTACGCCACTCAGTTACTCTGTTTGCGTAGCTTCGATTACGCATACGTCACAGATACATAGTACTACTTATGCAAAATGATCAACAAAAATTGCATCTACTCGTACATATGTGTACAGCATACACGGCGAAGATTGCGATCGACCTCAACTGATTTCAATTGATTTCAAGTTGTAATCGATAGCTTACTCTTATTCAATGTAAATATTTGCTCATTTGTTTCAATTGAAGTGTTTTGATTGACAAGTGAAGTGTATTAATATCTATTGACATTGTTACAATGAGAAGATCCCTTCTAAAAGTCACCATCTAATCATGACTTGCTATACATATTTCATAATTTGATATAAAAACTTCCATTCACAGTTGCAGAGACAAGATATAGATAAAAGATAAAAACAAACACGCAAGTAGATAAGATGCGACCACAGCTAATCACTTTCGATCAGCAACATAATCTTGAGTGTTGAAAAATACTGACTTTAAATTGTTTAAAATTCAAACGAATGCGTCGTGATTTACTTGTGGACTGTTTTATTCTTCTAGGAGCAGTAACTAGTTGATAATTAAGATTAAAAATCAGAAGAGTTGCGTCAGTGCGTTAATCGGTGACGATCAGTTAGAAGTAATAAATTAATATACGAGTGGATAACGTCAGTATGTGTATATTTCGATTGATTTCAAGTTGTAATCGATAGCTTACTCTTATTCAATGTAAATATTTGCTCATTTGTTTCAATTGAAGTATTTTGATTGACAAGTGAAGTGTATTAATATCTATTGACATTGTTACAATGAGAAGATCCCTTCTAAAAGTCACCATCTAATCATGACTTGCTATACATATTTCATAATTTGATATAAAAACTTCCATTCACAGTTGCAGAGACAAGATATAGATAAAAGATAAAAACAAACACGCAAGTAGATAAGATGCGACCACAGCTTCCTCTAAATAATATTTTAAATTGTATATTTAAATATACAAACATAAAATCTTCCTAAAAGTACGTTCATCTTAAGTTTAACCACTTTTACGCTGCTCATAAATTAAAAAGAACAACCCGGCACCTCTTTCTTTATGAATTCATAAGACAAATTATCAAATAAGATATTCAAGGAGAGTATATAAATTACTATGGTGTGTCGAGCATTAGCCCGTGTCTTAACGGGCATTCTGACAATCGACAGTCGTCAAGTGTTGCGCACTTCGTGAAATACTTTGCGCTTAAATATTTTTTACAAAATAAAAAAAAAATTTCAAATGAAAATCGCTTCAAAATATACTCGCGGAAATTTGTTAAAAATATTTATCAAGATACAAAAATTTGAAGTGCCACTTGAAATTTTATATTTCATAAATGGGTTGCGAATTGTTTGATAAAATTAAAGCTCGGTAATCAAAATGTTTGAAGTATTTCCGCCTTAAATATCCAAGAAACAATGCTATAATATGATACGAAGTTAACAGAAAAACATGTATTCTACAAACCGCGAAGTGTCTCAGCACCGGAAATTTAAAATACTCTGGCACTGATTAAATGCCAAATATGTACATTGTTTATTCGTACAGAGAAATGATATTTTAGTTCAATAATTGGGGTCGCAAATTTTGCTTTTGTGTTTTAACAACAGTGCATAAATTTTTATACTCTACTTATACTCGTATGTTTTGATTATAAAGTAGATAAAATTCACATTGTTTATAAAGAAATCCAAATAAAAGTCTCACGAAGTTAAATGAACATGTCTAAATGAAATATGAAAGTATGCTGCACTCGTAAGATCACCACTTTGGAAGACCCTGCCGCTTTTCATACTCTATCATAGTCTACGAGATCGCGTTCCTCAGATATACGAGGAACAGACGAACGGACTCAGCTCTCGATGCTACTTTATGCAGTCTGGCACGCCTCCTTCAGCTTGTTGCATACATTTGCACAAACTTAGTATACCCTTGGCCTCCAGGGCATGATATAGGGTGTCCCAACAAGAGTGTACGAATTAATTTAGGAATTTAACGCATATTTTTTGAGCCACTGATTTGCCATGGTTTTATGGCAATATAAAGGTGTATTTTATGCTTAATTTCAGTTGCAAATTCTGTGAATCTGACCAACTTTATTGCCAATAAATGTCAAAAATGTTAAATTTTCAATATATCGAACTTTGGCATTAGTGATTGTTTCTGTTAAGTATTAATGTATCGAATGTTCGTATACAGTAATATAAATATTAAAGATTGAGTGCACAATCACTGAACTGCAAATACCTGCCCAGTCTGATTATCTTAATACAAAAGTTTTATTCCGGGCGCCTCTTTTCAGTATATCTTCCGATTAACTTATATATAATATAGCTGAATTAAACGCATTTTAAGTTCTTGTTATTCTAAATGGAACTAATCACTTTCGATCAGCAACATAATCTTGAGTGTTGAAAAATACTGACTTTAAATTGTTTAAAATTCAAACGAATGCGCCGTGATTTACTTGTGGACTGTTTTATTCTTCTAGGAGCAGTAACTAGTTGATAATTAAGATTAAAAATCAGAAGAGTTGCGTCAGTGCGTTAATCGGTGACGATCAGTTAGAGTTAATAAATTAATATACGAGTGGATAACGTCAGTATGTGCATGGGATTTGAATCGTAAAGACGTGTGTGTAACTTGCATTAGGTCAATTACTTAAATCAAAATGGCCGAAGAGGAGGAGACTGTTGCGAAATGCAGGTGTATATAAACAATTGTATTTCAATTATGCAAATATCAAATCAGAAATTATTTAAATGAATTGCATTGATAAATCGATAATTGCCTTCATTAGTTGGCTTCGAATCACGGCCAGCAGTGAAGATGATTGATGATGGCAACGTGGACGTTATAAACCAAATTGAAGTGATCAAATGCGAGATTAAAGCTAATGTATCCAAATTGCTTATTAATATTTTTATCTACGCAAATGTCCAATACGAGTAGAAATAGAAAGTTTGTTAAAAACAAAAACAAAAATAAAAAATAAAAATAATTTATATACATAAAGAATTTATAAAAATGTGATAGTGATCAGTCCTTCTGATTTGGTGTGAATGCGTATATAGGCATCTTGTTTACGTGCATATTAGGGACGAAGTTGATTTTATTTTTGAATTGTACATTTCAGTTGTTTGGAACGCTTAAAAATGAAGTCGACGACTTTGGACAAATTGTGCTGTTTCCTCGGTGAACTGTTGGGCACCGGCATTCTCGTCTTCCTGGGCTGCATGGGCTGCGTAAAGAATGATTTCTTCGATAATAGTCATTTGCAGATGGTGCTCAACTTTGGTTTTGTCATTTTGATTGCCATTCAATGCTTCGGCTGCGTTTCGGGTGCCCACTTGAATCCCGCTGTCACTGCTGCCGCTTATATCTATGAACTCGTCTCACTACCCATGGCATTCATTTATGTAGTCGGCCAAATGCTGGGCGGATTCATTGGATACGGGCTGCTGAAGCTTGTTCTGCCCGTACACGCCATCTCTGTAGGCCCCGGCCTTTGTGTAACGCTGCCACATGCTGAGATATCATCGTCGCAAGCGTTTGGTATTGAGTTCATCATAACATCGATTCTCATAATGGTATGCTGTGGCGTCTGGGATCCACGCAACTCCAAATTCCACGATTCAGTGCCCATTCGTTTCGGTCTTGCAGTTGCTTGTCTGGCATGTACAGCTGTAAGTAGAACATTTATTTAAAGAACAAAGAAAGTTCGAATTTATTATGATTCTTATTATTATTCTCCATAACAGGGTCCTTTCACTGGTGCCAGCATGAATCCGGCCAGATCGTTTGCGCCAGCCCTCTGGAACAGCAATTTCCAACAGCACTGGATCTACTGGATTGCCCCGCTTGCTGCCGCCGTCGTTACTGCTCTCTCATACAAAGCCGTCTTCAGACGAGAGGTTGTTGAAGCCCAGACCAACGATAAACTTCGAGCTATGGAGGAGTTGCCTCTCTCATAAATTCACGCCAAATAGATCATAAATACGCTTCATTCTGTCATATCAAGCGAATACTGAAAATTATAGATTTTAAAGCAATTTTACAAATTTAGTTCTAAGTGAGAATTAAATACGCATTTCTATAGTAACTCAAAACAAAACGATATTGAAATATAATAAACCACACGACTTCAACGTATTTATAAATTTAATCTCAGCACACACAATATTCATATCAACATTCTACGAATACTTCATCATAACCCATCCAATTCAATCGCAATTTGATTTTCTACCTCTTTAGCCTATTTTGAAAAACTAATTTGTTACAAAGTACATAATCTAGGATCAAGTGCTTCAAGAGAGAGTACATGTTCTTACCTAACAACACATAGTGAAATTTGAAATGCTGGAATTATTTAAATTTCATATAACTATGTATTTAAATTCATTTTTAACACGCTTTTATTAGCTTGACCTGTATCTCTCTATCTATCTATCTATCTATCTATCTATCTATCTATCTATCTATCTATCTATCTATCTATCTATCTATCTATCTATCTATCTATCTATCTATCTATCTATCTATCTATCTATCTATCTATCTATCTATCTATCTATCTATCTATCTATCTATCTATCTATCTATCTATCTATCTATCTATCTAT
>JAWNNQ010000959.1:0-20617 GCA_035044765.1 Leucophenga montana | reverse complement strand
TCTGCTCAGTTTGTGGGAGAAAGATTTTCCGGAATGTGATCTCGGTTCAATGTTCTAGATGTGGCAGATGGTGTAACCTTAGATCTTGTTCGAGCCTCCACTCTCATAGAGACTGGACAGTGCAATTTGTTGCTAACTGTTGCTTAGGTAGTTCTGATACCAGTGATGGCACAGTTTCTGTTCATACATCTAACATAACTGCAACATCTACCTCACAAACAGCTACCGTTTGGTAGCTAGGTATTCTCTGTTTGTGGCAGTCCGATACGTCGCAATGTCATGTATGTGCGATGTAACGGCTGTCACAACTGGTGTCATATGAGGAGATGCACTAATCTAAGTTCTCATAGGGTGTGGAGTGCTGACTTCCTTGCGTCGTGCCATCAATCCATCCCGGTCCCGGTCACCCGGAGTACCGGTCACCCGTGCGGGCGTCATATAGTTCCTATTCTACAAAATCTTCGCCAATCCTTCCGCCGCCCCGTCAGAAATTACGGCTGCTCTCAGAACTTCTATTGAGCAGCGGTTCAACTCTTTTAGAGTGTTGCAGCTCAATTGTAATGGTCTGCGTGGGAAAGTGGTTGAGATTGTGCATTATATGGAGCGCCATGATATCTCAATTACAGCAGAGCGAGAGACCTAGTTCACAAGCTCATGTCGTCTGGCATCTCTTGCTGATTTCAATACAGTCAGGCAGGATAGAAACAGGAACAGTGGAGGAGCTCTGGCATTCATCGTTCATCGTACGGTGAATTTCAGACCTTTTTCACTGCCTTCTGTTGGTCAACACGATTTTTTTCTGGAGACGCAATGACTGGCTGTGAAGACCGGAGATGTAGAGATTGTGTTTGTTAACTTATATCTGTCACCAGTCAACAGCTGCGATCCTGGGTATCGTCCGATATTGAGCCACATGTTGGAAGGGAATCATTGAGTTATTCTTGGTGATTTCCATGAGATTTGGTTCTCGGAGTTGGGTAATAACCTTAGGGTTGCTGGTCTGCTGGTCCTAGTAATATGCCAGGCTTTCGAGCGGAAGTTACAATGTGAAGTTATCTCACAATGTGAATAATCTTGTTGCAGAGAATAGGAAGGCAAAATGGCTAGAACACTTGAATAATTGTGACTCGGGTTCGCGAAGTCTGTGGAACACTATTAAAAAGCTATCTGGTGTACCGTAGAATAGACCTCAATCATCACATTCGAGGGAATGCAAATAGGATCGTCAAAGAAGTGTGCCACCTATTTCTGCGGTTAAAGTGTAAATACATACGTCACATTAGGAAGAAGAAAGGACATGAAGATTCGTTAGATTTTACATGTGAGGAGGTTTCGGCTGCTGTAGGGTAAGCTAAATCATTCAAGGCACTCGGCCCAGACGGCATTTCAATGCTGACGTATGGAAGGTAGCAAGGATTGTACCTCTCTTGAAACCTGGCAGTGAAGCTAAACTTGGTTCCTCTTATAGGCTCATTTCGCTTCTTTCACCTATTGTGAAAGTTCTAGAGTCATTATTACTTCCTTCAAGGACAGAACACTGCCTTCGAGCAGGTCACCAGCATGGCTTCAGGAAAAGTCGTCGCACGACATCAGCATTAAGTGAAATCACCAATTTTATCGCTGATGGACTCAACAAGCCGAGGCAATGCGAACGTACAGTGATGGTGGCTCTAGACTTGAACAAGGCATTTGATACAGTTGATCATGCAATCTTGTTTTAATACCTGGACTCCACATCGCTACATGACAAAACAAAACGCTGGCTATTAAACTACCTTAATGGTAGAAGGGCATACGTTGAGTTCAGGGGTGTGAGGTCGGGATATCGAAAGTTAAAGATGGGTGTTCCTTAGAGTGGAGTTCTCTCCCCTCCCCTGTTCAACCTTTATTTGGCAAAGATGCCTCTTCCCCTCCCAGTATAAAATTGGTGACCTATGCAGATGATTATACCACTTTATTATTTGGAGAATCTTTTAAATTTTTTTAATGCTCGCAACATCAAGCTTTCAACACATTTTCACCCCCTGGACTAATGAGGTGAGGATGTAACTAGATGTCTTTGTTGGAGGTTTGAGGATTCGGACAGTTCACTACCTGACGATACTTGGGACAACATTTGATCCGTTACTTAGATTCTCGGCTCAAGCCACCAAGACAAATAATCATCTCAAGTCGAGAAACAAAGTGGTGAAAGCACTTGCAGGGTCTTCTTGGGGTAAGAACAAAGAAACAATAATTGCAACTTACAAAGTTATTGGGCGTTCTGTCCTGAATTACGCTGAAACGAGGTCACAGGCTGGGGTATCCGCGTCGGACGCAATGACTGTCCAAGCATTTGTCATAGAATAATTTATTATTTTTCAGCGCCCACTGGCGTTGTTATGTTCCAGGAATGAGCTTAAACGCATATTTGAGTTCAACGTAAAATTTATATTTATTATTCAAGTATTGGACTTATTTAGATCTTAAATTATTTTTCTTTATTTTTATTTTTATTATTATTGTTTTTTATTAAAAGTATTAAGATTCACAAAATTTCTTATTGTTTAATTCACTTATGATTTTAGTTTTTCCTCTTATGGTAGTTCAGTGCGCGGGCGTGGGTCGTAAAACTCGTATCGCGATCAAGACTTCCTTTTACTTTTTCCTCCACTTAAAACTTTCGATATTTCTTTTCTAAATTGCGGAGCTAAACGTTGTGTACTTGTTGACCCTCGGAATCGAACTCCCCAAAACTTTCTTTCTTTTTTCTAACTTGCCTCTAGCTTTCTTCTATTTTATTGACCGGTAAATCTATTACCGGTTGAGCATCCGAATACCTATGGAGACCTGCCGAAAGTCTGCACTCTCTCTTCCAGAGCAGCGTCGCAGCAAGCTAACGGTGTGGACGTTGCGCAGGGCGTGACAGAATATAATGGGGTCTCCTTTTCTTTCCTATTTTATTAGGGTACCGGTGTCAAGTTTTCTACTCATCTGTAACCTAATTTTAATTAATGTTTTCCATAAACGCCGGTAGAAATTAGTCGGAACCTGTTTCCTGGCGAGAATATACCCTTGGCCGGTGAGTCGAACCCGTCCGGCGTCTGAATCTATGGAACTGACCTATAATCTCGAAATAAACGCCAGTACGAATGAGTTGAAACCCGCTTCCTGGCGACAATAAACCATTGGCCGATGAGTCAAGCTCGTTCGGCGTCCGAATCTATGAAACTAACAAATAATCTCGAAATAAACGCCGGTAGGAATGAGTCGAGACCATTGGCCGAGCAGTCAAACCCGTTCGGCCTCTGAATCTATCAAACTATTGCACCTTTATTTGTATCCTAAGTTTCATGTTCACATGGTATCAACTTTTTGGCAAGACGAACAATTTCCATTGATATTACTGCCACTTTAACATATAAATTTAACACAATTTTCGATGCAATGCGATAAAAATTGTCAGATTTATTCAACAGCATGGACCTGGGTTCACTTTATAAAATTTCACGGCAATTCATCATTTATCAAACTTATACTATTTGCTCAAGTTTTCCTGTGCGTCAATAGTTTCATGTAAAGTCACAGAGACAACAACCACAGCACACAAACACAATCACAACAACAATCACAACACAAACGATGCGTACTCACCTGATACAACCTTGCTATCATAATATTTTCTTTTGAATCAATCGAACTTCTTCGACCGACCGATGGGAGGATGCGCTCATTGCCCAGCTCATTCTTTCGGTAGCAGAGTGAGAGCGCTTGTGGGGAACGTGTTCGATTAGTTTCGTTGGTCTGCCAGCCGCTCGACTGTTGTCATGTGAATGTTATTGTTTGTGCGAGTGATGCGTGTATCGCTTTTCCGTTAGTCCAGGTGCTTCCTGTCCTTCTCATGCGTACGGCTTGATGCGTTGCCTGCTTGCGGGATCTATCTGTCGCGATCTACGTTCTTTGCACGTAGGCCGTTCACTGGTTGCATCGGTATGCGTGGCTTTTCAGCTGTATCTTCTCATTGCTGTGTGGCTGTACCGTGGTTCGAAAGCTACAAAAAGATATTATAACCAGAAAGGTTCTTTGACGACTGCCACTGATTGTCTGCAAATAACCCATGAAGATAATTTGCATGAAGAAGCGATGATGTTACCTGTTCATCAACGTAATGAGCTGCTTTCGGAGCAGTTCTTGTTAGGAGCATAAAGGCACCCTCACGAGAATAGACCCTACCCGAATAAGAAAAGATATCAGAACCTACAAAACGAGTATTGATCGTTTTATTCCTGAGAGGAGCATAGAGGAGTATGAGTATACTTCAGGGAGGGCTCAATTGCATAAAGAGGCAATTGAACATAAGCTCTTATAGGGACAATGTAGTATTATGTGGAAAACCACCTATGAATGAGAGCGAAAAACGTCTCCATCGTAGCACCAGAACCAAACTTCACAGTTGAGATCCGGGTGGAGCAATATGCTCGAGTGCTACAGGGAACAGATTGGGATAAGCAATAATAATTGCTGCCCTGAATTCGGTCAGTCACCGCACGACACAATACATTTGTTTAATTGTCCATCCCATCCGACTCAATTGAGTACTTTAGACATCTGGTTGCGACCAGTAGTTCTTGCTTCTTTCTTAGGACTTGACACATTTCGGTCCATCTTTCTCTCGCATCCAAAATCGCTTTGCACAAATCTATCCAATCATAATAAAATTGTATATATATATTTCCTGATACAGCTCCAACCAAGCTGTTACAACAACAACAACAACTACCTTCGATTTTAGGTGAAATAAGAAAACACAGTACAAGATACATTGAAATACTTAACCATCATTCAAACAAGCTGTCAATCTTCTCGGTACGCCAACAGAATATCGGTGACTAAAACGACTCCATCCTCTGGATCTGCCTCTTCGCAGAATGTAAATGTAATTAATTTGAGTTTAATTCTATCGACAATAGAACTAATCGATGATAAAATATGACTGATACCAAATAAAATGAAATTGAAAAAAAAAAATAAATAAAATTCTTAATCAACTCCGGAAGAGCAGTCGATACAGATACGTCCGTTTGTATATATGTATGTTTGAACGAACAGATTATGGAGACAATAAGAGAGAGAGTTTAAGTTCGTATATTTAGAGTATATTTTGCAGATAACTAGTATTAAATGAACATGCCGCCTGCACTTTAAGGGTAGCCCCAATACAAACTTAACCCCCATTTTTAAGTTTTTTTTTGTATGAAATGCCAACTTAGGAATATATTACCCCTTTAAGGACCCCTTGCAAACCTGCCGCCATTTTTGAGTTATTTTATAAAATATGTTATTTTAAGTTTAATTAATTTTAATAATATATCCCGCATACGTCCAGATCGGAGTACTAAATAATATAATGTACGGTTCATATAAGGTGCCTTAAACAAAGTACAGGGTATCTTAAAGTCGAGCACGCACAACTTCAGCATACTTTCTTGTTTTTATAAGCTTTACTAGCTGGACCTGGCGTGTTGCTGCCCTTCCCCTGCCACCCCTTCCCCTTCCTCTGCCACCCCTTCCACCAGCTCCATTCCCATGCCTCCTTCCCCGGTTCTCCATGTATCTTAACAAGTATACAAAATTTCATCCCTGTATCTTAAATAAAAGCAAAGATATGACGAATTTTGTTTATCCGATATTAAATACGAACACCCATGACTGCATATAACTGGGGACGGTAGTCCAGACAAATGACGAAAGCCCACCTCAAAATGCCTGCCTTACAAGCACGAAATTTTACGTGCAATAACGAAGTTTTTAGTGATTAGTCCGATCGAGGCGTGTAGTTCTTATATACCAATAAAACTGTTTTGAAAAATGCATTTCATACGTTCCATTACATACTACATTCAATTCCAACAATACAAATGAAAAACAAACATTTTTTGTCACAAAATTGATATCAGAAGTTTTGTAAGTTGCAAGTAGGCTTTCGACATTTGGTTTTTACCTCGTCAAGACGTTTTTTTATTTGATTAATGAATACATGCGACAAAATGCGATAAGGGTCCAGAATACGTGTGCAAAATCCGATTGCTGTGCGACGATGTCTTCCGTCTGCGCATTGACGATAAAAATCGAAAATTTTAGGTAAATTTATGAAAAAGGAATTATGACAAATATTTTATTTACTTATTTCCAACATTTATTAGTCAAAAGCGGTATTCTTAGCCACCAAAACACGTATAAATTGTAGTAGAACGTAAACCTGTTCTAGAGAACTCTGTCAAAACGTTGAAAAAAGAAATCAAATCGGATCTTTTTCCATAAAATCCGCCCATTACTGACTTCTGCGTGGCAAAAGTTAATATCGAAAGTTTGTGTAGCTTCTTTTTTGTTTTTGTTTTTTTTTTTTTTTTGACGTGATAACGTCTATTAAATCGGTGAACGCCGCAAAATACGAAAGAGCCATGCCCCTCACGTTCCGCCTGAAGGCGGATTGTGTGTGAAGCATTGGCTTGTGAAAGCTATAGTTATGTGTGTGTGTTTGCGTATTAGTGTTTACTAGCGCGCGGTGGGGTGCGGCTATACGTCATATACGATCTTGTTATTGTTGTACTTGTGGCTCCTGTTGCTGTAGCTTTAGCTGTTGTTGTTATTTGTTATTGTTTTACCACTCTTTTCTTTTAGATTTTTGTTGTTGTTGTTACATTTTATATGCGTAAATATATTAAATTGCTTATTTAATAGACACTCAAAAATACTTGCTGCGCACACAAACACGTATACGAGCCGAACATTAAGAGCGTGAGAGCGAGAGAGTGTTTGAGTAGGAGCTAATAATGCTAACTAATGTAACTAATGTAAATGCAAGCGTGAGGGGGCGAGATACAGCGATTAAATATGCACGAGTAATATTTATTTGTAGTTGTATTTAATTGAAATATTTAAAAATTAAATTTCTTTTGTGTTTGATGCCGGCAACGCCAATGTTTTCTTACGTTATCACGTAAAATTATCGTCCGTGAACCGACTTTACAGACAACCATTTTTTTAAAATAATTATCTAATATTTGCAGTTCTTCGCCACCTTTGATTCACTTGTATGAGTCATAAGGGCCCAGGACTCACCTCTTGGCGGTGGGTGCAACTCGCAAACCTCCCGTCCCACACCCAACCAACCACCCTCACGTGTGGGACGAGTTTTACGTTTTAAAGTCGCTTTTGCTTTCAAACTTGGGCACAAGATTTTGATCTTGGAGTGTAACGCGTATAAATCCGTCACGCGCTGTTGGTCCACATATTTTACTCGAAGCCTATGTTACTTCTTTGACAACCCTCTCTTCAGATTGCGTATGCGACGTAACGTTGGCCAATCGGACATCAGGCATTGGGGCAAACCGATCTTCTATGATGCGTCGTAGTTCGATGTCCGTCAGGTTGGTGGTTATCGGTGGCTCGGACATTTTTTCCTCGGGCCTTTCGATCATCTCTGTATAATCGTTTGCAGAGAAATTCAGGATCGGTGGGATAAATTTCCGGACGATAGCAGGATTGCTGCGTTCGCGGGCCTGCATTGCCACCAAAATATTTTCGTGGTGCGCGTTGAACCGTCTAAGGTCTCAATTACATGACGAAACGGCAATTCATTAGTGTGCAATTGACAAACGTCCCACTGCAAAGGCCGCCCAAGTTCCTTTTCCATACGGCGTATAACACCGTAGTGTATTCCTGTATTTTGTGGAGCACCATCACATCCCGCGAGTTTTAGCGCTCACAAATCACCATAGGTCCTTTCTTGAAGATAAGTCCAGATAGACTTAAACTCGTCCTCAGCCCATGAGATTCTGATGTCACATAACTAAAATATTCATCACGGGACTGTTTTACGAGGGATAAATGATTTTCTTCAACAACTCTTTGGTGTTGCCGGCCATCACTCGTAGTTTCAATCGTAAGCATTTTGTCGTCGCGGCCGTCAAAAAATAAAGCTTCAAGAGTTGTATCTTGACATTCTTGCTCTGTGACTTGACGCTGCGTTTTCGTCCTTTCACGTCTTACTTTGCTCTTATCAATTATAAGTGGGCCTTTCGATGTAGTTGCCATTGTTTCGTCAGAGGTAACCTCTGGTCGTGAAAGATCCTGGACAAGGGATGATGCGAGAGATGCTGCAGCTCTGTCTTCAATTCCAAATCTGTCACACTTCCGGGCAAAAGAAGTCAATCTAGGCAGTTTCACTCTGGATCTATGAACAGATAAAGCGGGTTCACTAAAGTCAGCGTCTTTTATATAACTGTCACTTGTTTCATCGTCTCTTGTTAGCTCTGTTTTCCTCGATGGCTTTGCTCTCTTCTCGTTTACGCAGCTTAGCGGTTGTTTTCTTATCCACTGGAGGGGTTGCACTTGCAGGCATCTACATCAAACAACACTCCAAACTGGTCGTGAAAAGCAAAAAAAATTTTTTCCAGGCATCACTCTCACTGTCTCTATTAAATGACTTGTTTAGCTGTTGGTAGAAAGTCATAGGTAGAAAAGTCATGTTTTAACAGTTGCTCCATTCTTGTAACGCTCACCACAGGAATGGAAGCCGATGACCAGACTTCATTTACACGTTTAAGCACTAAAGAAGCAGCTTCTTTAAACGGTGGGTTGATTCCTCCCTTATCTTCTTTTAATCCATACTACACGTAAAAGTAATACTTTAAAGCGTCCTCTCGATTTGGCAGCATACGCCCATCGAAATCTGTAGGATGCCCTAAAATGTTCAATGTAAAATTTCTTGGGCACACACTTATGTTGATGTAAATAAACGCCAACGAACAGCTTCAGTATGATCCGCTTGTGAACCATTTGTGACACGCAAACTGAACGACGGTTGAACAACATCTATTTAAAAAAAAAAAAAAACAAAAAACTACACAAACTTTCGATATAAACTCTTGCCACGCAGAAGTCGGTAATGGGCGGATTTTATGGAAAAAAGCTCGGATTTGATTACTTTTTTCGACGTTTTGACAGAGTTCTCTAGAACAGGTTTACGTTCTACTACAATTTATACGTGTTTTGGTGGCTAAAACTACCGCTTTTGACTAGTAAACGTTGGAAATAAGTAGAGAAAAAAATTGCCATTATTCCAACTTTTTCGTAAATTTACCTAAAATTTTCGATTTTTATCGTCAATGCACAGACGGAAGACATCGTCGCACAGCAATCGGATTTTGCACACGTATTCTTGACATGTGTACACAGCTTTTAATACCTATTAGCGTCCCAAATTCGAAAAACAGCTTTTAACGACCCGCCCTCAGAAACAATTGCTGATGTAGAGCGTAGTATTAAGGCGGACCCAAATGAGTCGATCTACTATCGCGCGCAGGAATTGGAACTGTCACTAGTTTATGCGAAGAAATCTGCAATATTGGACGACTTAAAAGACAACATTGTGCGAACCATTGCCGAGATACGGCTCCATTGCTTGGAAAAGTGGTTTCGACTTCCATAATGCGCCACATCCGAGTCAGCCCACATTACCGAACTCATATTAACACACTAATGACATAAAATTATCTTTAAAATAAAGTCATTTTTAATAAGTGTGGGGTCGTTTGCAGAAGTGGAAAGTTATTTAGCCATTCTTTTGAGAAAGACCAAATTACGATTCTTTTGCAAACGACCCGAGCAGCTCACAAATGTTCGTTATTACACGTATCCCCTGGGTAACCGGTTTTGGTTCCCGACAGCGCAAAACAACATGTACCAGTTAAGACACAGATGAAGCCTAGAATACAATTTGATGACGACCCCGCAAACAATTTAAGGGCCTGATTTATGGATATGCACCTTGAATGTTGTGTCCCTCCATAGGGCTGATGCAGATATCCAGCTAGTTGATACCCTTGACAAATTCAAGGCTCACCACAAATACACGAAATGCGATGGATAGAACAGGGCTGCTCGAAAAAGGCATATTGTGACATATATTATAGTTGAAGCGCGAGGAAGTGCGAATTTGCATGCGGTTTCGTGTTTAGTGGGAAACTTTGTGGTCTGGTCTCCAGTTTAATACCTCTAGACGAGCGCCTGGCAGTGATACGTGTCAAGGCTATGATTTTTGCACACGGCCGGTACAAGCGTCGCAAATGTCTCTACGTACGCTTCTCAAATCACGATATAAAAATCGTGCTTAGCAATTTCAATGCCAAGGTTGGGAAGGAAGGAATCTCTGGCCCAACAGTCGGAATATTGTGCGATTCTACGATTCTACTCCAGCAATGGAGAGAGTAATCAGTAGCACCAGATTTTGACACCATAACATACACAAGGCTACTTGGCGCCAGCCCGACCAAAACACCAGCAATCAAATTGATCAACATCGACGCGGATCACTACTTTGTGGCAGCCAAGGTACGCATCAAGTTCAGTCTGGTGCATGCTGCACGTCCCAACACTCAAAGAAAGCTAGACGCCGGAAAGCAGCAATCACAACAGTCCGTCGAAGCATATTCAGTCAGACTCTAACAATTGTTCCGGGAGTTTTTTCCAGCCTGGCAAATCCAGGACAAATACTGGAGAAGACCCAAGAGTATAACAAAGACGAGTCAGTCTCCAATCGTGCTAAACAATTTTAATTGCTACATTTGACGCAAGCCAGTTGGCGTGTACTCTCTGAACCTCTCTAACATCCGATTGCATTTTGGTAAATATCTGTTTATGTGAATAATATTGTACATTTTCTGACTTTGTGCCTTTAAATAATATTAATTAATGTTTTATAAGTAAGTGATACATATGATTGATGAAATGTCAAATTCGGGGACATTTTTTAGTGAAAACGGACACAATTCGATGACAATTTAAAATAAAGTCGCAGAAATTAACTAGATATAGTTTACTATTTTGTATATAAACAAAGAGAATGAAACTCAGTAGATAACTGAATTAAAATTCTTTAAAATAAAAACCTGCTTGGGTCTGTTTCTTGTTCGTCTACTTGCAATTGCTCATTCGTATTCCTTGTGTGTTGGTGATATTTATCGTTTGAAGCACTTCACCCAGCGCATATCAAATGGTGTTTTGTCTCATTTCCATTCCTGAATTTTTTCAGCAGTTATAAATTTCGTCAAATAGCCGATTTGATCGAAAAGAACAACGTCTCAATCGCTGTCAGTAAGGGCGCTCTTGTCAAGCAAAGTTTTGAATGTATTTTCGATGTTTTCCCACTGTAATACGATTTAGAGAATATCCCAATGAATCAACTTGACCATGTCGAACTGTTCAGTCCATAATCAATGCACGATCTAAATTTGAATTGAAATTAAAATAAAATAAATAAAGTAATGATATATGTACCATAGAATGCTGAGGTAGTCATTAAAACTGCGACCTTTGTAATGTTGATATTGTTTTCAAATAAATTCTCAATTTTATTTTGGACAACAACAGAAAAAAATTTGTTTCTTTTCCTGTATAAAGACCATCGATCAAATCGGCCAAAATAATGCCAACTTCCATTGCAGAAACATCGCCATCTTCCAGTTCCAACACTGCTTGATTGAAAATTGATGCTTGTTTAATATCGAAACATATTGTAAAATGGTTGTGTTCCGAAAAAAATAATAAAAAACTGAACTCATTCTTACTTGATCACGAAAAAATAAAAGTCATAATTCGGACAGATCATTGTTTAAGAAATTCTTGAGGAACTTTGGTCGATTTTTGCTTTTATTGCAATACTCTTTCAATGCTAGATATATTCTTAGAATCGAATCGATGGCTGGCAACCTTGAAAAAAATGCGCGTTTTTCTGTAGCTCAGAACATTCTGGAATTGTACGACGAATACACCGTAAAAAATTTCCAGTTGTGTGACTCAATTTGTTAACTGGTAGAAGTGGGAATAAATCACCTCAACGTCAAATGGCATTCCATGTTTAATGATATGCGCAGCATATCCAATTTCAATTTAGTTGGGATTATTTTCGCGCAGTCTCAGAAAAACATTGCCTTCACCGGTTTGTGTAATGTCGTTTTAGCATTATCAGCACCAAATCCAAATTTTTTTTTTTAAATCAAATGTAAATGTTCCCCGTCCTTCTTACCTTTCTCAACCCTTTTTTATCTTAAATTTACACTTACTATCGATGCAAATTTTTTTGTTAACTTTTTCTCTTGCGATTTAATTTCTTGTTACTATACTTAGTATTTAGTACATAATTAAACATTTTTTGAAAAGAAAACCTACCCATAAAAAAAAAAATAGGGTCCGAAACTACTGGACAGATTTGAAAATTCTTTCACTGTTGGGAAGCTACCCCAGCTATCCCCGAGTAACATAGACTATATTATATTTTCAAAAAAATTAGGGATCCTTACTAAAACTCCAATAATGTAACCCAAGGTGTAAAAAATGACCTAAAAAATGCCTTATATCTCGTGCGTTGCGAAAACTATTGATGATAGAACAAAATAATGTACTACGACTTTGCAGAACACATCATTATCTACAAAAAGTTTCGCTACAGCAAATGGTAACTATTATAGTTATGTCACAGTAAGTGTCCTTTTATTTTAAAAATTTAATTGAAATGGCGCTGCTAGAAAAGGGTCTTTATTTATACCTTGGTATTAATCCTTATCACAATAAATTACTTCATATTCATTACTGCTTTAATACCATTATTTAACTTTTTAAATTATTCAATTCGGACATTCCATTCGAAAGATATCATGAGTTTAAAAAAGTAAGTATTAGAAAAAAGTCGCGTGGTCGCCGCTTTCTCCGCTCGGCTAGGTGAGCAGCACCATAATATGCGATGTAGTCGTCACTAAGGGACGGGAGCGAATAATTTTCGCTTGAAAATGTTTTGACTTCGCTTATATGTGTTTGTTTAGTATCTAATATAAAAAATTCTCACGTCAAAGCATTTGTAACCAAACTCCTCCGAATCGGCTTGATCGATTTTTATGAAGAAGATGTGGTAGGGAAAGGGGCAGGGGAAAGAGGGATAGGAGAAAGGGCTGCAACACGCCGAGTTCCTTTTAAAAAGGAAGAGGAATGGTGGAAAGGGGAGTGTTGGAAAAGGGGTAGAAGGGAAGAGGGGCAGGGCAATTAGAATGGGAGGTGGGGTAATTTATGTGGGCAGGAGGAAGAGGGATAGGGGATTGGGAGGTAGGGTAAGGGATCATAGGGAAGGAGGGGTAAAGGTAGGAGAGGCAGGGGGAATGACAGCATCGCACTGGGTACCATTTAAGATTGAGGGATGAAGTGTTGAATACTTGTTAATGGGATCGAAGGGGGCAGGGAAAAGCGGTGGTAGAAAAGTAGAGGATGGAATAGGTATAGATAGATCGAATAGATTTTGTAAAGTAAAAGAGATATCGACTCCAAGTTTGGATATTTAGACTCTTATTTTCCCTCTTCATGTCAACCATAACCATAACCAGTGCGTGACGTAGTGTCTGGGCCAGAGCCGCAAGACAAGCAAGTGGTCACTGCGAATCAGGCTGAGTCTTAGGCTGTAACGCTACCTAAGACTCAGTGTCAGAGCTAGATTGTCCGATCGCCATCCTAACGGAAACGGCCACTGCGACAGAAAATTATGTCTTTTGTACCCTAGCCCGAATATGGTTGAGTTAATTTATCTAGGATCAACTCCGTCTCTTTAATGAAACGGAGAATATTCTTAGACGAGGTGTTTCTGATCTCATCAGATATAATAAATGGTCCATTCATCTGCTTAATTCTGAGCCTGACCAAGGCCGGGCAATCGCAAAGCAGATGTAAACAGACAGAGTCTACTCTGATTCTGAGGAGAGACCTAGTTTATTTAAGTGATATCTCAGTGGATGATTCCCGGTGAGGTAGCCCAAAAGCAACCTCAGGTCAGATCTATTGAGATGTGTGTTGGTTTTTGGGTATATAGGACGGGTTAGTAGCTTGGTCTGTCGTAGACTAGGATATTGTATCCAGTACCGGGAGTAAGTGCTTTTAAACAGATCTACTATGAAAGATTATGACTTAGCCCAGTGAAGTTCGCAAAAAGGTTCCGGGCCTGTGAAGGAAGTTGTCGAACCAGTCGTGGATGGTTCGTCAGCACTTTTGTTGCCCTCGATACCTTATGGCCAGGTACCCAACAAATACCGACTTTACGGCTGATTGAAAGTTGTTGGAGAATGTCGTAACATTGAAGAACCAGTTTCGTGGAGAAATTCCAAGATAGTGCTATAATAGCCGCTGGGCTATCTGAAATAATGGTTATATTGGCTCCTTTAGGACTTTTATCCAAAAGATGTCGGGCGCAGACCTCTATGGCGTGGACCTTAGATTGAAAAACCGTGGGCCAGGCACCCATGGCAATAGAGATCCTGGTTTTGGGTCCGAAGACACCCGCACCTATGCCCGTATCGGTAAGTGAACCATCAGTGAACCCATTGATCGTAGATGATCCCGTACCAAGGCTGATAACTGAGAAGCGTCTGCCGAAACGCAGTTCCGTGGACAAACAATCTGAAACGTTACAGATCTCCATGCCAGGGATAAGGTTTAGGACACTAAGGTGACCCAGTTCACTTCCGACTGTCTACAGTCTGAAGTCTCAGAGCCTCTGTAGCTGCTGAGGATTGAATAAAAATGTGCAGCGGAGGTAGACCGATGATCGCCTCAATTGCATCACTGGACATGTTCGCATGGAACATGTCCAAGCTCAGGCAGGTATGCCGTTGCATTTTGTCGCACTGCCTTATTGCACAAGTCTGCAGCAGTTCAGGCCACCATACAATGGCGGCGTAAGTTACTATAGGTCTCACCATTAAAGTATAGATCCGCAGGATCATCTTTGGCGAGAGACCCCACTTTCGGCCAAACATGGTTTTGCAGGACCATAAAGCCATTGTTTTCCTGTTGAGGACATTTTTAAGGTGGGTGTTCCAATTCAGTCTTTTGTCAAGGGTGACTCCCATGAATTTTACCTCATCGGAAAGACTCAAAAGAGAGCTTTGGATGTACACTGGACTCAGATCCAATTTGAACTTCCTTTGGAAGGGTACCAAGACCGCTTTTTGTGGGTTAATCCTGAGGCCCTCCTTGGCACACCAGGTGGTCACAGTCGGTAGAGCTGAACACATTATGTTCGAGACCGTATCCCCAAATCTCCCTGAGACCAGGATCGCAAGGTCATCGGCATATCCAATGACGTCGTACCCTTGTGAACTGAGCTCGATAAGGAGCTCGTCTATGACTAAGGACCAAAGAAGTGGCAAGAGGACTCCTCCTTGAGGACACCCCTTGATCGCCCTGATGCTGACCCAGGCAATGGTGAGGCTATCTATACCCCTCTGCACAAGTGCTCGAGAGATGGATCCATAGGCCGTATTATCAAAAGCACCCTCAACATCAAGAAAAACACCTAGCGCTATTTCTTTTGAACGAAAGGTACTTACGATTATACCGACCAGATTATGAAGTGCGGCTACAGTTGATTTACCCATCCTATAAGCGAATTGGTGTTCATGAAGGGGGTATGAAATGTTGATTGATTGCCTAAAGTGGCAGTCAATAAGACGTTCAATTGTCTTGAAAAGGCATTAGGTAAGACTGATAGGTCTGTACGATTTGGCCAATGAAGCAGAGCCGGAAAGATGCTATCTCCCCCTGGGGGCTTTAATGGCTGAAAGGACATGATCACCCATCGAACTTTGTCCTTTTCAAGAATGACGTCAGATAGGCTGCAATTCCGTTTGTTTATTATATGTCTGTCTATAATGGGAGAATTCAGCGATGTTTGTTGTAGTATGGACCCAGGAAACCGTACTTGAAGCAGGTGTTCAAGTGTTTCCTGTCTGCTATTGGTATAAAGACCATTATCTTTCTTTAAGAGTCCGATGCATTGTGTCTGTCCTTTCTGGTTACCTTATGGAGACGGGCTGCTTCCGGTAGCTTTTGCAAACTATCACAGTACCTTCTCCAGGATTCACGCTTGGACTGACGTATAAGCTTATTATATTCGGTTAGGGATGACCTATATTCCTCCCATCTACCGAATCTTTTCGCACGGTTGAAAACCTTCCTGACCGTTCGTCGCATGGCAGCTAACTTATCAGTCCACCATGGAACCTTCTGTTTCATGTGAACTGAACCTGTAGCCGTGTTATCGTGGTACGAGCTCAGTGAAATCTCGTTTAGCAGGTCCTCGGCCAGCTCCAGCTCACAAGTTGAGCTAATGCTGCGAAGGACTCCGCCAACTTTTGATGCTACGAGCTGGTAATACGATTGCTGTCTTCGTAGGAAGGTAGACCTTAGAGAGGATATCAGAGGCTCCTGGAATTTCGAAGCTAATATGTTGGTGGTCTGAGAGAGAAACTTCGTTTGAAACTCGCCAATTCCATACGAAGTTTCTGGCCCCTCTACTAGAGTTAGGTCTAGAACCTCTTGTCTAACTGCTGTTACAAATGTAGGCTTACAACCTATATTTCCTATATTTGGGATCTCATGAAATAATATAAAAGGTACTCACCTCTGTTTTTGGTATCATTGCTGCCCCAGACGATGTGATGTGCATTACCATCACATCCAACGGTGATTTCCCTGTTATAGGTGCGACAGTGCTCCACTAGCCGCTGCACCTCAAGCGGTGGTATATTGGGTTCATCCCCTGGAAAGAAGGCTGAGGCCAAAACAATTTCCTTTGGAGATATCCACTAACACAGCTGTTAAATCCCTGGAAATAAAGTTTGTTAGTGGAAAGGAATTGACCTTTTTATCAAATAAATTGCTGTACGAGGCAGTTCTGCAGAGTGGTCGTAGATTAACTTACCAGTTTTTTATTGCCACACACCACCCAAGGCTCATGAATTAGAGCCAGAGAAATCCTTCTCGGCGAAGAGACTGCACACTCTGGCCGTTGCCCCTTTGGCGTGGTGCGGGTTCGCCTGAAGCACCCTTATGGTGTTCACTTGTTTTCTCTGAGGTTTTTACGGACAAGGCTCTCCTTCTTACCCGCTCGGGACCCATTTCCCCGAGTCCCTCTAGGTGACTCATTTGGCCAGATGCCGGTGAGGACGTTGCTGTAGGCTGCTTGATGCCAGATGGGCCCACTTGACCGAGTTTATTCCCTTTGATATTCAGCTTTATGTGGCTGAACCTGTAGGCAATAATTCCTTTAGGGCCGCATATGCCTCATCATCTACTGATAAGAGCAGATGGAGCTGTCCACTACGCTGTATCACACGCCACAACGCGGTTGATACTTTATTCTGTGCCGTAATGGTCGCCAGAACCTTCTCGTTTGTGAGAAGACCACTATGGGGAAAAAGTCCACGAACCAAATGTGTTTGTGTAAACTCTTTTTTCTCCAATAGTATAAAGTTAAAGCTGACCTTAATATGGCTGAGGTTGCCTTTAACCCATCTTGCCATCTCGTTATTCGAACAGACGAGAAGAAACCAGCTCGTACGGGGAACACACCCCTTGTAACATGTAGCGTACAAATATATATACCCACGTAGCCTAAATGCGGTTGCTGGTGGAAAACAAAATTCGCTATGGAGCACGCCACTGGATCGGCTCTGCTCGTCGGCAATCGGGGGTGGGTTTAGAAGAGTCCATAGCCGATTTTAAAATGATAGAGCTACGCATTGAATACTTATTATTAATTATTTAAAATTTTATTTGCGTGCTGATTTTAATACAAGGAGGAAGCAAAGAATTACAAAAACAATAGGGAAAATTATTAAAGGAGAAGGATATAAAAAGGGAGAAACGGACACAAATCATATCTCAGAAGAGTTTGCTGCCCGCAGATAGAATGCGGCAGTATGTTTGCCCACCCTGGCATGGTCACACAGTCCTTAGAAAATTGCAATGAAAATGTGACCCCATTATTGTCATTTTTAAAACATAAAACTCATCTTTCACCTTGAAATCGGGTTCCTAGATGGATGCATAATAAAAATCGATGATTTCAATTTCAAAATCTATTTTAATTTAATTAAATTAATTTTACTTAAAATATTTACAACAAGGAAATGGAAGATAATGCTATAATAAAAATTATACTAACATGATTGAAATAAAAAAAAAATATAAAGCTAACGAAATACGATTAAACCTAATATGATGCAAGAAATTTTGAAATAATTCATGTAGGGTATAAATATAAATTATAGTTGGTGCAAAAGTGTATAAATAAAAAAAAGGAATTCAAATATATAAATAGAAGATATTATATATGGTTTAGTAAAATATTTTAGTAGATAAACAAATTAATCGACAATAAAAAAATCTTTAAATTGATACAAAAAAGGATATAATAATTGTGAAATCGATATATGAAATAACAAAACGAATATACCCTTATAGGTTACCATTTATGTAGGGTATCGCGAACATATTTGATATTGAGAACAAAAAAAAATAAGAACAAAAATAAATAAAGCGAGTTTTGTTAATAAGAGAAATTTTGCAATAAATGTGCACTGAGTACATTACATGGCCATCCAACGCTGAAAGTACTTTCATGCTGTCGCTATGCTGTTAAATTAGAACGTTAAGAGAGGGTGTAAAAGAGTGTTTAACAGAGCTAACAACATTACGTGATGTTGCGTTACGTTAAGTTATATACGCATGCATTCTTTGCAAGAAAAAAAAATGAACATGATTACAACTTCAAGAATTACAAATTAAATGAGACAATTTTATGGCACTTTTTCTCATTATGTTAACGCAAAAAAACTAATTTAATAAGGGTCAAAAAGAAAAGAGTAATAATATGCATTTTTCACGGCAACATTTTTTGTTTAAACACTTATAATTTTTGATTTTTTTATGGACAATAACTTTTTTCTTCATTTTTACGATTTCTTCTGATGCACAAAAATTTAAGTGCACTAAATTAATATATAGAAAAAAAATTATTTTAAGATTTCTTGCTCTCTTGACTGTTACTTAAATGTTGTGAGCGTTAGAGTGCGAAAGAGATAGTTAGTATTGTTTCTCTATTCTGTCAACTGAAACCGAAAAAACAGACAAAAATTATGAGGGTCAGTCGATTGTAATTAGTGCAACTGTGCGGAAGTGAATTGATTAAAAAAAAAGTGAAATGGAAATGGAAAATAAAAGTGAAAATGAAGAAAAAAATGAGACGAAAAGCTGAAAGAGCCGCTAAAATCATTTAAAATGGAAAACGTTTTTCAGTATTTGAAAGGTGAGTGCATAATATTTAGCATGTACATATTTAAATGTTTGCAATAAAAATTCTAATTATTCAAAAGGAATTTTTTTTTTTTATTATTAATTTACAATCTATCAATAAGACAATAAGTAAATTAGTTGAAAGTTCATAATATAACAGAAATATCTGTACTCCAGTGAGAACAGCTATTATATTCAAAATTCTATAATTAAGAGTTTATTTACAATATATACAAAATTTAATCTCTAAAAGGTAAATCTAACACATGATTTCTTTTAAGTCTTCGAGTTGTATCGCTATTATCTAGTAGGCCTATTGCCAAAACATTTAAATGATCATGTAGTCTCTCAACATACCTTGTGCTTATTGTACGTATTTCATCTTTAATGTATGGAATATTTAAATCTTTGTGAATTTGGTCATTAGCCACAAACCAGGGGGCGTCAACAATAAGTCTAAGCGTTTTGGACTGATATCGTTGAAGAATTTCAATATTTGATTGGTTTGCATTTCCCCATAATTGGATAGCATATGTCCACACAGGCTTTAAAATAGCCTGGTAAAGCCGAACTTTGTTCTCCAAACTAAGCTGCGATTTTCTCCCAAGCAGCCAATACATTTTTTTTGTTTTTATGTTGAGTTTCTTTGTCTTGCCTTTAAAAGTCATATTATCCAAGTTACTCTCCGATTTATATCGAGTCCAAGATAATTTGCGGAATCACTATGAGAAATTTGTGAATTATTTAAAAATACTGACGGACAATCTCCTCTTCTTAGAGCAAATGTGACATGTTTCGACTTCTCAGTATTAACCTTTATTTTCCATTTCTTAAGCCATCGCTCTATTTCAACTATTCAAAAGGAATTGATGTATTTTATTAGTGCAATTAAAGTATACTCGCAATTTTAAGAGTAAAGTGCGGCAACCATGCAAATAATTTAACAGTGTAGTTTTGCGTTCAATTTCTGTTTAAATGCGAAGTTTTTTTTCTATTGCAAATCAAATGTAAAAGCAAAAACAAACGCAGTAAAGCAAAAACGTAACGGATACAGTCCTATACTTTGTTGGTGATTAGAGCGCGCCGCTGTTTTTTTTTTCTCTCCCTTGTCTCTGTGCACTTCCACTTCCTTGATGTCGCCTCAGCAACAAATAATATGAGAGTTAAGTGTTATTGTTTTTGCGTGAGCTGGTAAGTGTGTATTTCATATAGAGTAGTGATGCCCAAGAAGAGAGCTCGCAAACTCGCCAGCGGGTAATAAGTAGAATTGCAAGGGGTGTTGTGCGGCTAAAGGGAACTTACTCGTATGTGCAGGCAATGAGCTCGAGAAATGAGAGCGTCATACGAGTGTATGTGTGAGCTTAAAATCCATTGCACTATGGGGCAAATACTGAGTAATTTTTAATTGATTATTTTTGTTAACACATATTTTTTTTATATTATTAATTTTGTTTTTTTGTAA
>JAWNNQ010000958.1:0-12415 GCA_035044765.1 Leucophenga montana | reverse complement strand
ATTTTTATCACCTTTCGATGAAAAACCAGAAGATTCTACTTTATTACATTCTGAGAAGTCAACCTTGGTGCCAATGGAAATTGACACCAATACAACTACGCCTGAACTCAACTTCGAAGCGTCAACTATTGCTTCCTCCAGCCCTCTGGTAGTAGTTGAAGACTGCATTGTTGTGCCACATAATGATTCCTTGGCAACTGATTCTGTTGTACAAACTGTGACTAGCGTTTCTGCTGGCCCATCACCTACACAAAATCAAACTTCTGCAAAAGCAAATATCCTGTTGTCGGTTTTGATGTACTTATTTATACGACTCCTCCTATTTCAATGCCTGAAGATAATCATCTTCCAACTTTGGAAGTCTATTTTCAGCTTGACTGTATTTGTCGTTCACATGACAAAAATAAATCTCTTCGACGTGTCAGATGTTTTAGAAAAACTGACTATGTCAAGTTAAATCACTCACTTTTCAATACCAAATGGTCTGCTCTCGTGCGCTGTACAGATATTGAATTGGCAACGAATATACGAATAAACGAATATAAAAGACAGCCTTGGTCTTGTAGCCTTTACCTATTAAAAATTTACCTATTAAAAATTACCTATTAAAAATTATTAAGTAGCGTTTATTTTAAAAAATATAAACGTAGTGGCTTTAACCCTCATCTTAGAAAATATTGTGTCGCGCGTTCTGACTTTAACGCATTATATAAAAGGTGTTATGTTGACTATTTAATAAAAGTTAAACGAAACATGCGTCGCAATCCAAAATCGTTTTTCAAATTCCATATCAGCAATAGTTTCTCGACTTGTTCCAAAGTACGTATTCTAATAGCTCTGTTAATCCTAGTTACTCATATGCTTACAGTATCACATCATATATCTTGTTAACATGCCTTTTATCAATTAAATTCTGTCTCCTACCTGGCCCTGATAATAGTCCCAGTGGTTCTAGCTCCATTTGTCGTTCCTTATCAATTATTTACAATCTATCCACAAAGTTATGAAGGAGTCATTTATTGTACCGTTATATAAAAAGTGCAGCAAGTCTGATATACCGAATTATAGGGGTATTGTTAAGCTGAGCGATATTCCAAGGCTCTTTAAAAAAATCATTAGTGACCAATTGCAACAATCGTTAAAGTATGTTGTTAGTCCTTTCTAACATGGTTTCGTTAGAGGCAAATTCATTACAAGTAACTGATGTCAATTTTTACAGACTTCAGAAAAGCTTTGTGTGTGTCACAAGCAGTAATTAAATTAATTAATTAATTAAGTAATTAAAAGTAATATGATTTATTCTGTCTCTTTTTACTTGGATTGAGTCATACTTATCCAAGTGCATAGTCTGATATATAAAGTGCAGCAAGTCTGATATATCGAATTATAGGGGTATTGTTAAGCTGAGCGATATTCCAAGGCTCTTTAAAAAATCATTAGTGACCAATTGCAACAATCGTTATAGTATGTTGTCAGTCCTTTCTAACATGGTTTCGTTAGAGGCAAATTCATTACAAGTAATCTTTTAGAATGTAAATAATGGTTTCGAGTCGGGTTGCCAAACTGATGTCAATTTTTACAGACTTCAGAAAAGCTTTGTGTGTGTCACAAGCAGTAATTAAATTAATTAATTAATTAAGTAATTAAAATTAATATGATTTATTCCCTCTATTTTTACTTGGATTGAGTCATACTTATCCGGTAGATTATCTAAAACTATTTTGGTTTCTTCTGCTGTACCCCAAGGGAATCACCTGGGTTCAATATTGTTCAACATTTTTATTAATAATCTTCCTTTGTCTATTAATCATGCCCATACACTAATGTATGCGGATCATGTTAAGTTATTCTTGGCATACTCGTATTATGATGTTACAACACAGCTTATTGCAGACTGATTTAAACTCACTACATACACGGTGTCGTCTAAAATTTCTTAATCTACATTTTTCAAAATGCAAATGTATTACATTTCATCGCAGAAAACCATTTAGTGTTCAAGATTTGTTCAATAGTGAATAAAGCAAAAGGTGAATTGGCTTTGCTCAGCGTTTTTCTAAGGAATTTAATGACCGTTATACCACTAAACTCCACTATACTTCTCTTGCTCGTCCGATTTTAGAATTTTCCTGTATTTGGAATCCATACTATGCTATTCACGAGGAACATATTGAGTTAGTTGCTTCTCTTTGCTCTTAGAAATCTCAATTGGGATCTCGAAATTAATCTTCCACCCTATCATGACAGGTTAAAAGTAATTGATCTCCCAACCCTCTTATAACGCCGCTCTATGCTCTCTGTTGATTTTTTTCATAACATTTTTATTGGTGAGATTGGTTGTCCCTACTTACTTCAGTCCATATTACTAAATTTCCCCATTCAGCCAACTCATCACTTCGTGCTAATAAAGTTGTCCTTTTGTACGACAAATTACGTGCTAAATAAATCAATCCGTTCTCTTTATTCTATCTACAATAAATTTTCGCCCTATTTCTCATTTTATTCGTCCTTGAATGAAACCATATAAAAGTGGGCGGTGGCAATTTTGACTTTTTGTAAGAAAAACTTTTTTATTGTAGTCAATACCAGTGCATATATTCTTGATCAGGCAAACGAGACGAGCCGATCTAGCCATGTCCGTCTGTTTATCTGTATGTTGTTGCGTATTTTTTGAGTACCCATTTTTAAGTAATCCTGTTGAAAATTGGCACATACATTTCCAATTAATGCAGTTTAATGGAGTATCAAGATTGACCAGCCACGCGCACTTTTGAGTTTTTGCAAGAAATGCTTTTTTATTGTAGTCAACATAAACTTATTAATTGATATTGTAGCTTCTAATGGACGGACTCCTCACATAAACATTAATGGGTGGGACCCACTTTTTGGGGTAGCCCCCATACAAACCTACTGCTCATTTTTTTCTTTTTGTATGAAAAAATTCTTTATTTATGTCAATATTAGGCTGAAATGCGATGTAGTGCTTTTTCATGGCAGCCGCTTAACATACATAGACAAATGGACGTGTCCCGCCCACTTTTTGAGGTAGTCCCACACAAACCCACAGCTTTCGCAGCAGAAAAACGGTCTACCCACTTAAAAGTTATGAATTTTTGAAATTTTTGGCGAGGTAATGAAATAGTTTGTTTGTTTGAATGGATTTTGGCGGGAAAAGCTCAAAAAAACTCAAATTTCAATTAGCTACTATGCCCAACCGACTTAATAATTTTCAACATGCGAAAACTCGTTGGAAAGGGCATTTCAATACCTTCCAAGTGAAACCTAAGCTGGTGTTGATCAATCCCTACTTAAGTACATTTTGCGATTTTTCCGAAAATATAAACCAAATTTTGGTACTCATATAATAATACATTGCAAGATTGGACAAATTTTGATATATTATAATTCCGTGAGCTGAGATACAGCATCGCAAATATCAGATTATGCAAAATTAGCTATTTGTAATAACACGTCATACTAATGGCTGTTACATCTGTTATATGCAGTGTTGGCATAAACCTGTTATACTCTTATACACTTTTATTTTTTGGATCTATTTGTAATAACACGTCATACTAATGGCTGTCACATCTGTTATATGCAGTGTTGGCATATACCTGTTATACTCTTATACACTTTTGTTTTTCGGATTTATTTCGTATGTATTCATACATATGTATATATGCTTGTATAAATATATTAAATGCATCGTATGTATGTAAATATGTAAATTATGTTTTTCCTATTTATTTCCTAAAATTTTATAATTGACCTCTTGGTCAATTCTACATATCGCTTTCGTTTCAGAGAGGACGAAAGCTTTCTTATGCTCAGAGTGAGCTTTGTTAAATATCATGCTCGAGTTAGCTTTGCTTTGAAAAAGCATCTAAGTGCAAATATGATTATTTAAACAATGCTTGTTTGCATAAACATAATTGTCAAATTCGTCAAGTGGCACTTATAGTCCAGAAATATTACTTTGCGTTCTTAATTCTTAATATTTTCATTTAGTTCTATGATAAGTTTTTCTTGTTTCATGATTTTATTCTTTTGTCGTCTCTTATTTACGAAATTTTTTTATTTTTAATCCAATATATATTATTATTACAATTAATGTTATAGTTGTAAAACTTATAACGAAACTTTAAACTTTTTTCTATAAATTTTTGCGTAATGCTAAAATTTTCTATTTTTAAATTGGTATTATTGGTTTCTAAATATTCGTATATATAATATTTTTTTATATTTATTGATATTGTATTAGTAATATTTTTCATGATTTAGATTGTAATATTGTGTTCATTGACATTTTAATAATTAGGAATGTGTCCATTTAATAATGGTAGTCATTTACAATGTTAATTCCTGGATACTGTGTGTGTTTTTTTTTGTTGTAATTTTAGTACAATTAGTTATTTTTTCATATATTAGAAATTTTGAAAAGTCCAGTAAATCGGTAAGAGTTATTTGAATTTTTTTCTTCTTTGAAGAATATTTATGTTTTCTTCAGAGTATATAAAATTTTTGGATTTAATATGTTAACTTTTGACAAAGTAAAAGTATCTATTAGATTTTTTAAATCCATGCTTTAATTCTGTATTTTCGTATTATTTTTTCTTGATCAAAAACAAAATTCTGTATACGATCGGTGACCTTTTTTAATTGTTCAAATAACTTTGTGTTTATTACAAATTGTTTATTGTTATTTCCAATTAAATCATATGTCTTATTTTGTACAGTCATCATGTTCCTGCTATCCATTTTGAAATAGTAGCTAATTCGTTATTACCTCTTTTTTTTGTTTTGTTTTCATGAGTTTTTGTAACAAAGATTCAGTTAAATTAAGCTCTATTGTTGCTTCCCAATCATAGGTACTATTCATTTGTTTAAAGTATTTTAATTAATTTTGAAAAATATTTTCATAATAATTTCATATGTAAGAACTTCATTATCTTGTAACAGCATGTAATGGAATAAAGAATAAGCGATGATTTCAGCTTGAGCCCCAATTAGGACAATTGATATTATGTATATTGCAATCATGTTTTTGCTACAATTAAAATTTTGTTTTTATTAGGATTTAATATTATCTTTGTGAATAATCCTATTTATTTTATTTATTAATACCTTATTGGTTTGGCCTGCCTTGACAATTTGTTTTTTATATTATGTTTCAAAGCTAATATTTACTCAAAATACGATCCATTTAACTCAATACAACGTTTGGAACGCTTAACCAATTTATACATAGACTTTTCAACTCGCTTTTTGGGATGTTCATTAGCACCTATGTCACGGGTGCTTGTATGGCTGCAATGTCATCGTAAAAAGCTGCACGGTGATAGATAAGGCGAATACGGAGAGTAGTCGATGAGACAAATACTTTTTTTCATCAAAAATTCATTGACTTTACCAGCGATTTTTTGATCATCATTTAACTGATCTGGAACACAACGTGCACACACCTTTCTTTTACCCAAATCTTCAGTTAATTTTTTGTAGATTGTTAAGTAAGATGAATTTAATTCTTCTGCCTACACTCTCACAAGGAAATTTGCATCGATAGCGATTATTTCACACACTTTTTTCACTTATTCACTTAATTTTTTTTTAACAATTCGTAAGTCTCAGTAAATTTTTTTACCGAGTTTTAATTTGTTCCATTATATTTTTACGACATAACTACAAAAACTGCTGTTATTCAAACGTGTGTCATTTTGTAACCTGTCAAACGATTAGCATGAACTGAGCTGCTTTCGAAAGAAGAAAAGTGTACCTTTCTAGCACTGCCAACATTTAATATATGGCGCTACGTGTTATATGATTTAAATTAAAAGTTCGGTTATTTTTAGATATCATCTTGTTATACGGCTGAGCGGCTCTTAGGACCGTTTCTAAGTCGTCAGTCAAACTATGTTCTTCCTTTACACACCGAGAAATTTCAATTAGTGTTGAATGTGTTCTTTTAACCTGATCATTTGTGGTCTTGGATTACAGAAATATAATTGTAGATTATGTCTTGGTTCGTTGTCCAAGGTAATTTTTTTCACTTCTGAGAACGTTTGTAAGAGTTCCAGTATTTTTCCTCCAATATTTTGATTATTATCTATATGTTTTTAGTACTAAATACTTGGAGTATCAATCAACACAAGTTGTGAACTTCAAATGTGAAGCGTAGAAAATGTCTAAACGGAGTTCTCGTTCTATGGTAGGTATAGGGCTCCCCTATGGGAATTTTTATTGGTTTTTGTCATATTTGTTTTTATTGCACATTTCACAATTTCTGCAGTATTGTTTTAATTGTTCTTTCAATTTGTAGTCTATTTGTTTTAAGTTTTCCTCGAAAATCCTATGAGCTCGAGTATGAGTTTGTTTGATGATGGAGCATTGATCATCTCTATTTGTTACATCTATGGGGAAAAGTTTTGTATACAAAACTTATTTTTAAATGTTTCCTTCAGTGGTCTCTTTATTTCATAGAGATACTCTATTATGCAATGTATTGCTGTTGTTAAATTTGATTCAATAAATTCTTTTAGAATTGTTAGCAAATTTTCAACCGTGTCATAATCAATAATATGGCAAGTTTTGTGAAAGATTTTTATTGACTCATGTAATGTGAATCGGTTTTTATACAGTAATAGTTGTTGTTTAAATTGGTTTAAGGGATTCTTAGTTTCTGCAATGAAGACATTATCGCTGCTTTGCGCTGAATGTTATGTGACATCGTCATCAAAGTCTTCTTCATTATTACTCATCGATTCAACAGTTAGGTTGTAAGGTTCCAATTGAGCCCTAATCCAAAAGCGCTTCTTTTTCGAAGTTGGTTTGCGATTTGATATCGCAAAAGATAGCGGCTGATGATCGGTATGGATTTCAATATTGGTAATTTCTAAGATTTTTTGATGCCCATACTATTGCGTACAGTTCTTTTTCGTTTGTAGCGTAATTACGCTCTGTTTTTTTTAATGTTTTTGATATAAATGTTATTGGTTTCGAGTCTTGTGATAAGACTGCTCCAATAGCTACATGAGATGCATCCGTGTGGAATATACATTTTTTATTATAATCGGGCTGTGTCAACTCGATTTAAGCAGTGAAGGGTAACTTCAGAAGATTGCATGAATTTATGCTTTATTCATTCATTTGAATGGGCAATTTCTTTGACATGAAACTCTTCCGTTTTCTCCACAAAGTATTTTGGTTAATGGCTTTGCTATATTACCAATCAATGTTTTGGGAGAGCCGTCGGGGTTTTTTATACTATTGACACAGAGTTTGAATAGCATTATCAGTTTGATTGAGGCATTGTAGACCCCATAAAGTATATATATTCTTGATCAGCTCAACGAAACTAGGTGATCTAGCCATGTCCGTCTGTATGTTGTTGCGCATTTTTTGGGGACTTCTTTTTATTTCAGTTTATTAGAGTATGCCACGCCCATGTGTGTTTTTGTATGAAAAAAATTCTTTATTAAAGTTAATATTAGGTTGAAATGTGATTTAGTGGACGGACTTTTCATATACATATATAAATGGACGTTTCCCACCCACTTTTTGAGCAGTTCACAATTTGGCATTTGTATGAAAAACGTCAATATCAACTTAAAATTCGATATGTGGGCATCTTATAGATGGTCGCTTCATACGCATCTACTAGTGGGCTTGTACCGCCCTCTTTTTGGATAGTCCCTATTTAAGCCTCGTGTGAATAGTATTAGAGCCTCGATTCAACCGAAGTTAACGATTTTTTGTTCCTTTTTTCGATACTACCCATATTGGTGAGTTACAAGGACTTTTACTAAACCTAATGATGTTATCCTGTAGCTTTCGGTATATTTCTTCATTTACAAATGCATTTGCCGAATGTGGGTAAGGATACTGTCTGCTGTCAATTGGAATGTCGGACTCTTTTCTAATTTGTGCCTTGACATCAGTACAAAAAGGTAGACCATTTTGACAATTGATGAATGAATCTTATTGACCTTCCTTTCAATGGTTTTTTTCACTCTTTCTTTTTTTTCTTAGAGGTGTGTGGGCTACTTTTTTGTGTGCTCAGGAATTTCATATCCTAAACTGTCATTGTCATAATTTTTTTTGTCCCAAAGTTGCTGCCCTTTCCCCTAAATCTCCTTGCCCCACCTCTCCTTCCCCTGCCCCTCCTTCACCATGCCCTTCCCCCTACCACCTTTCCTTTCACACCAACTTCTCCCTGCCCCTTTTCCCATGCCTTTTTTTTATTTTATTAGTTATTCTGCTATTCGGGGCGGAGACGAATTCAACTAGACAGAGATCATTAAAATTGGTCTAGCGGTTCTCGAGTTATAAATGGTGTAACTAACCCGACTTTGTTTTATATACATATATAGATTATCAAATATTTCTTCAGTACCTCTAATATTTGTAAGGATTCCTTTTATAACTATCTGAAAAAGGCTGCGCCTTAATTTGGGGAGAAAGTTATTTAGTATGAGAAGTGGGGTTAATTTGTATGAGAAAATTAACCCCTAATGCAGATTTTCCGCTGAAAACTGCTACAGTTGAAAGAAAGAAAAAAATTATTGGTGTATAGTTACCTGGTGGTACACGTAATGTGCACTATCTTTGAAAATAAAACACGTGATGAAATTTTCCAATTTGTATTTAACGTTCCGTGCAGTTTATTGATGTATGTATATAGTTACTGCGGCCAGTCGGTCAGTCAAAAAAAGAAAGAGAGCGAAATCGTTATGGCGGACGCCTCTTGTGCCAAAAATTAGGACGAAAATTAGCAGAGCTGACAATTGAAAGATATAAATTATTAAAATATCGATTACAATTCTTTTGGGCGATCCGATTACGATAACACTTACGATAACATTTAAGTAAGTAGAGTACAATATAAAATTTCATTTTCGACGCAATCGGAGGCGTCGACATCGCGCCGGCCTTCAACCTGTTCAATTTTGAATTTGTTGCGAAGGCTGCTCAGGGCGCGGATTGCGATGGAAATCTGTTCATCTGTATCCGAACTCGGAACTGGGAGTACGTTTCCGACTGGTTCGTCGAGTCACCGGGCGTGATTTGCGCTCACTGCGTCCCTTGGGTGCCGCGACGACTGATCCAAGACGCTGTTGGACTGCAGCATGGTGTGATGGATGTCCCCGCATCGACGGCAGACGGCCTTAGATTTGCACTGGCCAAACAAGTGCGATGTGGCAAAACATTTTGGCAGTAACCAAGGCGGCGTACCGTTTGACGCCTGCATAGAATGACCATTTTCAAGAATTTCTTGCAGAATCGTAGAGAATGTCGGTCCTGACAGAGTCGGCATTTGTTCCTTGAACTGTGGGGAAGAAAAAAAAAAGATAAACCCCAGAAATGGCAATAGTGAATGTTCGCATAAAAATTGGGATGTTTTTGGGCTATGCGTAGTGAGTGTGTAAGAGACTAAATTTAAGAGAGTATTAGTGTTTTGTTTGTGTTGTTGAGTGTCTATTCCATGGGGACACAGAGCTTCACAATGGGTCGAGTGATGACCCCATTCTGGGTTTGAAGTTCTACGACACGTATTTTCCCGTCTGGTCCGGGTATGACCTTTATAACTCGTCGAGGCGCCATTCCGTTGGCGGTAGTAGACTACTGCTGCTGATGTATCCCGAAAATACAATGCACATGGACTTGAATGGTCGTTTAATCCTCCCGAGGAGCTGAGGGACTCTGGGAAGCAGCTTTAAAAAGATTCAATACGCATCTGAAAAAAGTAGCAGGCTGCCACATATTCTCATATGAAGAATTTGCTACGCTCTTAGCGCGAATAGAGGCGGTACTCAACTCTCGACCCCTCTCCCTATGAGCGAAAACTCGACTGATATGCCTCCATTTACTCCGAGTCACTTTCTGAGAGGCCTTCCTATGGTGGCAATCCCAGAAATTGATAAGGAAGATATCTAATTAATCGATGGGAAAAATTAAAGTCCCTGCACCATCAACTTGCCAGACGATGGAAGCAGTATCCCCAACGCGACATTGAGAAGGATGATATAGTTGTCGTAAAGGACGAACCACCTTTCCTTTGACACCAACTTCTCCCTGCCGCCCTTCCCATGCCTTTTTTATATTTTACTAGTTATTCTGCTATTCGGCGCGAAGACGAATTCAACTAGTCAGAGATCGTTAAAATTGGTCTAGCTCTTCTCGAGTTATAAAAGGTGTAACTAACCCGACTTTGTTTTATATACATGTATAGATTATCAAATATTTCTTCAGTACATCTAATATATGTAAGGATTCCTTTTATTACTATTATTAAGGAAAAAGGCTGCCAAGAAAATTACGTCCGTTGTCAGACATGATTTTTTTAGGTAATCCACGGCGACCAACAAATGCAGATTGGAATGCGTCCGAAGAGAGGCTGCTAACCAGTTCTAAATTAATGATTTTCGTTGCAAACTCATATAAGCATATATATTTTGCTGGTGGGACCATTTCTGAGCAAGGATGATTTAATATCGAAAGGGCCAGCAAAATCGATTCCGGTAACCGTAAAAGGTGGGGAAAATGTGACTCGCTCTGGAGGCAGAGCAGCCATAATTTCAGTGCGCATTATTTGCTTATGGAGAGTACATGTTTTGCACCTTGAGATACAGTGCTTGATTTTATTTTTCAGCTTGGGTATGTAAAATTCTTGGCGCACCATTCGCAGCATCAGTTGATGTTCTGCGTGGAGTAGAATTCTGTGGGTAAATTCGAGTAGAAGATGAGCAAATCTACTATTCGGGTGTAGTGATAATGGGGTATCTGGAGCTATAATTCAGGCTGGAATTGGCTAAACGCCCATTGCAGCGTAATAACCTTCTTTGTCTAAGACCGCATGAAGAGACAATATGCTGGTTTTGTTTGAAATTTGTTGTGAGCCTTTGAGGGCTTGCACTTCAAGAGGGTAGTGCATATCTTGTGAGATTTGAATCAGTCGACGTTTTGCCTATTTCCTCATAAGATAATACTAACGGGTTTGAAATGGGCGACCCCCGGGACGGCAAGGCGTTCGTTGAGAACCAGAGCACATGGGCTACGGCACGAAGCGCTCGAGAGTAGCATGAGAAGCGATTTAGTAGATCGTCTTCAGGGGAGAGGACGAGTAGGGATTCTACTTTTCTTACTTCAGGCACTGTGATTGGCGAGTGTTGATCTTTAGGCCATTTATCTATTGGTAAAGATAGCCAGCTAGGTCCATTCTTCCACAGGGTACTATCCTTTAGTTCCTGCGGTGTACAGCCGCGCGTTCCGAGATCACCAGGATTTTCAGCTGTTCGTACGTGCTGTTGCCTACGTTGTTCGTAATTTGTGTAACCCGGTTGGCCACAAATGTTTTCCAAGCGTAGGTTGGTTTTTGTAACCAACTATCGAGGAATCGGTCCACAAAAAAACAGTGTGAGAGAACGGTTTTATACGAGGTAGAACGTACACTACCAGCTTGGACAGCAGAACTGCGGAACAAAGCTAGAGTCGAGGCACACTGATAGTCTGCAGAGGAGCAACTTTCGTTTTTGCGACTAATAGAATTGTAGAGACCATATTTGAGTCAGAGCTTCTAACATACACTGCTGCGCAGTATGCTTTTTCGGAGGCGTCGCAGAATCTATGTATCTGAGTAGTGTTCTCAGGAGCGAAATTTATCCATCGCGGAATGCGAATATCTCCAACCGATTTGAAATATTGGAGAAAAGAATTCCATTTTAATAGAGATAGGGGTTTTACGCATACATCCCAATCTGTACCTTCCAGCCACAACTTCTGTATGAGTATTTTGGCGAGAATTACGATGGGAGCGAGCCAATTGGCAAGATCGTAGAGAGATGCTACTGCTGATAACATAAATGAGTCCGAAACCGCGTTCCATCCAATACCAAGGGTCTTAGTACATCTTTTGTCCTCAATTGTGAGGAGTTCCGAGAGAGGTGATTTGCTGCAATCTTTTTCAGAGGAAAACTGGCAGACTTGAGAGCTGCGATTATCTGAAACTGATCATTATGTGCATCTTCGAGTTGGTGTCCACCCGAGAAAATATCGTCCACATAGCATTCATATTTCAAAATTAGAGTTGCTGTAGGAAATACTGAGAGACAGTCCTTGGCCAGTTGATGCAGAATAGCGAGATACAGATCACAATTTACGCCAAAGTTACCATCTTAAGAGCAAATTCTTCAACCTGGCCATTTGGGGACTGGCGAAACAGAATTCGTTGAAAATTTTGGTGTTCGTGGTGAACAAGAATTTGGCGGTACATTTTCTCGAGATCGCCTATGAATGTGTATCGATAGAATCGCCAATTGAGTATGACGCTCTTGAGATCTGACTGCAAAATGGGCCCCGTTTACAAGAAGTCGTTGAGAGATGTCCCATTTGAAGTCTTTTTCGAAGCGTTAAATACCAC
>JAWNNQ010000957.1:0-83873 GCA_035044765.1 Leucophenga montana | reverse complement strand
ATTATATTAATTCCGAAAGCAAATAAACCGGAAAACAGTATCAGCTCTTATCGTCCTATGAGTCTCTTGGCAATATTCTCCAAAATATTCGAGAAAATATTTCTGCGTAGATTGTTGCCAGTGCTTAATGAACGTAATATTATACCGGAAATTCAATTCGGCTTTAGGAATGGTCATGGCACTATTGAACAATGTCACCGAGTTATTGAAGTTATAACAAATGCGCTAGAGAGGAAGCAATATTGTTCAGCTGTGTTTTTGGATATTCAGCAGGCTTTTGATAGAGTTTGGCACGAGGGACTGTTATACAAACTAAAAAACGCTCTACCAACTCCATTTTATCTGATGCTTAAATCTTATCTAACACAAAGGAATTTTTACGTGAAGGTTAAGGACTCACTTTCAGATATATATCGAATTAAAGCTGGTATACCTCAAGGAAGTGTGTTAGGACCAGTTCTTTATACCATCTATACTGCAGACATGCCCGTTAATAACAATATGACTGTGGCAACTTATGCCGACGACACTGCTATCCTAGCTACAGCAGACAGTGCTGCTGCTGCCTCAAACATTCTCCAAGACCAGTTAGATCGAATGCCAGATTGTCTAAATAAATGGAATATTAAGGTAAATCCAAACAAGTCTTCTCATATAACTTTTACAACTAGGAGACAAGATTGTCCTAACGTATCAATTAACCATTCGCTTATACCAATTACTAATTGTGTTAACTATCTTGGAATGCATTTGGACAGTCGGATGACATTTAAACCGCATATCAAAGCTAAGGCCCAACAACTCAAACGCAAAACTAAGAGAATGTACTGGTTGATTAATCCGAAATCAAAACTCAGCTTGAAAAACAAATTGCTTCTATTAAAACCGGTATGGACTTATGGCATTCAGTTATGGGGAACTGCAAGTAATTCCAATGTAGAGATATTGCAGAGATATCAATCAAAAATGTTAAGAATGATATGCAATGCTCCTTGGTTTGTTACTAATAAATGTATTTACAAGGACTTAAACATTTCTACAGCGAAAGATGAAATAAGAACTGTAAGCGTAAAATAGTACTTGGAAAAGTTAGAAAATCATAGCAACTCCCTAGCTATAAATCTGCTCGATAATAGTGAAGAGATACGCCGACTTAAGCGATTCCATGTACTAGACTTACCATTTAGACCTCCATAGCATTTACACTATAGTATAGCTTTTATATACTATATTAAATTAAATATAGCATTATATAAATTTATTATATAACTATTATATTATATATAAATGGTTGGCATTAGTGTTGTGTCTATAAGAACACAAGATATATGTAATTTGACTAAGTGCCATTGTAAATCTATTTAATATCTTAAGATAGCTGGTAGATCCAATACGTTGTAAAAAAAAAAATTAAATTTCTTTAAAATGTATATTTAATAAGTTTTCTTTTTAATTAGATTCGTTTTTTTTTTTTTTGCTAAATGTAATAGTTTTCTTATGATTTTGTTAATTGACCCAAACGGTTTTAGGAATCATAATCTTTTTGAATAAATAAATAAATAATATAGAAAGGTCATGTGGCCATATGAACCTATTTCATTTTCTTAGCTGTCTGTACAGCTGTACATGGAGATCAACTTCACATATATAGAAATATGTCCAGCAGCTGCGTAGCGTATCTGACGACTACTCGTAAGCGGTAGGTATACCTCACAAGCGCCGTGAAACATCCGCTACTCATTTGAAACGAGAACTAACTGTTCCGTTTGCTTGTTCGCTTTAAAGAATTTCTTTTTATGACAGTTAATTCACAGGAACTTCCATAAAAAACGAGACAACAAAGTGGTCTTGTTATAAATAACAATTTAATAGCGCAAATACTACTACAAGCAACAATAAAAAACGAACAGAGTTTGATACTTAATCCAGTTTTGGGGACTGGACGGTTCTTTTTTTTTCTTTTTTTTTCTTAAAGCAAAACGTTGACACTTCGAGTTACGCTTAATGCTATATTATACCAAAGTAAGCTGCTATCAGGTGATATAATAAATACAGTTAGTATCTCTCATACAAGAGTGCTAAGCATGAAATACAACCTAAAAAAAATAACCACATTATACTGCGATATACGTGTATACGTAGACTTGCATAAATTCAATCCATTTGGAACTCACAACAAAATACGCCAGCAGCTCCCCCGCTGTCCCAACTGATTCAAGTTACAAAAAGTAAAAGAAAAAAAAAAAAAAAAAATTAATAAAAATTGAATGGATTCGAATCAAATCAGCAATGCAAGCAATTTGTCTAATAAGCCGGTGGTCGGTGCAACGCTTGACGGACGGACTGACAGACACACAGACAGACAGACAGACAGACAGACAGCCAGACAAATAGACAGTCTTGGATTGGAGTTGCAATTGGAATGAGAATGTGCAGCGGCAACAACGAACAGATTGAGATTCGCTTTTAGCCATAAGAAGGTGTTAATTTCAATTTTATGTTTAGAAATAATTGAATTGGTGCTCTGAGCGGCTGAGACGAGCGTCGAGCGTCGAGCGTTAAGTGTTCAACACAGCAGTGGGCCAAAGTGGTTGGTTGCTGCTGTTATTTTCTTAAAAGCTGCTGCTGCTGCTGTTGCTGTTGCTGTTGCTGCCTCTGGAGCTTTTGTGTTGAAAGTATCTACCTAGTATGTATGCCAATATTAGATTATATGCTGTCATTGCGCATTTCAAGTCGTTTTGCTTTTACTTATGCAGAACACCAAATGCTTCCTTAAAGCATTCACATAAAGTGCATGCAATATAAAGTGCAATCTGTGATGCATAGGTATAGTATCTCATATGCCATAGCGCACCTTGTTTGTACGTCACAATTGATTTAAGATTTCTTTAAGTTTCTAGAAATACGCACAACATTTGCAATTATTTACATTTTTAAATAAAACGAATGCTTGCCTGCATTATTGATCATTGTATCTACATATACATATACATATGTATATATAAAATAGTATCTACTAGTAAATCGATTGAATAGAACTCTGCAGCAGCAGCCACATTGGCAGCAAGTCGCTGTGAACTGCAGCGATCTGAACCGATCAGATCTGACGAAAAGGTGCAAAGAAATTCACAATTTATGTGCATATAAAATATTTCATAGATACAATGTTCTTTTTTTCAGTTTTTTGTTTTGCTGTGCAGGCGTATCTTGAACCCATTATTGTTGTTGTTGTTGTTGTTGTTGTCGATTGTATCTATTGTATATTCGTTTGTATAATTTACAGCAGCGCAGTGAAAATCTAAATAAACATACCAACTACTGATAAGATTCTTTTAGTGATATTTTTTTGGTTTTCTTGTCTTTTTTTAAGCGGCTCTCATACGAAATTCGGTAAATAAACTGCAAAAATAAAAAAAAGAAACTCAAACTTGTCGCATCCAAGTGCGGCGGAAAGCAAAAGTGCAGAGAACGTTGCATATTTGCAGTCAGTCGAAGCTGGTAGTAGCCGAGAAGCGGCTAGCAAAGCCACACGCCAAACTAGACGAAGTTGGATGCATTCAGTGGGCAGTAGTAAATAATTTTCAAATAATATGAAAATTCGTTTTCGATTTGAGTTGAACCAAAATGGAAATACTCTTTCAGAAAATATTTTATGAATATTTGAGTTGTTTAGCTTAAGAAGCACCGATTCATTATTATAATAATGACACAAAAATAGTATCGGATGCAAAATTATCAATTCAATAAGATGCCATTCGATGACACGGCCAGATTAGTGTCCTGAGTCCTATGCAGCTTTGTGAAATGTTCACTGATAAGGAGCTGTTGACACTGTTGATCACTTCCACACAACTAATTTGCTGCGGCCAACAATTGTCCATCGTTCGTTACATCGAAATGAAGACGTTTTTGGGCGTGTTGTACCTCATTCAATAGTCTTCATCGCTGTCCGAAATGGGGTGGCAAAACTGCATATGGTTGCCAGGCGAAGTTGCTTCCTGGATTACCACAATGGTGTTGCACCAGATAAGACGAAGATAGCTAAGGCAAAATGATCTATTTCTTATAAACATCGTGTTGCCTCAATAAAATAACAATAAAAATCCGATTTGAATGAGTTTTTTTTTTTCACTTCACTTAACCATTTTCATTAGATCTGCTGTTGAATTCTTATATATGGCAGCATTTTTCACGAGGATACAATTTTTTTTTTTTTTTTTGTTTTTTTTTTTTTGGGCCATCATTCCGCGCACTAATTTTTTAAGTGTCAATGAAGGAAATTATCCCAACGATCAAATATTTGTCATATGGTTCACTTAAGCACACAGCAACTAGTGCGCAAATTTTCTGACTCAACATCAGAATAGAGATTGTTTTGGATACACTCTTTCAGTCTTAGAACAAAGTAATTAGTGCGCTTTATCTAAAGCTGATCACGGGCTAACTGATTGCCCGTCACCAGTTGAGATACCAATTAAGCAAAGTGCGCAAAGATCATGAAACCTTCCAAAATTTATATTGTGAATATCCGGAACTGGTCAGATTCAAAGGTTCACAACTGAATAGTTTTTTATAAGAACTGGCACGATTAGAAATGCTAAGAAAGAGCAGAGAAAATCAAGTTCTACCTTATCTAACCAGAATGTTTATTAGATCTGAATCTGGTCTTCCTTTGGGGAATTTCCTCCCTTAGCTTTAACGCGAACTCAACTGATTGGATTAGCCTGGCCACGTACTTTTCGTATGACCTAGGTCCAGACGACGGTCCGACGGAAAGATCTATCTCTTTTTCTTACTAATAGTCCTTTAATTACTGTTTCATCACATAAAAATGTATTAACTAGTTGTACGAGTATTCGCTGCTTATTATATCTTTTACAAAGTCAAACTAATGCACGAGGGACTGATGTTATCCGATTGTAGGTACAATTTGTCGCCAAAAATGGCGCTTCATGGGGCATAAATTGCATAAAACTAACGCTGTATTGAAAAAATGCCACTGATACAAAAAAGAAAATGAATTTAAGCTGACTAATGTAAGTCTACGATTTTTTTTTCAATTTGGAGCGAACTCTTATCAACAGAGAAGAAGGTGGCTAGAGAACTACATACACATGTATGCCCCATGGCGGATTTAGGAACGTGTAGAGAAGCAAGAAAATAGGAACAGAACTATTTTTTGTTTTGTTACCAACTTTTGATCAAACTTAATTTGCTATTCAAACTATTTATGAAGAGTACAAAAAACTACTGTCCATCTAAGCACAAGTCCGTTCGGTTGTCTTCTAGTCTGTTCGTCTACATGTAGTATGAATGTAGTATGTCGTTTTTTTTTCTCCAACATATAACTCACATGTGATCTACTCATGTTGCTTGCTGCCAGAAGAAAACGCTGCTAGACGAATACAACAAACCACAAGTCCAACATACATCTGAACTCATATACACATAGACAAGCAGACACACGGACAAACGGCCGGCACTGCAGCGGACGGATAGCTTAGATCAAGACTTGGCTTGGAGTGCATTGACGTCGGTTGGCTGATGTTGTTTTTATTTTTCTTGTACTTCCATAGTGTGCCATGATTCCATGCTAAACAAACCAAGTCTCGTTTTATGTGCGCGCAAAAGAAGCAAAACTAGCAACAATAAAAAACAAAAATTGCAAAAACAAACTGAAAAAATGAAAAAATCTGCGCGAAAACGAGATTTTCCATAGCGCGCTGCCGGTTTGCTGGGGTACGTTGCACTTCGCTGCTTGTTCTGTGCTCCGCTCCGGTCCGCTCATCTCGCCACAGCCTGTTCGATCTTAGTGGTTTTGTGTTGGAGGGGCGATACACAGCTGTAGAGGGTTGGAATGAAGAGTGCCAAGCGCCGAAGCAGGTAGAGTACGTCTCGTAGGTTGGCTCGGTCGTTCGTTGTCGTCTTGAAAACTGGGTCAATTGTTTTTGCTATTTGGTTTTTTGTTATGCCCTTTACACATAGTGTGAAACGAGGTAGTATACGATTGTCAGCAAGTTCGTAACAAATAGAAATTAAGGCCGAATGTACTATATTTTATACAAAAATGTATATGTAGAAGAAGAAAAGCGGACCTTGTTCATCTATGTGCCTATCTGTGTTATAGCATTACTCTCTAGCTCTGTCGACTGGAAAATTTTGGTGAGTATTCCTTAAATTGAATATGGATTTATCAATTTATTTTTTTCTACAATGCACTATATCACGCGGGAGGGGGTGGATGGCTAAGTATAGGGACAAGATGTAAAATATTTTCTTTAAAAGAACTAGTATTCTTTAAGTATATTACAAAAATTGCAGGTTCAATAAAAAGTCTGTAAAGCACTGTATTCAGTATTATATTCATATCTTCATATTACACTCGTAATACGTATAAAGGCCGATTTCTCATCTTGTGTTTCAAGCTGTGTTTTATTAAATCAGCAATAATTTTTGGGGCAATTTCTCATCTTTTGCTTAAATAAATTTTATGTATGTGTGAAAAAGTTGCAACGCCAGAACTCATCGACGAGTTGGCAGGGCGATTCGATAAATTGGAAAAAGTATCCAGATGGGTTAATAACACAGCTGTTTGTATTTGTTTACATTGTGCGGCGGGAATAATTCAAATAAAAGAGCAAAACCAAGAACCAAGAAACCAATATGAGCAGCGAGTGGAAAATGGTACAAAATTTTACATTTTAGAGATAGGAGGAGATACAGGGTGTCTCATAAGAAAGTTCACATTTGATTTGCTGATTGCGTGAACGCAACTATTCCGAGGGGCGCGGGGTGTATGTCAATCGGTAGCCTAGCTTTTAGAATTTAGGAATTTAGTCGCTATGGAGCGTTTATCGGTAGCGGTCCGTGCTTTGTGGGTTCATGAGTTTTACAAAAACGGTAATTCAGCGACTGTAGCGCGTAGAAAATTCTGCAGTATTCGACATGTTCGTCATTTAAATGATGCGCTAAGCCCTCGACTCATTGGAAAATCAAAATCCGGGCGTCCAAGGTCTTCGAGAACGTTCGAAAACGTAGACAGTGTTACTCAGTCTGTTCGTGACAACACGGACCTTTCGATTCGGAAGCGTGCTGTTGCTTTCAACGTGCATAGATCATCATTGTTCCGCATTTTTAGCAACTTTCACACACGTCCAACAGGTCTCTACCACGAGTTCATGAAATTTTTCCTGGCAACTTGATCTCCAGGAGAGGTGACATAAATTGGCCTCCACGAAGTCCCGATTTAACCCCTATGGACTTTTTCCTGTGGGGTTACGTCAAATCTACAGTTTACGGCAACAAACCAACTTCCCTGGCACAATTAAATGGAAATATCCGTCACGAAATGGCACCCATCACGGAGAATATCTGCCGAGCTGCCATAGGAAATTTTAGTGCTCGATTAAATGAATGCCGTGAACGCAACGGTTTACATTTGGACAATATAATTTTTAAGAAATAAATTCCCAAAGTGTGTATTTTAATATGTAATAAACACTTTTTTCAATAAACTACTTACTGTTTTTTATCGATTTTTTAAATGTGAACTTTCTTTTGAGACACCCTGTAGTTCCCGTAGAGCTAGTTGAAGAGCATAAATCTGTTCTTGAAAACAAAAAATCGGACGCCGTAACCTGGACGCATAAGGACCGGAATTGGAAATTAATAGCGAATTATTTCACCGCCAAAACAAACATTGGATGCCAATTCAAAGAAGTGCACGATAGTGATACGTTCTCTGGGCAATTAAATAAACTTCGTTCTAATTCACCATGTCAACAAGTGGCTGTAGTGTATGTACGAAATATGGCTAATGTAAGACATAATAATGTTATAATATATTTAATTGTAATTGAAAATTGAATAAAACTTTATCAGATGATTTATGTTTACAAATATTAGTTGGTGCTGCCATATGAGTAACAGTTGTAAAAGTGTTGCAAATGGGAAACACTGAAATCTTAGAATGCTTACAGCTATGCAGAACATGAGAGAACGATATTGAGTTTATCTGTAAGTTAAACACAAGACGAGCAATCGGGCCTAAGATTATGAACTTTTATTTATTTCGAGATTTTCGATTTAATTTTTTTCATCAATAAAATTCAACAGAGTCTTCTGATTTGACCGACGACATCTTGTCATTTTCTTATAATATCAATAAGGATTTGACGGTATCTTCAATATCCGAATACTCACCAAGTAATGATCATAGTATGTTTCTAACAGTCTATGTATTAAGTTAGTAATAGTATTAAAACGTATATAATTTCTGGAATGGTGTTCTCTGTATTTCTTGTAATGCTTATTTCTTGCCTCCTCTGCTTCCCCCGAGAAAACACCTATCGAAAGGAAATGTAACGTGAAATTGAAATTGTAGTTAAAACCAAATTCCCTACACATGAATTAAAGTTTAAAAATTTTATTACATCATTAATTTATTATGACATTATTTTCTTATTATTAATTCCTTTTAAAAATCATCTGCGTAATACATTTGCTTTCAATGTGAAGTCTCAATTTTTGGAAGAAAAAATAAAAACGCTAAAACTAATTCACACTTCGAATTTTTGTTGTTTGTTGTTTTATTCATTTTGACATAATTTTCTATAGGCGCATAAAGGCAGATGAATATTTGCAATGTGCGGCCAGCATACTGATGAGAGTTTGTGTCTAAGTTCGAAACACGTGTATATGCGGCAAAACTTTTTTTTTTGTGCAAAAAAAAACTTTTGTTATTGAGAAAAAATATGTAAAAAAATATCAATGCGAAGTGACATTGAGCCACCTAAAATTCATATATCGATATATATTTTTTAAAATGTAAGTGAAACTGCATATTTTCGAATCAAAAAGGTGGCTAGGTATAAGTACTAAGTATACATTTTTAGTTGCAGTCCATTTCAGATATGTAAATACCAAAATTGAGAATTTATTGGTTACGAAATTTTCTTCGATAGATAAATCAAAAAAATATATTTTCAGGCAGTTTTTGTTCCCACGTTTATCCGTACTACATGTTTTTGGCACTGATTACCACAATTATATTCACGAAAAACTTCTTTTAACCCGGAAATGCCATGATTCGAACAATAAAAACTCAGTTTTGTCATTTCTTTTATGTATTATATTTGTCTCTCAGTCAATCTTTGAAATATTGATTTGAAACTTGGTATGGAGACTTTTCATAATTATAATCAACACACTTATCAAAATGGCTGCGATGTAGCTCCCATATAAAATGTGAAGAGTATTAAAGCGTAGGTTCCACTGAAGTTTGCGTTTTTTCTCTTGTTTTTTTTTTATTATTATTATTGTTGTTTTTTATTATAGCTTTTATAAATTTTTCGCCTGGTGTGACTGACTGCTTCTTCTGCAGCAGCAACAGCAGCAACAGCAGCAGCAGCAGCAGCCAAAAGATGCCGAAGCAGCTAAAAGTATTCGCTGGATGTTAATAGCTGCGGTGGTGCAGTGTTTTGGGGAAATTGGCGGCTCAAACAGTAGTCGTGAATTTATTATTTGATCATTTTAATTTGTCGTCGTGATTTAAGTCAAAGTTGCATTCGCATCAAAATGAAGATTCTACTTCATTTCCGTTTGGCATACATTCCAAAGAACTTTGCCTCTTTCACATTGACCCCACTTAGTGACATAACTGTTTCGGAGGCGCACATAAACTGATTCCGAAGAAAAACGATTTCTGGTTATTCATTTACCGGCCGGTTATTCTATCTGTCCATCTGTCCGTCTGTTTGTCTTTTTGTTCTGCTGTCAGAATGTTTGTCCGTCTGTCTGTTTGTCGGCCTGCTACAAACGAAAAACGTGCGCGGCACACAGTTCACGAGTAATATCAAGCGCAACTTAATTCTTTTTTTTTTTTTTTTTTTGTTCTTAAGTGCGACAAGTTAGAAGCCGTCATTATATTCTACGGGTATAGCATTATATTCTATAACATGGTCGTTTGTGTTAATAGAATTTGTATTATTATTTAAAAAATTGCCAGTTTTTTGCGTAGAAAATTAAATAATTTGTAGACTTTATTGTGTGCGTTTGGATTGAGGCACTGGATGATTCTTGGACGTTGGAGGTAAATGAGAGTTCTTCTACAGAGCTGAACCGTGTGTTTGTGGCATCGGTCGAAAAATAAACTTCCAACTTTTTTTCGGATTTGTCTCGGTTGAGAGCTTTCACACCGCACTTTGATGCTTGGTTTCGGGATCTTTTTGAAAACACAACCTCGTCACCAGTCCCGATGGAATATTTGAACTTTTGGTCCTTTTTGACTCCTTAATCAAGACTTTGCAATATTTAATTCGAATCGCGCACATGCCTTCCGTACTTGTAAATTTTCCATGAAAATGCAATGAATTGAATAAAAACAAGAAAAAACGTTAACGTTCAGTTGAACCGAAGCTCTAATATCATTCACATGAGATTTTAAATAGTATTGCAAAACATAAAACTGGGAGTTTGAATAGAAGTTACCCCAAAGAGTGGGCGGTACACGCCTACTAGTAGATGTGTATGAAGCGATGTAGTTGATGTGTAAGATGCCGCCATATCGAATTTCAAGTTGATAATTGACGTTTTCAATGCAACTGCATAAAATTGAGCTGAGTGTTTACATATATGAGTCTACCTCAAAAAGTGGGCGGGACACGCCCACTAGTAGATCTGTATGAAGCGGTGTCCACTAAAATCCACCACATCAAATTTCAAGCAAATATTTATTTAAATAAAATTGTTTTTCATAAAAACAAAAGAATATTGACCGTGGGTTTGTATGGAGGATTCCCCAAAAAGTTCGCGGACCACGCCCATTAGTCTATGTATGTTAAGCGGCTGATCATAAAAAGGCAACACATTGCATTTTAACCTAATATTGACTTTAATAAAGAAGGTTCTCTTACAAAAAGTCAAAAGTGGGCAGTAGGTTTGTATGGGGGCTGCCCCAAAAAGTAGGCGGGTCCCACCCATTCATGTATATGGTAAGCATCCGTCCACTAGAAGTTACCATACCAATTATTAAGTTGATATTGACTACAATAAAAAAGTTTTTCATACAAAATGTCAAAAGTGGGCGGTGGGTTTGTATGGGGGCAACCTCAAAAAGTGGAGGTGGCGTGTTAATTACTCTATTAAACTGCAATAAAGAGAAATGTATGTGCAAAATTTCAACTGGATAGCATAAAAATTTGGTCCCAAAAATGCGCAACTCGACTCGTCTCGTCCAGCTGATCAAGAATATATATACTTTATGGGGTCTACGATGCCTTCTTTAATGCGTTACAATCTTTCAGACAAACAGTGTGAATGGTATAATGTGTATGTGTGAATGGCATAATAAAAAGTCGTACATTGATGTTATTCTTAGCTTTAAAACGCATATCAGTTATAAATTGTGATGGTATATACTAGAGCCCTCCATGAATGGCTTCATTCTATGTATTTTCATTCATTTACATTCAATTAATAAATTCAATCCATTCTAAAATGTTAACATTCACACATATTCGGACGATAGCAGCATATAGAATGAAAAGAGAAGGAACGATGCACTGAATGTATAGCGCTCATACAAAAACATTTTGTATTTATTTTGTTGTATCGAACATGTTTGAATTAAAGCATTATAATTATTTTGATGAACCTAATCTATGCTAATATTATAAAGCTGAAGAGTTTGTTTGTTTGCTTGAACGCGCTAATCTCAGGAACTACTGGTCCGATTTGAAAAAATCTTTCAGTGTTAGATAGCCCATTTATCGAGGAAGGCTATAGGCTATTATCACGCTAAGATCAATAGGAGTATTAATATAAATCTAAAGTCTATATATGTATGTATATGAACGGTGGAGTCGACCACATAATTTCACATAAGCGCTAGCAAGCGAACTAGATGTTGTTCAACTCAACGCTAGATGTCGCACCAGCTGGTCATGAGCTAAAGCGGTTGATGATCATGAGTTGGTTTTTTTTAAATTTTATTACCACTTTATTATACTCGTATGTATTTTAAATGTATCTTCTATATACATATATAACAATGGAAGTATGTATATATGTTCCCTGTAGACTCCGAAACCGTTCAACCGATTTTCATAAAATTTTGTGGCAATATTCAAAATTGTCTCGTGGGTGATCCTGTGAAGTTTCGTGGCGATTGGTAAAGGAGCATGTGGAAGTTGGGGAAGGTGGTTGGAATGTCAGGGGGTAGGAGTGGCAGGGGGATGGAGTGGCAGGGGGATGGAGTGGCAGGGAAAAGAGCAGGGCTGCGTACAACGTCTCGGGGACCATCTAGTTAATAATATTAATGTTGTATAAATTCTACAATTGTATCAGTAAACATTTGAGGATTCGATAGCTCAGCTGTCTAGTGTGCTGAATAAAATACCATATGACCTGGATTCAAATTCTATTCGTCATTCTAATAAATCTGACGAGTAAACTGTTTATTCGAATAAACGATATCCTTACAGAATTCTTACAAATTGAGGCGGTATATATTCTGGTGGCAACTTATGATGCTTGCAACGCCGATGCCATTGGAACACGTATTTCCTTTATTGTTCTTCCTAGGAGAATAGTTAAGTTAGATATCCACACTACAATTCGTCAGAACTAAGGCAATATAGGAGACAACAATATAACATAGTACAAAAAAAGGAACAACAATATTTTTTCTGACCCAGGGCTCGGACCATGTTTTCAATGACATATTTTTGGGGTAGCTGAAACCGAATCTTAAGTCCATTAGACCCCATTATGCCCGGCCTAACTCTCAGGCGAGCATTGTTTTCTATTTTTGTGTGGTTATGACTTTTTGATATTATGTCAAAATTTTCATGTGACCCCAAAAACAGTGGTCAGACCCCCAGAGAAGTTTCCAAGGCGAGAAATTTCACATGTTATCAAGATCATGCGATTTGATATCATTAAGTTTTTTTTTAGGAGGCTACGCGAAAGTCCTTATTTATGTGGATAATTCTCATACATAAGAGTTCTTAAAAATGCACATTAGTCAAATTATGGCTAAGCCAAAGGCCGAAACGTGCACAGCTCAACAATTTTCTTAAAGGGATCGCCTGTTGCAATACTTACCAAACTTATTTACATACCAAAATTTCTAATGGAAAAAAGCATTCATCAAAAATATAATTTTATATGTTTTTTATTTACGTTTTCTTTTGAAGCCACGAAATGGATAACCCTATATAAACAGCACAGCGTCAAATGCTTGCAGAATAAATTTGTTAAAGTATTTAAATGTTAACGGTTTTGAATAGGGTTGTCTACTCCACATGACCATGCAGGTTGCTTCCACGTTGATTCATGTTGTATATTGGTCATCGGTATATCGATTTTTAGCACATGACCACGTCGTTAAACGAAGCGATAGCTATTTCTAATCGGTCAGTTTCACTTCGATTTTAAATTGATTGTCAGTCTAGTTTATCAATGAAATTTTAAATTTAAATATTTTAACATGAGACGAGATTAAGTTTACTTATTTAGAACGGAAGCTTTAACCGTCTTCACTCGCACATAGAAATAGGCTATTAATGGCGCGCAATTGTCAGTGTCCTGTTAGAATTTAAATGTCAATTATTGTACAACAAACACAAACGAAATTTTGTTAACTGAAGTTCGGTCAAATGTGAAAGTTTTGCTCACTGTTTTCTTCAATTACAATGGCGCGGTGCATCTGAGTGAGCTCTTGCCAAAAGATCGGACGTTCAAAAAATATTACCATCAAGTTATGCGTCGTTTGCGTCAAGCAATACGAGCAAAACGACCGGATTTACGGCAAAACAATTCATGGCTTTTGGATCACAATAATACACCTGCTCACACATCGTTGCTTGTTCGTTTTTTTTTTTTTTTTTTTGGCAAAAAACAACACAGTAATCATGCCTCGGACACTGTATTTATCGGACCTGGAAAGGAAAGGACGGCGTTTGGCCTCGATTAGGGAGATAAAGACCGCATTGCTGGAACTGCTCAAGGCCACGCTAAAAAGCGCATTCAGATGTGCTGAGAGGATTGGAAAAACAGCTGGTACAAGTGTATTATATCTGAGGGGGATTACTTAGAAAGGACAAAATAGATATTGTTGAATAAATAAATACTTTTCGATAAAAATAAACACTAACATTTTTTTAACACACCCCGTATAGTTATGTCGTTAAAAGAGCAACACAGTGTTACGAGAGAATGTTGAAAACTAATCACCCTAAGCAGAAAAACAATACTTTTGAGAACCTTTTTTTTATTTCTTAACGTAATCTCTTTTTGACTCTATACTTTTACCAATTAGCTATTTCTTCTGTAGCACAATTCTTGCAAATTTACTACGTAATATGCGTATGCGTATGTTATCGTTAATTCAAAGTATTCGATATGAAATATACTGTGCACATAAAAAAATGGAGCCCGTATCGTTGGTCGTCGACAAATCCATTTGCCTTCGCCAGTATAACTCCACTGTTTCGAGCTCTTTTTGTGCTTTGCGAACATGATGCATGTGACACGGTGAAAGGTATTGCAGGTGTTGTAGTTGTTGATGCAGCTGTGTTAACACAGTAGGTTTGAAGAGCTGGCGATGTAGTAATAATTGTTGTGGTAGCGGTTGTACTAGAGAGTATGACCGTTTGAATAGATGCTAGTGTTGTTGCAGCCGAAGAAGAGAAGTCTGCGTTGAGTGGTGTTGTTGGAGTTGCACACTGCTTGCTCCAAGATTGAGTGATGATATGCGCGTTGCCGTTACCGTTGAGGTGGGGTTGTATTGCGCTTACATTGTTGTTTTTAATGTTCGCTTCGGAGCGTATGATGGAGTAACCAATGTATTTATTGGTAAGTAGCGGTGAGTTGGCTCACCAACTTTATTAGGAGCGCGAAGAGCGATCATATTTAGTTTGTACTCTTTCGTACTTTGAACTTATCTGTTTTTTTTTTATGTTTATAAATAATCTTGCACTTAAATTGTTTGTAAACAAAACCATCTGATGATTTGTTTACTTTTTGGAGGGTCCTTTGGCTGTTGTTGAATATTGTGTAAGTTTTAAGAATTATCTTTAACTTCAACACTTTGAGTTTCACTATCAATGATACAAAGCGTATTGTAACCAAAATTTTGCTTGCAGTATGTGTGTGTGAATTTGCTGGGATGTATGTTTGTATAATTGGGTTTTTGATAAATAAATGTAAAACATTACTGTATCAATAAATATTCCACTGCACCGAGATCCAACCAAGTCCACCGCATCTACCACTGTTTCTTCGTTGATTTTCTGCTATTGCTATAAATTGCACAAATTGGCTTTGCTTTACTTTTTTTCTTTTTTTGATTATATACACTTTTTTTATTCCAAATAGTATTTTAGTAGTTTAATTTCTTTATATGTTAGGTTGTGATATTAATATAGTTTTATCAACTCATTTTGCTCTTTTTATTTATTTATTTATTTATTTTTTTTTTTCTTTTACAAGTATTTGCTCGCACTTTTTCTTCTTTCTTTTTTTTATGTGAGGCCCGATCTTTACTTTTATTAAAAAGAATTTAAATGTACTGTGGCGATACTCGTTGCATGCACAAGTGAATGCAAGTGGGAAAAATATTTAAATGAGTACATATGTACTTGGAGTATTTAAATAATTTATGTATATAGGCCTGTTCAATCAGGCTCGAAGGACCATCAAATCACTCGTATGGGATACGGGTTTAAGTTTGAGTTATTAGAGGGAATATAATAGATTTAATAGAATTTAATGAATATATATAGGGGTCTATATGACGTAATATTTTGTATATTGATATTTTCGAAGCAGAGCGCCGTTGTAGGATAGGTTAGTGTAGTGGCAGGTTAATTTGAAGGGCCGAGGACTTACATTTTTTGCTGGAAAATAAGGGCCGCTGGGAAAAAGTCCACAAAACGGCCGCTGCTTGCTGTCTCTGGACGCGCTGGTGGTATAGCTACGCGCGAATTTTTAACTAAATTTAATTTTTGAATGCCACAAGTGATAAATTAAAACACTGAACGTCTTAATTCTACTTTATAATTTTATTAATTTAAATTAGTAAATGAATTTAAAATTATTAAATTAATATGAAAGAAAATGATAAGCCAGAACAAATGCGAATATAGTAGCTGTGTCCGACTTGTATCGTTGCCAAAAATAAGTGACCGAGAAATACTTAATAAGATGGCGTGCTCGATTTGTGTCGATGCAGTCGAAGATACCCGAAAGTATAAAGTAAAGGATTCATACAATAGAGTTGACGCAAATATTGGAAAGTAGAAAGCACAGGGTGTGCCGGGGAAAATAAGGGCAAAGTAGAGGGAAAGGGAAGGGCAGCAACACGCCGTGTTCCTTTTAAAAAAGAAGAAGATCGCCCATATTTTGATAGTTGTTCTACTATTCGGGGCGGAGACGAATTCAACAAGTCAGAGATCATTACCCTCCAAGAGTTAATGGGGTCGTGGAGGGCATGGGAAAGGGGGTAGGGGAATAAGTGGTATGGAACGTGGTGGTATGGGAAGGGGCACTAGGTGCATGGGAAGGAGAGGCAGGAGGAAGGGAGGTAGAGAGAAGGAAAGATAGGGCTAAAATGAGAAACGCACCATGTTCCTTTTAAACTGGGGGAAGGAGTGGCTGGGGAAAGGAGAGGCAAGGTTTTCTTAATATAAATTTCTCAAAATGCAAATGTATGACGTTTCTTTGCGGAAAATTAGTTTAATAACAGTACCATCTGTAGAGAGTTTTGCTTTTATGATCTAGGCATCATTATGGAACCAAAACTTAAAATAATCACATTTGTTCAATAGTGACTAAAGTTTATTACGGGAATTTATTGATTCTGTTCAAAAACAATTTCTTCTCTTTGCTCGTAGGAGTCTCAATTGGTATAAATCTTCCACCTTACCATGACAGGTTAAAAGTAATGGATCTTCGCACCCTTTTAACCGTCGATCTATGCGCCATATTGCTTTTCCTCATAAAATTCTTATTGGTGGCATTGATTCTTCCGACTTACTTCAGTCCATATCACTAAATGTCCCCATTCGACCAACTTGATGCTTTGTGCCAATAAAGTTGGCCTTTTGATTGAGATCACTCCGAGCTCTTTGTTCTATCTACAATAAATGTTCGCCTTATTTTTCTTTGAATTCGTCCGTTCATTTAACCCATTTTCGGCTTGCCTATATCTTTATAGGTAATTTTTTCACACTATATCCTAGTTTTCAATTTCACGGCTTTTATTAAGCCTATAAACTTAATGCCTAGTTCGACAAACCAATAGATATATTTCAAAGATAGCTGCCAACTTGATTTTGATAACAAACCAAAGCAAAGGCAAAAGGAAAACAAACAGAATTGATATTCATAGATTGGCTTGTTTTTATACTGCGACGGCGCTCACTCTCATCCAATTTTTTTTTCTACAATAATTTATACTTTTTATGCATTTGTGCAAATGCATGGGCTGCCCACGAGTTCAGCATGTAGCATCTGTCCGATAATCCGATAGGATATTCGATGGATAGGGCGGGGCTGATCAAAATAGGCATCCTGCGACACCTATTATACTTGCCATTATAGGAAGCACGAATTTGGATGCGATAGCCGACAGAATTCGCAGAGGATATGGATAAATATGAATTTTGTGAGCATCTCCAACATCTCTACGAGCGCTGTCCCAATCGCAATGTAAAAATCGTACTTGGCGATTTTGACATCAAAATTGGGAAGAAAGGAATCATAGGCCCAACAGATGGAAAATTTAGTCATCACGAAGGTACATCCAGCAATTGAGAGAGGCTTATCGATTTCTCCGCAGATCGGAACATGATAATCATTAGAACCTGATAACCACACCGTAATATACACAAGGCTACTTGGCGCAGTTCCGATCAAAATACACGTAACCAAATTGATCATGTCTTGATCAACGGAAAGCACGCATCGAGCGTGTTGGATGTGCGAACGCTACGAAGTCCGAACATCGACTCGGACCACTACCTTGTGGCAGCGAAGGAACGTACCAGGGCAGTGCATTCCGCACGTCTCAGCACTCACCGAAAGCTAGATGTCGGAAAGCTGCAATTACAACAAACCGAAACTCTATGGATACGACTGTCATTTAGGTCATTCCAGACCTGTGACGAACTCTTGGTATGACGAGGAGTGTCGCCAAGCTACTGCAGAAAAAGATGCCGCTTACTAAAGAACAGTTCAGAATGCAGTTGGGACCATCGCGAGCAGTTAGAGAGCGATATCGTGAGGAACGGAGAGAGGAGAAACGCCTTTTCAGACGTAAAAAAAAGGAAAGCCGTGAGCTTAAGGTTGTTGAGGTGGTATGAGATAAAAAATGAGGTTCGAAAATTGTATCAATGACCATAAGTTTTAAGCCCGGACTTTCCTTCTGCAAGTATCATAATGGACGTCTGGTTAAAGACGTACAGGAATCACTGAGACTATGGAGAACTCACTTCTCTAACCAACTTTAGGGCGATGACGACGACAATACCGTCGATAGAGAAGCATTTTTAGAACCACCAATTGACACAGTTATTAAAAAGCTGATGAATAACTATGCTCCGGTGGGATTCCAGTTGAGTTATTCAAGACCTGTAGCGAAGAGTTGGTAAGGAATATGAATCCACTCTTATGCAAAATATGGTCCGATGAATGCATGCCCAACGATTGGAATCTCAGCGTTCTTTGTAATATCTTCAAGAAAGGAGAACCCGCTGTCTGCCCGAACTACCGTGGAATAAGTCTCCTTTCACTAAGATATAAAATTTTGTCCCGCGTACTGAGTAAACGGCTGACACGGATGCACTGATAGGACAGCAAAAGTGTGGCTTCAGACCAAAGAGGTGAGACTTATTTAATCTCTTGATAGAGTACATCTTACGCCATTGCCCATACATAGAACAGTCGTTTACGATCTTCCATAAAGAAGTGATGCTACTCGCATATGCTGATGATATTGACATCATCGGCACGAACGAACGGCGAGTTAGCCAGACAAGATGTTCACTCGCAGACCATCAGCGCGCTTTGGTTGGTTGTAGAAAACTTCGTCTCACTGGGAACAGAAACTACCAGTGACAACAACGTAAGCCTAGAGATCGGACAATGAATCCCGCTTGCTAATCGCTGCCACTTTGGGCTCACCAAGCAAATTAGAAGTAGAGCCCTCTCTTGAAGTACGAAGATAAAAATTTATGACACTGATAATACCGGTCTTGCCGTATGGCGAAGAAGCATGAACCCTGACATCATCGGATACAGCGTCTTTAGGAGTGTTCGAGAGAAAGACTCTTCGCAGGATTTATAGTCCCCTTAACATATGAACCACGAGTTGTATTAGCTGTATGATGAGGTTGACATAGCGCATTGACTTACAGCGGCTGCACTGGGATGGTCACCTCTTCCGAATGAGCCAAAAAGCTGCAGCACTAAAGGTTTACGGTGTACTTGATTTGGTGGACGGCGTCAGGGAGGATGTCAGAGCTTAATATGGTAAGATCAGGTCAATTATGATCTAAAGAAGCTCCGGATTGCCAGCGACTGGAGTCAGGGCGCACTAAACTTCACTGAATAAAACGCTTTCTTACATGCGGCCATGACCGATAGACGGTTTGTAGAGCTACCTAAGTAAGTAAGTAAGTATGTCTAATCTCTGCTTACATTGAATGATTTATTTAAATGAGTTGATAAACATTCTTTTCGAATGTTCCTGGGCAGGCAGGTTGTGCAACGATGTGACAGAGCAGAGGTCACTCTAAGTCAATCGCTTTACATCAGAGACTTGTTTCGGCGGCACGGGATTGGACAATGCATACAGGCGTCAACACCATTGGAAGGTATGCGACAGTGAGAGTTGACCGATGGTAGATCTAATGGCGTATCAGTCAGTCATCGACGAGTTGGTGTGGTATTTAAATTCGGTGTTAAAGTTTGCTCAACGCAACAATAATCCGCACAAAGAACATCTGGATGGAGTTAAGCATATGTATACAGACGCGAGAAGGGTTCGTCGACGCAAATTGGAGTGGCGATAGATTGGCGGGTGTCCCGATTTCAGAATTGTGTTGCTTTGAGCAGCACAAAAGCAGAATACTTGGCCTTCTTTTCAGCGACTAAGGAAGCGCTTCATTTGAGGAGCTTAATGATTGAAATCAGATGTAGCAGCGCTAATACAGCGAAGACACTTTTCGGAAATAATATCAGCGCACAAAAATTGGCAAAGAGTCTGATGTATCATGCAACGTCGAAGCATGTAGACATCAGGCATCACTTTGTCCGGGAAGCGAAGATGTAGTTTAGTATTTTTCTACAAATAGTATGATAGCAGATGTATTTACAAAAAATTAGTCAAAGCGGAAACATTGTCGTTTTGTTGAATTCTTAAACTTAAATTAAGTAAAATGTTTTTGTTCAAGAAATGATAATGCAGATTCGCATTAAGGACGGGTGTTCAAGTTCGGATATGTACGAAAATTTTACAATGCGAATGAAATTAGCACGTGTGAGCTATAGTAATGCAGCTCGTTTGTATTAAAATATTGTCTTTTTTGTCTCCAATAAACTAAGCAAGTGTAATCACACAGGACCCGGTATTATTATTTATTAGTCTGTTACTCTGACTTTAGGCCAACCACCACCGGAGATCAACAAAGTCTTTATTTCCATACAACAACACACATCTACTTTCAACATCATCGAACATTACCAACTCAAAATATGACCTAAAAAGTAAAACTATCTCCAAAAAAAGTAGAAGAACATTAAAGTAACTTTATCTCGGAAGCCTGTTCATAGAAAAAATTGTATTTGTGAAGTTCTTGTTTAGTGGGCCATAGTACATAAGAAAAAATAGTGGCATTAAATGTACATGCAATTTTTGTTTTTTTTTTTTTTTCTTGTAAACTATAAGAAAATCAAATTCAATCAAACATATTCGATAGACAAAACAATTCGATTTTGTACTTTGGCTATACTATCTAGTGGATAGATAGCATTTTTTTTTGAACTTGAGTTGCTTCTGGTTATAAAAAGTCTCCATGCCATGTTTCAAAGTAATATATATTGAGGGAAGAAGGCGGATAGTAACGCACAGATAAACAGACGAACAAGGCGTCTTGTCATGCTGATCATGAATATATATACCTCATGTGGTCTCCGATGATTCCTCTAAGGCGTTGCAAACATTGCGACTAAATTATAATACGATTCACACTCTGTGTGAATAGTATAAATATAAATCTTTAGTCATAAAATTTATATCAGAAGCTTTGTGAGTTGCAAGTAAGGTTTCGTCACTTGGTTTTTATCTCGTCGAGAGGTTTTGTTATTTAATGCACACAGACATTAAACAAATCATAACCCTCCTTTCCAGCCGACACAGGAACGAACGTTCGCTTAAGCAACACCTCTTTGAATAATTACGTTGTTTGTTTTTTGTAAAATGAAAATGTTGGCAGTCTGGCAAAAGCTCCAGTTATTAGGGTTGGCAAATTCCCTCTATCTGAAAAAGTCAAAATGCTGCATTTTTCACACAATCCGAGATCTGGGCATTACAAATATTTCAACAAACAATACGTGGTGTAAACTTTTTATTCTATTACATATACAGAATAGAAAGATTAAACAAAAGTTTTGATTATATGTGTTGTGTATAATATATTTACCTGCCAATAATATTCGTCCAATTAATTCATTTCTTCCGATGTTATCGAAGTCCATAACCATGACATCTAAAGAGCATTCACGAATTTTCTCCCAAGGAACATTAAAGCTAAATGACTCATTAAAAACAGGATTGAGTGTACACGTGAAGATTGGAGTCTTTCGCTTCTCAACGCGTTTGTCTCCGAATTGCAGCCACACTTTAACATAAGGATCTATAAAAATAAAATAATAATTTTTCTGTTTAAATCGCACGATGAAAACATTTTTTTTTGTAAATTTATTTTACTCCTTCAATTAATTATTCAATTAAAGGCCGTGAAGCGACCATCCATTAGAGCAATCCATAAATTTTCAGGCTGATAGTGAATAAAAAAGTTTTTCTTACAAAAACTCAAAATTTTACTTTTTTTATATTTCCCAATTGGTCTATCTATCTGTCTATTTGTAAAAATATACTTAATACATATTCGGACAATGCACAAAGGGATATGAATGGTATAGTGAATAGTTTCATTTTACCATGTATTTTAGCTGTTTTTTTCTTCATTTGGAATATTAACTATTAATTACTTATATTTAGCGTAACATTAGAACTATAAAGCTTATTTACAATTTTATTACATTATATTTATATTAAAATAGAACGCATATAATATTTACGAAATTATTTTATTTTAGATAAGGTCTGTTGGCTGTGTTTTTTAGGTCGTCATGTTCTTGTCAATTAATGTAAAGTTCATTTACTTGGTTCTTAGTGTGTCTTGTTAATTTACTAAGGTAATTTCTACTTATAGTTTTGATTCCATCGTCTACTATGGGTATTCATAAATCTCGATGGATGTCATTATTGATTATAAACCAATCGGCGTTTACTACAGCTCTCACAATTTTTGATTGTTGACTTTGAATTATGTTCCGATTGGGATGTCAGCTGTATACAAATTTGGTGGTCAGGTATAACATTGTTTTGGACCAGTATTGGTTGAATTCGGTCAATTAAAAGAAAATTTTTGATAACGTGTTAGAAGGCTAATAGGTCTGTACGACGAATTTTTAGTCGGATCTTTTCCAGGTTTAGGAATAGCAATAATTTCTGCTATTTTCCATATGGATGGAAAGTGCTGTAGCCTAATTATTGCATTAAATAGGTTTCTTATATAAGTCAGTGCGATTTGAGGAAGCTTTCTTAAAATTTGTCTATCTATTTGATCATATCCTGGGGATTTTTTGCGGTTTAATCGTTTTTCAATACAGGTAACACTTTCAATTTCAAAAGTTATATATTTTGTTTCCCAAGGACATCGTCTCCTTCTAGTATGTTGACTGTTATTTGTATTAGCCCGATCATTTGTAAAATTGTCTTCAAAGTAGTTTGCTAAAATGTCTGCTTTGTCTTTATTAGTTTTTGACCAAGTCCAATTTGGTTTTTTCAGTGGGGGCTGGTGTACAGTTCTGTTTGTTATGTGTTTGGTTCTTTTCCATAATGAGTAATAACTGTCAGATTTAAGTGTTAAGTTTTTTAAGTATTTTGTAATTTGTTGATTGGAATAGTCTTTTAAGCTAATTTTGAGGTCTTTGATTACTTTATTAAGTTTCTTCTTATCGTCAAGCGCTCTGATCCCTTGCCAAATCTGTCTCAGTTTTCTTTTAATGTCAATTGTTTTTCTTATAGCATGTGGTATGTATGTGTATGTGTATTTTTTTCTTAAGATCTGGTGTTGCTTTGTGGCATGCTTCTTAAATTGTATCATTAAATTGGATTATTGATTTTTTAATGTCGTCAGCATTCTTTAGTGGGACATTTGCAGTAAGAGAAGTTTCAATGAAATCACGATAAGAGTCCCAGTCAGTCCTTTTGTTGTATATTTTAGATTCTATATGATGTTTATAAATTGCACAGCTATATTCAATTTGAATTGGAGAATGGTCAGAAGACAATTCAAAGCAAGATTTAATTTCAAAGTCAAGTAGGTTCATGTTTTTCAAAATACAAAAATCTATTAGGTCAGGAGGTTTTGTAGGCTCACCGGTACTTAAGTGTATTCATCTTATTTTATGTATTTCACTTAATAAGTTTTTGCCCTTAGCATTTGTCAATCTCGAGCCCCAGCTCGTGTGTTTCGAATTATAATCCCCAGATACTAGAAATCCAGGTCCAAGTTTTTTAAAGAATTCTATGTATTGTGCTGTTGATATTGCATGTCGAGGAGAACAGTATATTGCTGATATTGTAAAAAGTCCATTGTTAACTTCTATTTCTAGATTCGTCGATTGAATGTGTGCATACTGGTAGCATTCGAGCTTTGTGTGTCGAATATTATGATTATTTGTGCAATGAGTTTCAGAAATAAGCACAATGTCAATTTTGTGTTCTTTTAAGAAATGATTAAGTTCTAAAATATGATTATTTAGAAAATTAGCATTCCAGAAAACTATTCTCAGCCTACTGTCCATGCGTTGAGTCAAGTAGGAGTTCCGTACTAATTATAAAAGAAATATAAGGCGGGACAAATTCCACGTAGTCAACAGTTTTGTATATATTCCATTTCATATTCCTATCCCAAAAATTCATTAGAACATATATTTCCCACAATGTCCGTCCCATGATTGATCAATTGACATATATTTACGACGAACATTTGGCACTTGAACAAAACTGGAGGAAGCCGCAAGGCATTGCTAAGAGTTGAGTAATGATGTAATTTACTAGAAACGATTGACTATAAAAAGATAAAAAAAATTTGCTTATGAGCTGCTCCCGAACATGCTCACGAGCAAAAGCCGAAATGAAGAGAAGTGGGCATACCGTGGGCGAGTGTTTTTAAACTCTGATAAAATATTTTCATATATGCTGTTGATACTTTTTACTAATTACTTATGAGTTGAAAGTAATAAATATACAATTACTTATTATATTCTGAAATATAATTTGACATACTTTGCATAAAAAAAATTTGAATACACCTACTTCTTTTAAATTTCTGCATTTTCACTGCAAGAAACAAGCGAGAGAGAAACAAACACAGTAAAATGAATCGCATTCATAACATTCGAATCTATCGCATTCATTTAAATACATTTTAGTGTGAATGTGCCATTTGTCGAGTATTGTTTACACAATGTAACATGTTTACAGCACGATCAATTGTGACACTACATTATCCCCCTCTGAGTGGAGTCATCATGATGTGGAGAACGATGATGAGTCGGTCGATCGAAACTTTGTGTCGATAACTTCCAGAATCAATAACGAAGTATTTATCATATCGTCGAAGAACTTCGTTGGGGCCGGTGTAGGGTGCTGTAAGCGATGGTCGAACTGAGTCGTCTCGTACAAGCAAATTATCGCACGTTTGAAATTCTGTGTGAATGAACGTTTTTGGCTGAGTGTGTCATGCAGTCTCAGTTGTTCGAAGAGTACATATATATTTTCATAGGCATTGAACTGTCTTTGCCTCCGTCAAGCTGACTGGGGTGTGTACGCTGACGTATTAATATCGGGTTTGAACGCATTGCGTAAGCCCATTAAGCTGATTGGAAGACTACTCGTATAGTTGGCAGCTTTGTGACATAGAATTGCCGATTTAAGAGTGCAATGCCACCTGTCGGTAATACCGTTCGTCTGTGGATGATATCCTGTCAACAAATGGGTGACGCCGAGCATGTTGAGCAGTTCACTGAACAATGAACTCTATGAGTGCTTTAGCAACTGTAGGGGCTGTTGTCTCGACCATTGGTATAGCTTCTGGCCATCGGGTGAACCTGTCAATGATGGCAAGACTGTAGCGTTTTCCTATCGATGTTGAGGTGGGCAAAACGTTTGCTAGGATAACGCCGTCGTTGTAATGGAACTCTCGTCTGACGGTTAGTTTTATTTAGCTGATTGAATACTCTGTTGTCTCGTTGTATGCCCGGCCCGACAAATCAATCCGTCATCAGTTTTGAGATACCTTTAGTAACGTGCGTAGCGTGTACGAAGATACCGCTTAGTGATAAACGGTCCAATGCGCTGTTGTGATGTGTCGCAAAAGACTTTTTTGGTGCCCGAAGGAAGAAGAAAACTCTTTAGTTGCAAATAATGTAATCCTTCAGGCTGGGGGACTAGCGTCTACAGTTCATCATCGTTGGCCTGGTCATCCCCAAGTTCATCGTAGTTTACCGGAGTACCGGACAGTGTTGGACTCGCGATAGTGAATCGGCCACAACATTTTTGTTACCCGGCATGTATCATTTGGTTGTTTAGTTGTCGAGCTTGACGATCAGAAGCTTTATCCAACCGTTGATTAAATACGTAGACCAAATCCTTGTGATCCGTGTAGATGTGACAATCGCGACCTTCCAGCATAAATCGAAAATTCAAGACAGCTAAATAAATTGCGATTAATTCACGATTATAAGTGCTATATCGCATTTCTGCCTTTGTAAATTTATACGAGAAAAAAATCAAGAGGCTGTGTCGGCACGGGGAAAGAAGTCAGTGGCGTAACACCGTCTTCGTTGAGAAGATGTCCTAGAAATTTTAGTTGAGTTTTTTTTTAGTTTGTTTAGTTTGTTTAGTTTGTTCGGATTTGGCTGCGTTAATTATAAGCCGTTCCAACACAAGTCGTACTTGGTGTTCAAGCTTTTGCAGTGTAGGATATGCAAAACACACGTCATCCAGGCAGCAAAACACGGCGTTGAGCCCTCGAAAGACTGCATTAATGAGGCGCTGAAAGGTCTGTGCAGCGTTTGCGAAGAATGATCGCTGTATGAGTAAATTCGAATAATCCAAAACACGTAGTAATAGCGGTTTTTGGAATATCTTCGGGATGAATTGGTACTTGATGAAATATTTTCTGCAAATCATTTTTCGAAAATATAGTGCACCCTTTTAATATATTAGCGAAATCTTGCAAATTAGGTAACGGATACTTATTTGGAACGGTAATTCGATTTAGGGCACGGTAGTCACCACATGGTCGCCATGATCCATCGGCTTTTTTGAGTAGTAGCGGGCTAGCCCAGCTACTACTCGATGGGCGACAAATTTCCAGTTTCATTAATGTTTCGAATTCGGAGCGTGCTGCAGATAGTTTTTCGGGAGACAGGCGGTGCGGACGAGAGTATATCGGCTGACCTTTGGTTTCTATTCAATGTTCCACCATAATCTTTACGTATACGACAGGTGGTGTTGAGTCGAGTCGAGTTAAGTTTTCGAATTTGTTAAGGATGTTTCTGAATCGAGTATCGCATGAAAAGAAGTTGTCTAATACGCAAAATACTTTTAATTCAGTTTTTGTGTCGTGCACACATTTGTTGCTGATATTTACTAATAATTTGAAGTTTTCTATGGAATCAAAGAAGTCTCTTATAGGATTCGACTTAGCCGTCGCTGCTGACTGTCAGCGAAATATTCGATAACTTTCAGCTTGATGTAGTCATATGTTTTTTACTGGAGGTGCTGCATCGATCAAGGGTCGTAGTTCCATCAGCCGGTTTGGCGGTAGACTGGCCAATATTATGCTTGCTTTTCGGTCATCTGCAAATACATTGCTCGTCTTTGACATTGATGACATTGGTTGATTTTGTTGTGGTGAAGACGTGCCTGTCATTTTGATGGTAGCAAAATGAGACTTGTGTGCACGTGGTTTTTAGCCAATTAAATCCGTCTGGTTGTTACAGCTATTATAATCGTTAGCTGCTGCGTTGAAATTCCTGCGCTAGCGTAGCTTGTATTTACCAACTACGATGTTACTAATACAATCGTCGGGGTCACCAGTATGGTAATTGTTCGTTTTACCAATTCAATAAATAGTAGAATTGGGCAGTTGTACTACTTGTAACGATTATTTATTGTTGCACTTAAATTCATATAATTATAATGTTAATATTACTAAAGCTCGTTCGAATCGTCTATATAGAACCTAGACGAGTGCCAAGTTAGCAACACTGAAGTTATTAAATGAAGAGCGATGCTACAAGGTGTCATCTTAAGAACGGATGCCTCACATATCAATATTTGTGTACCTTCAATATAAATTCACTGTCCAAATTTCGAGTATTGTATGAAAACATATTTGTGGATATCACCATGAAATTTGATATGGAGTCCTCTTAAGAACGGACACCTCACATATATATCAATAGCCGTACATCACCCATTTTTAGGATTAGGTCCTACTCAAACTCATCGGTTGGGTTTTGTATGAAAACTTGTTTATTAAAGTTCATATCAACTTGAAATTTGTATCTCACCCAGTTTTAGTGTTAGCCCCCATAAGTTCTTATGTTTCAGAAACATATTATATAGTTGCTAAGTATACTATGTAAAATTTCTTGTGACTGTTATTAAAGTTTTGGTTACACGGAAGATACAGTTATTTTTTTTTTTTTTTTTAATAAAATACAATATGATTTTAATATATTCTGTAAAATTACCTGATTTTCCATTTATATCCTTGGCCTTAAGATTTCGTGCTTTAATTAATGTTAATGTCAGAACAGAATTTGATGGATGGTAACATAGAGATGATAGAAGTTCACCGCATTTATCTTTGGCTGGAGGTTTTAATGCTTTCCAAAATGATTGTTTACTGGCAAAATCGACCTGAAAGTAAATTTTAATCATTCAATGATTCTAATATTAAATAAGTAAAAGGTTAAAATGTTCAATATTATTCGTAATGTTGAAAGCGTAACTTAGCAAACTTTACGTACTATAAAGTACGTCCATATTTTACATTTTATGACATGAAAAGCTTCATATTTATGTGTATTTATATATTTAAGGACCCTTTTTATACCTTTCACGCATAGTGTGAAATGGTATAAACAGTTTTGTGCGAAACTTTGTAACGTATTAAAGAAGGCATCGTCGACTACATAAAGTATATGTATTCTTGTTCAGCTCGTCGAGCCGATCTACCTATGTCCGTCTGGATGTAGTTGCGCATTTTTTGGTAAACAATAGAGCATATATATATATTCTTGACCAGCTTGACGAGAGAGGTCGATTTAGCCATGTCTGTCTGTCGTCTGTCCATCTGTATGATGTTGCGCATACGTTGGGATCCAATTTTTATGCTACCCAGATAATATATGGCACATACATTTATTTTTATTGCAGTTTAATAGAGAATCGAGATTGATCCTACTTTTTGGTTGCCCCATACAATCCCACCGCCCTCTATTTACTTTTTGCACTTTTGCGTTTGTGAATGAGAAACTTCTTTATTAAAGTCAATATTAGCTTGAAATTTAAAGTGTTGGTATCTTATTAAAGTCTGTTTCACATATATACAAGTGGGTGCTACCCGCCCACTTTTTGAGTTAGTCCCATACAAACACACCCCTCAGTTTTATACATTTTTATGAAAACTTCTTCCGCTAACTCAATATCACCTTGAAATTCGATATTATCGCATGGTGTAGATGGTCGCTTTATGCAAATGTATTTATGGAGGATGGGGTCGCTTTTGGTTTTTTTTTTGGCCGTTCTCTTGGGAGCGATCAAATTACAATTCTTTTGCAAACGGCCCAAACAGCTCACAGACGTCCTTTAGGGCATGTATCCCCTTGGTAAGCCACGGAATCTCCGTGGTGAGCAACCTTTGAAAAGACAACCACTCCCTTTAATTAGAGGTTGATAAGCAGGGTTAGGTTCCAGCCACTGCAAGACAACATTTACCAGTGATAGGAAGCCTCGGATGCAATTCCCCATTGTTGATAACCCACGCAAATGATTTAAGGGCCATAATTTACGTATAAGCATCTGGAATGTCATGTCCCTCCACAGGGCTGGTGAAGATATCCAGCTGGTTGATGTCCTCGACAAATCTAAGCCTGACATCACCGCAATACAGGAAATGAGATGGATATAAAAGGGCTGCTCAAAAAAATACATTCTGTGACATCTATTAAAGTTGCCATGCGAAGAAGCACGAATTTGTATGCGGTTTCGTGGTTAGTAGGAAACTACGAAGACTCGTCACCAGTTTCATACCTGTGGACGAGCACCTGGCCGCGATACGTATAAAGGCTAAGTACTTCAAATTAGCCTGATTTGTGCACACGCCCCGAAGGAAGTCGCAGATAATGCGGCTAAAGCGGAATTTTTTGAGCGCCTCGAACGTTCTACGAGCGCTGCCCCAATCACGATGTAAAAATCGTACTTGGCGATTTCAACGCCAAAATTGGGAAGGAAGGAATCTTTGGCCCAACAGTCGGAAAATTTAGCATTCACGACGCTACCTCCAGCAATGAGAGGCTAATCAATTTCGCCGCGGGTCGGGTCATGGTAATCACCATATTTCCACACCGAGACATACACACCGAGGCTACTTGGCGCAGTCCCGATCAAAAGATACGCAACCAAATTGATCATGTTGTGATCGACGGAAGGCACGCATCGAGCGTGTTGGACCTGCGAACGGTACGAGGTCCCAACATCGACTCGGACCACTACTTTGTGGCAGCCAAGGTACGCAGCAGGCTCAGCATGGTGCATTCCGCCAGTTTTAACACTCAACGAAAACTTGACGTCGGTAAGCTGCAATCACCGCCGAATCCTTTTCAGCCAGACTCTCCCAACTGTTCCGGGAGACCTCTCCGGATTCTGAAGAGATAGGTGAGCAGTTGAGCCATACGGCTGCCAAGGAGGTTATTGGGTACATCAGACCTGTGACGAACCCTTACTATGACGTGGAGTGTCGCCAAGCTACTGCAGAGAAAGACGCCGCTTACAAACGAACTCTGCAGTCGAGAGCAACGCGTGCTGTTAGAGAGCGATATCGTGAGAAACGGAGAGAGGAGAAACGCCTTTTCAGACGCAAAAATAAGGAACAAGAAAGGCGTGAGCTAGAGGATGTTGAGGTGTTATGTCAAAGAAATGAATCTCGAAAGTTTTATCAGAAGGTCAAGCGTCTGACCGAAGGTTTCAAGCCCGGAGTTTCTTTCTGGGATACGTAACCTAGCGGACGTTTGTAAGCTGCTTGAGCTGTTTGCAAAGTAATCGTTATTTGACCGCTCCCAAAAGAAACGGCCAACGAACTTTCCACTTCTTCAAACGACCCCATCCATCGTATGGAGACTGAATAAGTTTACTCCATAGAAAATACTTTGCCGGTTGTACTAATCTCTCGTGGAGACTGAATAAGTTCGATATGAGATATGCTACTCTTCGGATGAAAATGCACTCAGGAATTATTATTTTTTCGTGTGGAGACTGAATAAGTTCAATCCACAGAAATTATTTTGCCGGTTGTACGAATCTCCCGTGGAGACTGATTAAGGTCGACCCACGTGATATATGTTACTCCTCGGACGAAAATTCACTCAGGAATAATTGTTTGAACTTGTTTCGCACAGTCACCTTTTTCTTTTTCTTTTACTTTTATTTTAAGTTTAGTTTAACTTTCATTTTTATTTGTTTCAATTTGTTTAAATTAAAACTACGGAAACTAGGTGACTTTTAATCTTTTATCAATGATTTTCATTATTGTTTATTATATGCCGCGGAATTGGCACAACCTGCAAGATGTTGGTTTTGTTTAAATACTGCGCACAGCACAGTAGCCGGCGGCGCAGATTTGAAGGGTATCGATTTGACGGGTGTGTGTTAGTGCGCTCTCCACACTGTTCGCTTCCGGTTATCTGCAGATAACCGCTCTGGCTCTCACTGCTTTGTCTCTTCCGCCGTCGTGTGTTGATATTATCAAATGAAAGCGTATGTATTTGTTGTGGTTTTCTTTTCACTGTTAGGCTACCGTTTTCTGCAGCGTTCCGTTCTGCTCGTTGTTGTTGTTGTTTCTATATTCGCATGCTGTTCTCGTTGTTGTTGTTTCCATATGCATCGGCTCTGTCTCGCTCATGTTGTTGTTTCTGTATTCACATGTTGTTCTTGTGCTGTTACTATGTGGGGGTTGATAGCACGCAAAGAAAAACTAACCAGTATTTTTTTTTTTTTTGTGGTTGAGAATTGCCATTTGATGAATAGTTAGATTGATAAATTTTGTATGTGGTACAAATGATATTAATTTGTGCGATGGCTGTATCCATCATCACACTCCCCCTGTTCTACAGCAGGCAAAAAAGCCTTCGTTATATGATGACTATAAACGTACTTCCAAATCTGGCAGGCTTTCTTACCGTTCCATGTGACCTAGTTACCGAGTCTGGCTGAAAAATTGTCCAGAGCCTTCGAAAGAGGATTTTGTCGAACCCATACCAATTCGCCTAGTTTTGGTCTCCATGGTCTCTTGCGTAGATCCTAGTTTCTTGCCTGTTACTCCGCCGTCTTCTCTAGGTTTGGCCTCACCAACTCGAATGTCTCGTACAGTCGCTTAGCCTTGTCGTATGCGTTCTCCTCTGGTCGGCCTGACCTTGCTGTCACTTCGCTGTATAGTGAATCTGGCAGTCGGGGTTCGCGTCCCATTGTTAGGTAAGCCGGACTGTACCCCGTGGACTTTGATATACTACTGTTGATCGCCAAACTCATTGTTCCGCTGGGTTGTCTTGAGGCGCGTACGGCGCAGTTAATTGGTGTTTCCCCCCGAGGTTCTTAAAAAATTCAGTGAACTTTCTATTTGTGAACTGTGCACCGTTATCCGTGATGAGCGTTTTACGGGTGCCACCGATGTCCGTTGTTGCTTTGCGTATTGCTACCATCTCTATACACTTCGAGCATCGATCAAAGAAGACTAGTAACATCAGTGCAAATAGTGGAAATAGCTCTGCAGCGATTCGAGTGAGCATTGTTCCTGCTTGTTGCTGTTGCGACGTCTTGAACGCCTGACACCTCTCGCATGAGCGCAAATATCGGCAAATGTCACGGTGCATCCCTGGCCAGTAGTATATGTTCATCACTCTTATTAGCGACTTTCGTGAACCTACGTGTCCCGCACTGGATTCATTGTGATTATCTCGTTGTACTCTTCCATGGGTGGCACTCATCATCGTAACCAGTACGATCGATATGTCCGTAAAGATTGCCATCTTGTACTGCAGAATCCAGAAAGTCCCCAGGCAGTCTGCCTGATCCTACTGAACTTGGTCGTCTAGTCGAGCTACCCGGGAGTAATATAGTTGCTGTAGCGTGCTTCACAGTTGCGACCATTACTTTAGGTGGCTCTTTTGGTAGCATCACCTTATCATTGCCGCTGTCTTCCATTCGATCCAGCTCGTCTGTAGAATCTATTGTCGCTTCATAAAAGTGAGTAAGTGCGCTGCAGCTTGTCTAAGGGTTTTTTCATTTGTTCGGAGTGTGCACCACTCTCGACCATAGAAATTAGCCGCTTCTGGAGCTCTTTCATTGAACCATCTGCGTCACCCAAAAATTCTTCAGCGAACTTTAGCTTACTGGTTGATCCAATTTGCCATGCTTTCTGTTACTCAAATCCGCCGGTGTGGCTGCCTCCGCTCGTTCTGGTTGTATCTCCTTGGATACGTTGTCTCTGGTTGATTTTTATTTCGCTCTGTGTTTCCCAATGAGATGCAAAGCTTTGTATGAATGTCTGCCGCTTCTGCCTTTTGACACGTTGCCGATGTACCACGTTGAAGGATTCTTTTGACACATTACTGTCTTGACTTTGAAAGAAATTCCTTTACGCGTTAAAAAATTCTTCTAACTTTGAATTATGATTTTTTTTATTATATCTTTTTTTGTTTGACCTCTTTCATTTTGTGAAACTTTATTTTTTTTTATGAATTTTTCATAGTACGTTTAAAGGTTTTTTAGAGCGAGTTTATCCTTCTGGAAGTCGTGGAAGCAGGGGTCCCTGTTTCGGCGCCACTATAACGATGTCACCGGATGGGGTATCCTCGTCGGAATCCCAGGCGTTCTTCACAGAAATTTGTGTTATTCAGTGTTATTTTCTACGTTTAAAAAAAAAACGCACTTTATTTGACAAAATTCATTAAAGTTTTATTCATTTATTCTTATTTTTTATATACATGTATTTTAAAATTTGTGCGTTTGCGGATAATAGTTTGTAGCTGCTAATTTTGAGTGGAGACTGAATAAGTTCAATCCACAAAAAATATGTTGCCAATGGTACCAATTTCCTATGGAGACTGAATAAGTTCGATCCACGTGAAATGTGTTACTGCTTAGGCAAATGTGCTCTAGTAAAGTATTATGTAAGGACTCTGTACGTTTGACCCACGAAAGAAAAAACGTCCGTTGGATAATTTTCGTGTGGACACTGAATAAGTTCAATCCACAGAAAATATATTGCCGATGGTACCAATTTCCCGTGGAGACTGAATAAGTTCGATCCGCGTGAAATGTGCTGCCGTTAAACTCTATGTAGGGACTATGTATGTCTGACACACACTGTTTCTATTGCCTTGACCATTTACGAAATGAATTATTTAATCGGTTAGTACATTTCGTAACGACTGAAAATGTTTGTCCCAAAAAGAATAAGTTACGGTTGTATAAATTTCTTGAAGAAACTGAATAAGTTCGATCCGCAAGAAATTTATTGTCGGTCGTACCAATTTCTCGTGGAGACTGAATAAGTTCGATACACGAGAAATAAGCTTCTCCTCGGACAAATGTGCTTTAAGAAATATTTGGTTTTGTATGGAGACTGAATAAGTTAAATCCATAGAAAATACTTTGCCGGTTGTACTAATCTCTCGTGGAGACTGAATAAGTTCGATCCACATGAGATATGGTACACAGAAATTATTTTGCCAGTTGTACGAATCTCCCGTGGAGATTGAATAAGCTCGATCCACGTGATATATGTTACTCCTCGGACGAAAATGCACTCAGGAATAATTGTTTGAACTTGTTTCGCACAGTAACCTTGTTTTTTCATTTTTTTTGCTTTATTTTAGTTTTAGTTTCTTTCAATTTTATTTGTTTCAATTTCTTTATATGAAACTACGGAAACTAGACCAGTTTTAATCTTATATCAATGATTTTTATTATTGTTTATTATATCCAGCGGAATTGGCTCAACCTGCTAGATGTTGGTTTCATTTAAATACTGAGCACAGTACAGTAGCCGGCGGCACAGATTTAAACAGAAATAGGCGCAGCCAAATATATAATTGCAAAAGTGGCTTAAGAGCCGTGTTTTCCAATATAAGAATTGGATGTTGCCGAACTACTGGGAGTTATGGGCAGCTTGACAGAGAACTTGCATATTTCTAATTTAAGTAGAGGGTGCTGCCGAATTACTGATGAGCTATGGGCTGCGGTGCAGAGTACCCGTAAAGTGCCTGTTTATAAAAGCAGAGCACTGCTTAATGCTGTTGTGCTACAATCTTCGAGGAGAGAAAAGAGCACTAGTTGGCTCACTAAAACGCAGATAGTTTTCGCTTACTAATTTGTATTGACAAGGTTAACAGTTAACTGCTTGACAGATTTGACAATAAGAGTGTGTTTACAATTATTTTAAGATTTAGATAACGTATCTGGCGTTAACAATTATTCTTCAGAATAGTTACCACGCTGCCGCCTGTGTATGTCTTGTTGCTGTTGCGATTGTTTCCCTTCCTTTTTTTCTCTCGTCGTTGCTGTGTAAATTTTCTTTATTTTCCTTGCTGTAGTTTGACTTCTTTATGATTGTCCGCAGCCACGTCTGTCCACCTAAAGGTTCTCATTCCGACTCCCCTGTGACGAGACTCCATCAGTTTAATGTATAAGTGTCGTTTGCTGTTCTCGCCTGTGTATCGATTTGACGGGTGTGTGTTAGTGCGCTCTCCACTTTGCTTCACTTGTTGTTGGAGGTAGTCGGCTATCGTTTCTATCTATATTTGTTGTTGTTTTCTTTTCACTGTTACACATGATGTTCTCGTTGTTATTGTTTCCATATGGACCGGCTCTGTCTCGCTGTTGTTGTTGTTTCTGTGTTCACATGGTTTCCTCGTGTCGTTACTATGTCCATGTGCAATTAGTAATTGCTGCACTGTGCGCTGTAGCCATCGTCACACAGATGGTTGATATCCTCGACAAATTCAGGGCTGACATCACAGCAAAACAGGAAATGCGATGGATAGGACAGGGCTGCTCAAAACAGGCATTCTGTGACATCTATTATAGTTGCCATGCAAGGAAACACAAATTTGGATGCGGTTTCGTGGTTAGTATGAAACTTCGAAGTCTTCTCTCCAGCTTCATACCTGTGGACGAGCGCCTGGCCGCGATATGTATTAAGTCTAAGAACTTCAGCATTAGCCTGATCAGTGCACACGCCCTGACGGAAGTCGCGCACGATGCGGCTAAAGCAGAATTTTTTGAGCATCTCGAACGTTCTACGAGCGCTGCCCCAATCACGATGTAAGAATCGAGCTTGGCAATTTCAACGCCAAAATTGGGAATGAAGAAAACTTTGGCCTAACAGTCGGAAAATTTAGCCTGCAGAACGCTTCCTCCAGCAAGGGAGAGAGGCTAATCGACTCCGCCGGAGGTCGGAACTGGAATTTTATACGCTGGACTATGTCAAGCCTTAAAATTCCAGCTGTTGCACTGGCCAGGTCATCTCATCCGGCTGAACGTCGAAACTCAAGCAATAATGGTTTACGACGGAAACCTGAATTTGATTGGTGGACGGCGTGAAAAAGAACAACCAAGCTTAATCAGGCAAAATCAGGTTTATGGTGACCTGAAAAAGCTCCGGATTGCCAGCTAATGGCGTCGGTGCGCACGGGCGGTTTCCTACGTTTTTTTGTATAAAATATTTAATAGAAATGCTCTGGGGTCTTTTGGGTGACAGACGTGCCTCTAAATTCGGACCCTTGGTTCAAAGAAAACTTCCGAGTTGAAAGGCGCACTTTTATATCGCACAATTGGAATGCTGTTTGGAATTTTAAAATCGATGGTGTGCAAAATATTGCATGAATTCTGCAATGATCGCCCAAACGGCTTCTGAATTTTTGCTACCAGATTTCATAACAGATGAGAAAGTGAAAGAGTGTGTGAAGGGGTTTGAGAATCTTGAGTGTTATGGAAACGAAATTGTGGATTTTTGCTAGGCCTAGACAACAATATATCGAAGACATCAAACATAATTGCCTGTTGTAGTATACTTCATAATTTTCTAAATGAAAACAACTGTAGTATGAATGAAAAGTGGGAAAAAGATGCAGTGGAAGAAAGGCAGCATGCCGAATACACTACTCCGCTTGGAAATCATTACGAGCAGCTCAAGACATTCGAGTCACATTAAGTTCCTATTTTGTAAATAGATAAGAAAACAATTTATATATTTAACTGTATTTGATATTTAACATAATTTAATTACATTGCTCACAGTCTTGATAATCACATTTGTTCTAGCACTAAATTATTTCAATTAATTTACCATAAAACTAAAAAAAAGGTAAGTGTCGTTATTTCTCTTTTCAAAATGGCATAACAATTTTTTGTGGACAGATTTGCTGAGGATACAGCCATGGAAGTCATAATTTCAAAATTTATGTTTTCAATGTCAATTATTTTGTCTAATTTATCAACGCGCCTCCGTTTTGGCAAAGACGTCGAAGCTTCGCTGGAGTCATTTGACAGTTCTGCTTGACTGTGCCAGAATTAAGAAGTGAAGACAAATCTGTAAAGAAATACATGTATATAAATATACAGGCACATGTGCAATTTGGCAGTTGTATTACCAATATTATCGACCATCATCCTCTTGATATTGATTGCCTTCGATGTCGCTAATATTGAATTTATTTTGTCGAAGTACTCCCAAGTAGAAGGCGCGCCGGCAGATTTGTTCAGCTGTTTTTACAGATATGTGCGCTTTGAGATTGCTCTTAATAGATATGAGAGACTTGGAATCGACTAAATAATCGTTATCATAAGAGAAGTCGAGTTATCGGATTACCTAAATAATCGAAATCGTAAGAAAAAATCGTGTCCGATAGTCTTGTTTTCTTTTTTTTATTGAGGACACGAATTATTTTTTAATTCTTTTAATAGTTTGTTTATTCAATTGTTTGTATAATTGTATGTAACAGGCGCAAGGAGGCGTGGCAGACCCCATAAAATATATACATTTTTGATCCGCATCAAAACAGAATCTGTATTTTTAAACAACGAGACCACGGAGAGTAAAAAAGGATAGAGACTTCAAACCTGGACTTCTGGATAAGTTTTTAAGGCTCGAGAATGATAATCAACGGAACTTCCGTAATGACCTAATTGTGAGAAGGTAACATCTCCCCTTAATTATGGCTTGAGTTTGGTTCCTGCCACAGCAAATTTTTTGGTGAAACCACAGAGGAAGCCTCGGATGCAATCCCTCTTTGATGACGACCACCGCAAAGCTGGTTGATGCCCTCGGAAATTCAAGCTGAAATCACCGCTATACAAGAAATGCGTTGGATGGGATAGGGCTGCTTAGAAAATGCATCCTGTGACATCTATTATAGCTGCCATGCGATGAAGCAAGAAATTGGATAAGGTTTCGTGTTTAATAGAAAACTACACGGTCTGGTCTCCAGCGATACGTATCAAGATTAAGTACTTCAATATTAGCCTGATTTTTGCACATGCCCCGATGGAAGTCGCAGACGAATTTTACGAGCGTCAGGAACGAGCACAGCCTCAATCACGATTCAAAAAACGCGCTTGGCGATTTCAAAACCAATATTGAGGAGGAATGAATCTTTGGTCCAACAGTCTAAAAATGTAGCCTTCACGACGCTATCTCCAACAATGGAAAGCGGCTAATCTACTTCGCCGGTGGTCGGAACATGGTAATTTGTTTTTTTTTTTTGTTCTTCCAATTTTATTGTACTGTCTTAAATAATTATAAATTGACTTTAAGTACGTGATTTAAGTGAGTTAGGTGGGCTAAAATTAACTTAAATGAATATTCATTAAAGTTTATTTTAAAACAAAATCATTAATTATTGTATTAAATTAATTATTATTATGTATTAAACTAAACTAAATCAACAGGCCTCGTCCTTTGTAGTCTTCTTTTACGCAATAGTTCTTGCACGGGTAGGTCTTTTATTTGTTTGTTCGAATGTAATTGTAATTTAGTTTGGTATTTTCTGCTAATGTTTACAACCTCTTCTTCCACCGTTGGTATATCTAAGTCTTATGTAAATCCATGTTGTTTATATACCACTCCGCATTCATCTTTGGACTCCATAGGTCCACATTGGTTTTATTATAGATTTATAGATTAATAGCTTGTTTTTTAGGGATAGTCTATTTAAAATCCAGAATAATTGTTTACTTCTTTGCTTGATCTGATCGCTTTTTTATAATGTGGTACTTCCAAATCAGCTTGCTGTCAATATATAAGCCTAGATATTTTGCTATATTTGCAATAGTTACGTCATTACCATGAATTTTCAAGTGGATTGGAGTAAATTTGGTTTTAGTAGTGCATATAACTTGTACCGTTTTAGTATTGTTTATTTTAATTTTCCATTTATTAAATACATCTAACGTAGAGTTTAAATTTCTTTGCAATGTGGATACTGCAGTGTTAATATTGTAGTCAGCACTTAGCAAGACTGTATCATCAGCAAAAGTTGCTACATTGAAGAGTTTTCAGATGGGGTCGGCATATCTGCTGTGAAAATGGTGTATAAAAGCGGACCTAGTTCGTCTTTGTACCTCACAAAGAATACTCTGTCTTTGATATAGCTTGTAAGAATTTGAGCTATGTTTTCTGGAAACCACTTGAAGAGCTTTTAAATTGGGCCTTCATGTCAGACCTTATAGAATGCCTTTTCTACGTCTATGAACACTCATATGCCAAACTTCTTGTCGTCGATGTCGCTTAGGATTTTATTTATAACTCTATGGACTTGTTGTACAGTCGAGTGATTCCGGCGGAAGCCAAATTGATGGTCTGGTATGGTACTCCTACTTTCCAATATGGGAATTAGTCTGGATCGAAAAATTTTTTCAAATACTTTGGACAGTATCGGAAGCAAGCTAATTGGTATATATGAGGATGTAAATGATGCATCTTCACCTGGTTTTGGGATAGCAATTACTTCCGCAACTTTCCAAGCCTTTGGGATGTAAGTAAGTCTGAAAATTGCATTAAATAAATTTCGAATATATTTTATTACTAAGTCTGGAGCCTCTTTCAGCAGTCGTCCATTAATTTTATCATACCCTGGAGCTTTTTTTGGCTTAACTTGATTTTTTATGCAGTCTCGTATTTCATAAATGGAAGCGTTTTTATGGGTAGATATTCTGAGCCTCTAAGTGGACTGGCTGTATACCTCCTGAGTTGGAGGTAGACCCAGTGAAGTTAAATTTTTGGCTTTTTCAAGGTTTGTTTTGCCCACGAGCCATCGTTATTTTTTAATGGAGGTTGGTGCTCTGTCTTATTTAGCAATTTCTTAGTCTCTTTCCACAGAAAATAGTCCGTACTGCGTGGTGGAGTCAAGTTTTGTAGAAAGTTGTTAATTTGGTCATTTTTAATATTTTTAAGATGTTCTTTTAAGGTTTTCGTTGCTCTGTTAAATTTATTTTTTGCTTCCGGTGATCTAGTTAGTTGCCAGTTTTTCCTTAGATTTCGTTTTTCTTTTACAAGACGTCGAATTGTAGGTGATACTACATTTTTACTGAATATCGTCTGACAAAGTTTCCTCGACTGATGAACAGCTTTTTCTAATATGTCGTTAAGATACATTATTGCTGATTCAATATTGTCCTCACTTTGCAGAGGAATGTTTATACAGAGATAGTGGCTGATGTATTCTCTGTAAGTGTCCCAGTGAATTTGTTTATTATCAAGATTGTGGTTAACATTTAGTATTTTTAGGTAAGATTTATAATCTATTTGCTTTGGCGAGTGATCGAAAGCTCCAGTCTAGACATTATATTAAATTTGTTTATGTCAAAGTTTTTTAAAATGCAAAAGTCCACCAGGTCCGGAGTTTTATTCGCATCTGTAGGCCAATATGTTGGCTCTCCAGTGCTTACGTGCTTAATATTAGGTCTGCTTAAAGCATTAAGCAGATTTTTGCCTTTATTATTTGAGAGTCTGGAACCCCAAATGGTGTGTTTAGCGTTAAAATCACCAGCGGCAACGAATCGATGACCTAAAGTTTTTAAAAAGTCAAGATATTGAGTTTGTAATATGTTATGTTTAGGTGAGGTCAGATTGTTCCTGATTATAATAGCAGTACCCCCATGTCCTGTGCCGTCCGGGTGGATAGTAGCGTAAACGTTGTATCCATGGATTCTAACGTAGCTCTTCTTCGTAAAATGTGTTTCCGAGATGAGACCTATGTCCACTTCATTTTCTTGTAAAAATATTTGAAGCTCGTTAACATGGTTTTGCATTCCAGGCTACGATACGTATTTTAGTGTCCAGTGTTTGTGTCTAACCTTGACAACAGCATTGTAACTACATTCATCATACTTGACATTTGCTGAAATAATTGTTTCATAAGATCTTTGAGCCATGCCAGATCATTATTAATTATTTCATTACTGGTAAATTCATATATTCATGCAAACTATATTTTACGATAAGTAAAACTGGGATGAAAACTACACAAAAAATGTCAGTCTACGTTTAATAATAGATTATATAGTAAAAATTATATACTTGTATCAGTAAACTTTTGAGGACTCGAAAGCTTAATTAACTAGCGTGCTCATGGTGACGAAACGCATGTTAAATATATAGATGATTAATTATTTTTAAAATTGTTGAATCTAAGCATTTCTTCAAAAATTTAATTTAAATGTTCCGAGCAAAATGTAGTCTGAAGAGTATTAAGGCTTAGGTTCCATAAAAACACATGTGTTGATTAAAAATCCGTGCATGAATTACACACATTCGCCGTTTATTGGCTCTCTAATGCTTCCTTCGAGGCGTTGAAAACAATGTGACTAAATAATAATGATACTCACACTCTTCGTGAAGAGTGTAACAAGCATTTATAATGTAGGCTCAAAAACGAGTAAAAATTACTACAATTTCCAAGAGTGTTCAATTGTTTTTTACTATTTTCGGTTTTGTACATTTCAAATACTTGTTTTAGACAATTTTGTTCACCAGTTCTTTTAGTTTTCAATTCTTGCCGTTACAGATTAGCTTACAACGGGATCCCAAATCTGCGTAATATTTATCATATTTTGCTGCTATCTGGACAGGACACTCGGTACACTGGCTTAGTTTTTTATGTGGACACAAGTAAAAGTAGAAAAGAAACACAATTTGAATCACCACCGAAATGAATCGTTTTTCCTTTTCAACTTATCCCAACATACGAAAGATCTTTAAAAAATACACTATAAGGTTTCTTTCGTAATTACCTGACATAGCGGCAAAAATACTTCTCCAATGGAATCGTCTCGAGAGAACCGATCGTAGTCAAAAACATGCAAATGTAGGACCTGTAATTAAATAATTAAAATTAACTTATTTTGACGAAAAGAATGCACATTTTATTTTGTTACATGTATTCTATGCTCTGGGGATGGCCTCGTTTTCATAAGTGGAAAATCTTTTCACATTCTCTTGGAAGCGGGCAAATACGATTCTTTTCCAAACGGCCCAAGTAGGTCACAAACGTCCGCTAAGATACGTATCCCCTAGGTAAGCCACGGAATCTCCGTTGTGAGCAACTAGTGAGAAGGCAACCACTCCCCTAATTAGGGGTTTGGTTCCCGCCTTCGTAAACAACATTTACCAGTGAAGCCACGTAGGAAGCCTCGGACACAATTCCCCATTGATGACGATCCCTACAAACGATTTAAAGCCCACGACTTACGGATATGTACCTTTAATGTCCTGTCCCTCCACAGGGCTGGTGATATCCAGCTGGTTGATGTCCTCGGCAAATTCAATGCTGACATCACCAGAATACAGAAAACGTGGTGGATATGGCAGGGATGCTCAAAAATAACTCTTCAGTCGGGAGCAACGTGAGCTGTTAGAGAGTGATATCGTCAGAAATGCATTGAGGAGAAACGCCTTTTCAGACGCAAAAAGAAAGGAACAAGAAAGGCGTGAGCTTTAGGATGTTGAGCTGTTATGTGATAGAAATTAAGCTCGACAGTTTTAACAAAAGATCAAGCGTCTAACCGAAGGTTTTAAGCCCGGAGTTTCTTTCTGCAAGGACAATAATGGCAGTCTGCTACAGATGCACAGAAATCACTAAAACTATGGAAAAATCACTTATCTAAAATACTTGGGTGCGATAGAGAATCATTTCTAGAACCACCAAATGATGATACCTCTCTTATAGAGCCTCCACAATATAAAGAAGTTAATTCAGTAATTAAAATGCTGAAGAATAACAAAGCGGCAGGCTAAGCTATTTAAAACCGGTGGCGAAGAGTTCAGAAGGCGCATGCACCAATTCTAATGCCAAATATGGTCTGTTGAAATCTCAGTGTTATTTGTCCTATCTTCAAAAAAGGAGACCCCGCTATCAGAGCACACTATCAGGGACAAAGTCTCCTTCTCTGGAGCCATACATGGATTCACTCATAGGACAGTATCAGTGTGGCTACTACTACTCCGAATGTTGCACTTTCCTACGTGTGGCCTTGACCGTTAGACGGTTGTAGAGCAACACACAATAAGTAAGTAAGTAAGTATTCTATGATCCATCTACATATTTTTCTTCACTCCAACCTACATACTTAATAATCATGCTTACTAAATTTTATCCGGGTGATTTTTACGAAGTTCAAATTCGGCAGGACCGAATATGGAGATATAATTTCTGAGTTGGTTTCCGCAATTACACCTTATGCCCGTACAGAGGAGTTTTTCAATTTGACCACGATTTATCAAGTTGAAAAAAAAAAAAATCAAAAACACGTGACAATTTTTGAAGTAGTGTTCTGCATTAAATATGAGCTTGATGCAGTTTGTTGTAAGTCAAATAAAAAACTCTTGAAGAGATACAAACCAAGTGACAAAAAAATACTTGCAACTGACAACACTTCTGATATCAATTTTGGTTGGTCAATGATGATTGTCGAAAGAGTTGTGTTTTGATGACATTTTCTAGAGAGGATTTTATATTAAAAAATCCAAGAATTTATCAAAAAGAAACACTTAATCATCATTTTTCTTTCTACCAGTTAGACCAGTTGCTCTAAACAAGTGCTCGTTTGGTAAATGATGCAACGAAGTTACGCTGCCACGATGTCAATTTGGCATTGCATCGTTAGGAAGCAGACACCTTTTTAAACGATGCGACGATGTTTCGCTGCCACGATGTCAAGTTGGCATTGCATCGTTTAAAAAACGAATGCGACGATGTATCGCTGCCACGGGTCAACTTGGCATTGTATCGTTTTCCAAATTATGACACAATGCCAATTTGGTATTGCCATCGTTTGGAAAATGATACCACGAGTAATTACCGTTTATTTTTTTACTTATTCGTGCAGGGCTCTAATACAAACTATCTAAGTGCTTTTGACTTTTTGTATAAATAGCTATTTTATTGGAGCCAATACCAACTTAAAAATGGATATGGTGGGTTCTTATGAACGAACACTTCATAATGAGGGCTTTTGAGATATCCCCCATATATACAACCATTTATGTAGGTCAATTACAGCTTGAAATTTGATATACTGGTTTCTTATGAATGGGTGTGTCGCGCCCACTTTTGGGGTAGACCCAATGCAAACCCACCACACACTGTATGCAAAACGTGTTCATTTAAGCTAATATCAGCTTGAAATTAAATATGGTGGTCACACACAAATACTAATCGGCGCTTCCCGCCCACTTTTTGGGGTAACTTGTATACAATCCCACCACCCATATTTATATTTTACAAGATGACTTGAAATTTCATGTGAATGGTATTAAAGCTTCGGATCAACCAAAGATAACGTTTTTATTTGTTTTGTTTGTCACTTTAATAGAAAAGATAAAAACCGTAAAGATAACCGTAAATGAGCCATGTTTAAGGCTCGCTATATAAACCACAGATTTGTATGCGAAACATTCCAAAAAAAACAAGAAAAACGCTTTAATACCATTTACATGAAGATTCAAATTATGTACTTAGTAGCTACTATGAAGTTCAAATCGTATTGTAAAACATAAAAGTGTGTGGTTGGTTTGTATAGGTGCTACCTCAAATAGTGGACAGGATAAGCCAGTTTGTAAATATATGATAAGCATCCGTTCATAAGAAACCATCATTAGGAATGTCAAGTTAATTTTGGCCTAACTAAATATATTTTCATACAACAGTACGAAAGGCGGTGAGTTTAAATGGATGCTACACCAAAAAGTGAACGGGAGACATGCGTCTAACTAATATTATAAAGAGGACGATTTGATTGTTTGTTTGAAACCAATAGGCTCCGAAAATACTGCACCGATTTGAAACATTCTTTCATTGTTCTCAAGCTTCACTATCAACGGGTGACATAGGCTATATTATATATACAAAATATTAGGGATCCTTACAAAAGCTCCAATAATGCAACAAAAGATGATACAAAAATTACCTAAAAAATTCCTTCCATCACGTGCGCTGCGAAAACTATTGATGATGACACAATATAATGTACTACGACTTTGCAGAACACATCATTAAATATAAAAAGTACTGCGATAGCATATGTCTAACTATTACTGTTTAGGCCTGCGTTAACTTTTTAGTTGTTTAGCAACCTTTGCGTTGGTAAGATCAAAGTGCTGTCATGGCTGTATGGGCCATGGTGGTAGAGTAAGGGGCTGGAGGGGCAGTGGAAGGAGAGATAGGTGAAAAAATGGGTAGGGGAAAGGGCAACAACGCGTCGGGTTCCTTTTAAAAAGGAAGAAGAGGTAGAGTGGAAGGGGGAAGGAAAAGGTGACTGTAGGTGGAAGGGACAGGAGAAGAGGGGTAGGAGAATTGGAGGTAGTGTAGAGGGGCATGGGGAAGGTGCGGCAGGGGTGAAGAATACGGCGGGTGGGGTGGGACCACTTCATTGTTTCCAAGTAGCTCTTGACCGGTTTTGCAACATGTGGCCCAGCGTTGAAATGCTGAAAACTCACTTTGTGCTGCCTTTCTTCGTATGCCGGCCGTTTAAGTTTCAGTTCGCGGCTCCACCGTATAAGTTGAGTCCCATAGCGTTCCCCATGATCGTTTCATTCGGTTTGAGCAGCTCGTAGTAGATAAAGCTTCATGCCATGACAATTCTACTTTGCGAAGGATGTTGATGACTGTCCGGGCAAAAACCGTGACTTTTTTCGCTTGGGGTCGTCGTAATGCATCCACTTTTCATCGCCAGTCATAATGCGATTCAAAAAATAATTTTTTTTTGCGTTCGAGGAGCTGTTCACATGCGAAAAATCGCCTTTCGACGTCGCGCGGCTTGGAGTCGTATAGCACCCAGTTTCCTTGCATTTGAATCAATCCCATGGCTCATCAACTCCTAATAATTCTAACATGTCCCGAAGCGTTTGGCATTGGTCCACATAGAGTAATGATTCCAATTCTTCGTCTTCAAACTTTTTGGGTTGACCCGGCCGTTCCTTATCTTCGAGCTCAAAATCACCGCTTTTAAAGCGACCGAACCACCTCCGACGCGATTGTTCAGATGGAGCATGCTCGCCGTAAACTTCCACTAAAGTAATGAAGAAGAACTCCCCGCAAAAACACTTTATCTGGTATTTAGTATTGTTGTTAACGTTTCAAACAAAGCTGCCAAAGACTTTCATTGACAATAGGTTTCAGCAGCAAGAAATAAAGTATATTCAAAAATATTTTTTTTGTCCCGTGTACTGTGTAAACGGCAGGAGCCATACGCGGATGCACTGATAGGCCAGTATCAATGCGGCTTCAGAACTTCGTATCCCAGCAAAGATCGTTCCTCTTTGCGTCGTTGGAGTAGGAAAGAGCCTCTCCAAATAGACAAATTTATTATATAATTTCCTTTTCATTACACCTGACATTTAGACATTAAGTAATTATTATAATGTTGGTTTGGAATACAGAAAATTTGACCAGAGTCATAAAATTCATGTTACTACATTAATAGAATAATATATTAAAACAAGTTTAAGGTTATATATAGTTAATATATAGTTTGTTTTGTTGTGGTCATTATTTTCGTGTGTGGAAAACCGAAGCATGTGTTTTTTCCTGTAATTGCGAATCTTCTCGGCTACTGTCAACCTTAAGGTCTCGGTGAATAACTTCGTTGGGAACATACTATGGACCATTTGTGATTATTCTTAATATTTTGTACTGTGCTCTCTGTATAATTTCAATATTAAATTTGCTGGATATGCCCCAAATTTCTGCACGGTATTTGTATATTGGGATGAACATAGCAATTTATATTAGAATTTTGTTGTAAAGCGTTAGTTTTGATTGTCTACCAAAAAGCCAGTAGAGTTGTCCAAGTTTGTATCTCATTTCGTTTCGTTTTTTGTTTATGTTGTCTTTAAAGAATAATTTAATGCCAATATTGAAGCCATGATATCTAGCGTAGTTGGAAGAGTTTATTTGGATGTCGTTAATTGTCAGTGTATTCAGCGTTCATCACATTCCTTAAGTAAATTTAAGCTTTGGTTCTCAATTGTTTTAGAATTTTACCAGAGAGTTGGTTTTAACCAGGCGACTTGTTATTTTTAGTGTTGCTATCTTATTTTGTATCTCAATAAGTGTAATTTTTTTTATTGCACTCTTATTGTTGTTTAAAGCCGCTGTTAGTGTAAAATTCTGAAGTCCATTACATTTTTAAATGTTACTGATGATCCCAAGAAACTGGTGAGACGGTTTCTTGGGAGGCCAAGCTAACGCCACCGGTCGGGTCGCAGGTTGCGGATAGCGAAAGACCTCTATTGAGGCCAACTGTGAATAGGCGTTTAGTACTCCTTTTCGTTAATAAGCAGTCCCGGACAGCAAGCGGGTCCTGTAATCACAAACGTATCCTTCATTCCATCCCTCATCACATATCAGGGCTGGACCAAGGTGTAACTCGACCCGTGCCGGGGGTCGGTCTAACAAAAATAATCTAGTTACGAATCTCTGCCAGGGTGGACCAGTTACTTCTTCGCAACTCGTGGGATTTAGCAACTCTTCAACACCGAAGAAAGGGGAGGCCAGTACTCCGAAAAAACAACCGGAAAGTACTACAAATACCGCTATGAAAGTAAGAGCTACAGCACAACTGAGCTCTAGCTCCTCAAAGAGCGAAGGGACGCCGGAAGGTCACGTCTTACCTCCGAAGGCATCCACTAGTGGAGGTGTTACCAAACACCGATTGCAGCGATTCGTCCCTCAACTAGTGGTTTGTATAAGGATGGCAATCGCGTAGCATGTCGAATACTTAAAAGGCATGCTACTCATCCTATTAAGGAAGACCAAACCTCTAAGAAGGATTTTGATAAGATTCAAGAAGATATTGAATGGGCCAAAGCGGTGGTACCAGATTTTGACATTAAGCTCTATGGAACGAACAACGTCAACAAGAGACAAAGGTCGATGGAGGAAGGTCAATTAGCAGCACCCAAGAGAGTGAAGACCAGTGGCAGAAATAGCTAAGAAACATAAAATTTTTTGAGTCATAGACAGAAATGACGAAGCTGGTAGAATCCCGCGACACCAATGGAAGTGAGTCGTGAGGGCGCTATCTAAAGTAGCGCTAGACGTAATGTAGGAAAACCAAGGCCCGGCGCCAAACTGCTCGGATGCAGGATGGTACCAAGGGAATATCAAAATCATCGCGACGATGACGATGAGCGGTCGGCAGACCTATACAAGGCCGCAGTGACAAAGGTGGGAGAGGTATATCCCGGCGCAAAATTGGAGGCGGTGGAAGGAAAAGATATTCCTTCCCGCCCAAGAGCGAGAGTTTGGATACCTTCTTAACGTTCCGATCCTGAGAAAATGTTACAGCAATTCAGGATTTTTAACGCAAACCTCCCAACACACAATTGGAAGGTGGTCGAGATGGAAGAAAGTACTCAGAGCGCGACTACACAAGTACTTATTACCTCCTCATTAATGTGGAGGCAGAATAAGCTACGGGTTCGACATAGTGCAACTGAAAGTCTACAAGACTGATACTGCAGAGGCGGAGAATCTGGCACCTTTCATGGAGGCGGAAACCAATAATGATGAGGGGATGGAAATAGAGGAAAAAGAATCCGAGAAGGAGAAGAGCGGGTACGCCTCGTCACATTTAGGGTCAGATATTTGTCATTTATATGACGAAGGCACGCAAAGCTTCCTTAGCGAGGTAGATGAGGAGGGTGGACTAACCCTGACGGAGAAGAGGGGAAGCAAGGATGGAGATGCAGGTCCTCCAAATAAACCTGCAACATAGCACTTTCACTTCGTCTCACAAAAGGCGAAGTTGACATTGCCTTTTATTCAGGAACCATGGATCCATGGTTAACGGATATGTAGCCTCAATATAAATAATATGTATACCCTACATTACACCAAAGATAAGGGTAAAATTCGATCGTGTATTTTAGCGAAGTCGCATCTTAATACCTTTTTACTCCCAAAATACAGTAGTGGAGATCTTACAACAATCTACCTTGAGATAGGGGGCACAAAATACAGAATGGCCTGATTCTATTTAGCGTACGATGTCCTAGGATCTATACTTCCGACACAAATGCAGGAACTGGTTAAGGAGAGCAAGATGCAAAACTATAACATCATCTTTGGAGGTGATGCGAATGCCCACTATACACAATGGGGAAGTACAAACACCAACGAGCGAGATGAGTTACTTTATGACTATTTGCTACCCACAAACCTATTTATATGCAATAAAGGTAATAACCCTACTTTTATTATTAAGAATCGTAAAGAGGTTTTAGATATCACTTTGATGTCTGATAACCTTATTGACAAAATTATTTCATGGAAAGTTTTGGATGATCATTCTTTTTCGGACCACAGATATATATTATACTGTTTGTCGCCAAAGTCCCCCAAACTTGAAAGATGCATTAACCTAAGAAAGACAAACTGGGAAGTGTACTCAAATAAACTGAAATCCTACGGCCTAACCCACCCTATGAACCTAGGAATGAAGAGCAATTAGACAAACTGGTCGAGGTTTTCAAAAATAACTGCTCGATGGCATTAAAGAAGGCTTGCCCTAAAGCCAGGATGAGAGTTACACCTATGGTGGTCGAAAGATCTGGAGGATCTGAAAAAAGGTTGTGGGAAGCTTTTTAATCAGGCAAAATCGTTAGACCAATATGCCTCATGGAACGCATAGAAGAAAAAACTAAGTTTATACAAGACAGCGATAAGAAAGGCTAAACGTGCATCATGGGCAAAGTTCTGTAGTAACATAGAAACGTCTACGGATGCATCCCGTCTAAGAAATATCTTATCCAAGACACCAGTCTTGATGGGGTACCTAATGCACCCAACAGGTGAATGGACATATTCTAGTAAAGAAACGATAGAGTTGCTACTGGATACTCACTTCTCAGGGAATTCTGAGCAAATCAGTGAAGAAATAGAGGGGGAAGGAGTCTCTCCAGCACTTATATCAAATATCATAAGTAGGAAGAAGATTTTATGGGCTGTTGATACCTTTCAGCCCTTCAAATCCAGGGCCCGGATGGTATTTTCCCAGCTCAACTACAATACACGAAATAGTATATTTTACCTTGGCTATACACAATTTTTATAGCTGTCTCAGCCTTAATCATATTCCATCAAATTGGAAGGAAGTCAAACTAGTTTTTATGCCAAATGCAGGTAAAGCCTCTCACGGCGTACCCATGGACTAATTAGTTAGGCTAATTAGTCTAGCGTCTTTTCTACTAAAAACTTTAGAGAGGCTCTTGGACGCTCATATAAGAAGCACAGTCAATCACTCGCTTCTTTCCAATGCCCAACATACGTATAGTAAAGGCAAATCAACAGAAAAGCCTTGCAATTCCTGGTACATAATATCGAGAAGTCGTAAGAAGGCAAACGTAGCACTCTCTGCGTGCAAAAAAGCTGTTGGAAGAAGGTGGGGTTTTTCTCCATCTATCGTTCATTGATACTGCAGTAGTTAGACCCATTCTGCTATACGGAGTATATCTATGGTGCCCAGCACTAGAAAAGGCTTCTACCCTTAAGCAAATGCATAAGGAACGCTACGTACCACACCGACGGACGCATTAAATGTACTGCTGCATCTAATCCCACTTGATCTCCTTGCGAGAGGCAATAGTCACAGCCCTCAGACGAAGACGAATCTTCAGCTTGGTACGGTAGTTCCTTTGGACACTCGAGGATTTTACTACTACAAGGAAACATACCACCAAACACGGATTATTGCACACCAAACATTAACTTCGTTAAGGAGTATGACGTCATAATACCTACAAGACTACAGTGGGCCAACCTTCCTCACTGTATAGAAAATGCTATCAATATATTTACAGACGGGTCTAAACTTGATGGTCGGGTAGGAGGAGGTGTATTTTCGCCGGATCTTGGGATTAGAGAATCCTTTAAACTGCCCGATTATTGTAGCGTCGTTCAGGCGGAGATCCTAAGATCATACTCAAATACTGAAGAGCATGTGCTTATCTTCTCTGAAAGCGCTGAACTCTTTCAGCTCCAACACTAAAACCACAACAGAGTGTCGGAAATCTCTTAACGAGATTGCAGAGCACAATGTTACACATTTGGTCACAAAACCCTTGAGGGATATAATTCACCGGATAAATTAGTAAGAGATGGTGCCACTGCAGATATCCTTTCAGGGAAGGCCACAGTAGGTATACCCATGGCTACATGTAAACTACAGATCTCAACAGCGATGATCAGTATAGCAACCAATAGATGGTGCAACCTTGGCACGTGTAGAATCTCTAGACTCACCTGGCCAAAATATAATCTTAAATGAACAATAACACTACTTCAGTACAAGAGAGATAAGTTAGCTGTGATTGTGTTAACACTCACAGGCCACTGTACAATAGGGAGACATGCCACAAGGCTAGGTTTAAACTCCTGGGGCTTCTGCAGAAGCTGAGGAAGCGCCGAAGAAGAGCACTTGCGCTGTCATTGTCGGGCCTGCAGTATTAAGAGACTGACGTTATTAGGGCGCCCCTTCCTGGACAACTTAATTGAGATCTCAGAAAAAGAGATTGAACTCATCTCGACGTTCTTAATACTGACAAAGTGGTTTTCTGAGTAGCTGCGGATGAATTTGGAACAAGTATGGTATCACAAGGGGCCTATGCTAGCCTAAGTGACAATGTGTGGGTTTAACCATGTTGGCCATCCTTACCTAACCTAATATATTGTTGTTAGTGTAAAATTCTGAAGTCTATTGCATTTTTAAATATTTTTTGAAAGTGTTTAGCCAGCGTTGCAGCTATGTCAGTTCTGAGGGGTGTCTGTTGAACTAGGGCGTGATTCAACTGCTTTGTCGCTTTCCATAAAGAGTAATTGGTAGTCATAGTAGAGTCAAGTTGTTGTAGATAGTTGGCTAATTTATACTCTCCATCTTATTTTAGCATATTTTTAAGTTGCTTCGTGACATCATTTAATTTCTTTTTGTCTGTTGGATGTCTAGTTTGTTCCCATATCTTGCGTATTTTCCTTTTTAGCTTTTTTTGTTTGTTATTCTAGGGTTTATTTTGCTTGATGTCAGGTTTATACCAAATCTGGGGTTGAAATTTCCGCAGCTTTATTTATAATGTCATTAAAGTATGCTTTGCACTATCGACATCGTCTATTGATTTTAGCTATATGCCCAACTGCAATTCACGATTAAAAAATTCCTTGAGGGTTTGCCAGTTTGCCTCGCAGAGAGGTGCGAGTTAAGGTCTATTGAAGAATATTCGATGTTGTATGTGAGTATTATTGGAGAGTGGTCTGAAGAGAGCATTGTATGTTTTTATTGTCATATGGTCCAATTTTATGTTACGCAATATAAAGAAGTCAATTAAGTAAGGAATTTTCTTCGGATCCCTAATAAAATACGTCGGTACTCCAGTGGATATAAATTTGTCATTATTTTCCCTGATAACATCTAACAAGTTTGACGACGCTTGAAACGCGTCATAATAAATTCCCTTAATATGAAATTCTAAAAATAATAATTAAATTTGAATCGTAGTACAACTTTCAAAACATGGTTGAAACATGCATTTAAACTGATACCTGCGAGTATATATAGTTAAAATCCACTCGCTGTATCAACATTCACCATATGTAAAAATTAACGATTGTTCGGTCACTTGAAGCGGCCATTGAAAAACTATCCTCCCTTTCTAATCACAATTAATCAATAAAAATTATCAAATAAAATTATAAAATATCAACTACGGTTTAAACATTCATCCTTCGAGCCTTTGAAGGAAGTGTCTATTATACTGTCCACTAAGTTCTATTTAAACTTTCTATTTTTTGATTGGGCTTTGTATTAAAAACACACACACTTGCCCTGGTGCAATGCGCACAAAGAATAACCAAAAGCAAGGTAGCAATCGCACAAGGTCAAAAAATAAAAATAAATTAAAAACGAGTTACAAGCGGTCAAATTGATTGAAGAAAACATAGTGCAAACATTAAAAACGAAAGAGAAAAACTGCAAAGTGCAAGAGAAAAAAGAAAGTTGTGCTGTGCAAGTTGACATTGACGTTTTCTACACAAAAGCATAAAAGTGAACTATGTCACTGTATGAAACGGTGTCCACTAAAATCCACCAAATCAAATTTCAAGCTAATATTGAAAAATAAATATTTAAATAAATATTTAAATGAAGAATTTTTTCCCCTTTCCCACCTCCCTTCTCTTTCTCTTTCCCCCGTCATATCTACCCTCTTCCCTTTCCCTTCATGTCGCCTTCCCACCACCCCACTCTAGATCGACCTGACTCGTCGAGCTGATAAAGAATATATATACTTTATGGGGTCTACAATGCCTCCTTTAATGCGTTACAAACTTTCAGACCAACTAATAATAACATTTCCAAGTGGTATTCAACGCCTCAACGAAGACTGTGAGTGGCCTATCCCTCAACGATGTTTTATACATTGGGCCCACTGTACAGTCAGATCTCATGAGCATTATCTTCAATTGGCGATTTTATCGATTCGTGTTCACTGGCGATTTCGAAAAGATGTAAAGTCAGATTCTCGTTCACAAAAACACAACACAGCTGCATGGATTCTGTGATGCTTCTGAAAAAGCATACATGTGGTGTACTTACGATGCACAATCCCCAATGGCGAAATTTCTACCACATTACTGGTTGCAAAGACTAAAGTCGCCCCCTTCAGATAATTGGTATACCCAGACTCGAACTCTGTGCAGCAGTTTTACTCTCGACACTGGATGCCCATGTTATAGCCCATGTTAAACCATTCAATAGTTCGATTCATTTATGGTTGGACTCCTCATCGTGCTTGCTTGGTTAGAAAACCCCCTTATTCATTTGTGGCCAACCGTTTAACTTAAATAACACATAACGCAGGCAACACTGCTTTGCGGCACGTACGGAGAATCCCGCCGACCTCGGAATAGGCGGTTGTACTCCTCAAGATCTCAAGGAAAACTCTCTCTGGTGGAATGGACCCAGCTGGATATCACTGCCTAGGGCCGAATGGCCTTTGAGCCAGCGTTCCCCGGTGTCAGTCCCTGAATCACGCAAAGTAGAAGTTTTGGTAGCTATCTCTCCTAACGAGGATATGCTTAACCGTTGTTCTTCATATTCAAAAGCTCTTCGTATGCATAGCGTATGTCCTACGATTTGTAACTAACTCTTTTCCATCCCGCGGGTCTGCCAATTCAAACCCGGGAGAGCTATCAACCGAGGAAGTGATGAACGCAAAAAAGAAACTCACGCATTTCTCAAGAAATGCATTACCCACTCCAAATTCATGCTCTGAAAGAGACACCGACAGTTTCGAATATATATTCCGCCTTCAGCTCTCCCATGGGCGATCTATGGGAAGCAGCCGTGAAAAGCTTCAAAAGTCACGTGAAGAAAGTAGCAGGCTGTCATAAATTCTCATTTGACGATTTTCCACGCTCTTAGTGCAGAGCGAAGCAGTACTCAACTCACGTCCACTATCGTCTATGAGTGAAAACGCTCCAGATTTACTTCCTCACACCACAGTTCACTTTCAACGAGGTTTCCCTATGGTGATGATACCAGAACCCGACCTGCAGGACATATCCTTCGTGAATCGATGGGACAAGCTGAAAGCCAGAGAGCTGCAAAATTCATTTTTTTCTTGATTTACTCATACGCAAAAATTCTTAATCATTTCCACTCACTGAACGAAACACAACGTTGAATAAAAATCAGCTCATGTTGACGAACACATCAATCGTGTATATGCACAACCTTCGGTATCGGACTCACTCAACGAAACGATTCATTCAACTCGAGTACATGCACAATTTATGATTTTGTAGCAGAGCTCCGCTTCGGGCTTCATGCATAAGCGCACACAGCGTGTATTTTGTGTTTGCAATAATCTGCTTGAGCGTCTAGCTGACGACAAACCGCATGTTTTGTGGTGGTGAAGGATGAGCTCATATCCCCAACGGAGTGGCTCCTAGGACGTATCCTCCGAACAATCCCTGGACCCGATGGAAGAATTCGCGTTGCAGAAGTGACAACACAGAACGGTGTCATAACTCGACTAATCGTTAAACTCTGTGTATTTTCTATGCACTAAACACGATGCACACTTATTTTCTCGCCTCATAATACATATTTCAACATATTAAAACAGAAAATTTCTCAAGTAACTGCTTAAACTAACTCAAACTATCTCAATTGTGCCGGTGCCGGTTATGTCAAGAGCACCCTTTACAAATCTGTAAGTGTTTTTCTCAGATGGACACGCTGCAACGAAGACAAACCATTCGTCGACTCGGCTACTGCCAAAACTGTTTGGCTACGTCCCTTTTCGGGCAATGCAGAAACAAGGCGGTTTGTCGCATCTGTGGCGATATGCACCACAGCATTCTAAGTACTGGACAGGACAATCGGAAGCAGAAGACTCAGAAGTGGTCAATTCGATCTAGATTGGGCTCAGTGCGCGCATTCAATACCGAGCGCACCACCGCGAACAAAAAATACAACGTCCGCAAATCTCGTGCACACGACATTCAGCTACGTCAGCCCCGCAACCGGAGTTCACGCATGGACCCCGTAGATCAGGTGGATAACGCGATTCGGGCACTCAGCTTGCTCCGAACAATATTAAAACTTGCACAAGTACAAGGCCGGCGTGATGTTATTGCTTGAAACGCGTCATTCTAAATTCGTTTAATATGAATTTCTAAAAATAATAATTAAATTTGAATCGTAATACAACTTTCAAAACTGTAGCAAGACTACAAAAACATGCATTTAAACCGATAAATGCGAGTATCAATAGTTAAGATCCACTCGCTGTATAGAAATTCGCCATATGTAAAAATTATCGATTGTTCGGTCACTTTAAGCGGCCATTGAAAAACTATCTTTATTTTCTAATCACACTGGAGTCAGCGACGGACGTGTTCAAAATAAAATTAATAATCAATAAAAATTATCAAATAAAATTAATAATCCTAAATATCAAATAAAGTTATCATATATAAACTACGGTTTAAACATTGTGCCTTTCTTGTAAGTCAACCTTGATCCCCAAATAGCATTTTAGCATTAAAATCACTGCCTACAAAGTATAATTTACCTTGTCGCTTATTTGAAGTTTTTGTACTTAGGTGGACAGTAAATTGAAGATGTAAGCAGAGGATCATGGATCCCTTCTGTTAAAATTGTTGTGGCTTGAATATTTTTCCATTTCAATTCAATTTAAATTTTTCCTGACTGGAATTGCTGTGCACCATGTCCAAAAAATTTGAAGTTATCAATTTTAAAGAAGCTTCTTGAGGTGAAATATGTCTCAGATGTTAATACTATGTCAATGGACATGACAGACAAGACATTTTTGAGCTCTAAGTGATGGCTAGCTAGACGTTTATCATTCCAGGAAACTAACTTACCATTGCTTAGTTTGTCCATCAATCTTCATAACTAGTAATGTTCATCATTTAAGCCATTTGTGTGATTAATTGTTTCATCACTGACTTCAACTCAGAAAGGTCGTTGTGTTGTTGAGAAGTATTTTGATTATATTTTGTATCTGATTGCGTGGCAGGTGTAGTTTTGGCTTGGATTTTGTTCCCATAGCTGTGGCTTTTTCATAGGATATTCCAAGTTGCATAGGACTATTAGTATATGTACTAGAAGAAGAATTAATTGTTGATACTTTAGAAATATCCAAGTTGTTCGACACATCTTTTTTCCGAAGAGCAGGGAATTATTGTATTTTAAGAGCCTTGTAGACCACACAGCCTTTGTAGTTACCAGTGTGTTGCTCTCCACATAGAGCACATTTGATTTCTTTGTTATTTGTTTTGGGTGGACCGGCACACTATACGCAAACAGGGTCCTTGGAGCAGTAGTTTTGAGTATGTCCATATTTCTTGCAGTTGGTACATTGAACTATTGCTATTTTTTGGCGAGGAGGTTCAAAACTAATTTTACATTGAAATTTTTATTATTTTTTATTTAGTTTTAAGTTCTATAGAAAATAAAGAAAGTGGTTGTTTTGTGTCGTTTTTCTTAAAGTTGAAGATATTTAAAACTTCTTTCTGAGGAGTGGTGCATGTTCCTTAAGACTACTCTGAAACCCCGTTCTTTTATTTCATCTTTAATGCTTATATTTTTAAGAGCTTCTGTCAGCGGATGGAAAAGCTGAACATTTTGGATGTAAATAGGAGGAGGTTGTTTCTTGTTTACAGGTTTTGGGAGAATTTTTTTAACTGGCGAACCACTGTTCAATGTTGGGTTGATCTTCATCGCCCAATAGTTCGAACAAGTTTGATGATGTTGGATTACGCGAACCACTAGAAAAACACGACCGTAAGCGGCGGTAGTTGTAATTTTATAGCATACAAATTTAGCAGCATGTCGAACGCTCAATTACATATTATCATCAATTCCAACCGTACGAATGAAAAATATGAATATTTCTTCACAAAATTGATATCAGAAGTTTTGTGAGGAGTAGGTTTTCGTCACTTGGTTTTTACCTCGTCAAGAGAGAAGTGTTTTTATTTGATTTGATATTATGTACCTATAAGACAATTTGGGCGACATTTTGGAGAATATTTCTTGGGGACATTTGTTGGCCCATTTTTCGGGAATATTTGTTGGGAAGCTCCCAACAATCATTTGTGTCAACATTTGTAGGTATATTTGTAAGAACATTTGTAGGGACATTTGTGGAGACATTTCTGGAGACATTTGTGATGACATTTGTGGGGACATTTCTAGGGACATATGTGGGACATTTGTGGAGAAATTTGTGAGGATATTTGTTGGAACATTCGTGACTACATTTATGGCGACATTGGTTTGAATATTTGTAGGGACATTTATGGAGACATTTGTGGGTACATTTATTGGGATATTTATGGAAATATTTGTGTGGATAGTTGGGGGACATTTATGAGAACATTTGTGGGGACAGTTGAGAAAATATTTATGTGAACATTTGTGGGAACATTTGGGGGCAAATTTGTAGGGAATTTCATTATTGAGGTGTCATTTCTGGAGCTATTTCTGGGGACATTTGTGGGGACATTTTTGAGGACATTTGGAGGGTCCTTGGGGGGAATATTTTGGGGGACATTTTGGGGTATATTTTGGGTGGCATTTGTGGGTACATTTGAGGGGACATTTGGAGCAAATTGGTTGAAACATTTGTGGGGACTTTTGGGGGAACATATTGAAAGATATATATAGGGAAATTTGTGGGACTGTTTTGAATACATTCGTGAGGACATTTGTGGGAACATTTATAGAGACATTTGTGGGGACTTTTCTAGAAACTACTGTAGAGACATTTTTTTGAACATTTGTGAAAACATTTATTGGCACTTTTGGGGGACATTTATAAAAAAATTAGTTGGGAATTTTTTTGACACTCGTGACTAAATTGTGGTGACATTTCTGGGACATTTTTGGGGAAATTTGTGGAAATATTTGTCGGGACTTTTGGGGGAACATTTTCGGGGAAATTTGGCAGTATATTTTGGGGGACATTCTGGAAGACATTTTGGTGGCCATTCTGAGGGACAGTCTGAGGGATATTTTGGGAGACATTTGGGGGAGACATTTGATTAGGGCCATATTGAAGGACATTTGGAGGACATTTATAGCGCCATTTAGAGATATTTTGGGGAACATTTTTGGTGACATTTGGGGGATATTTTGTGGGATATTTTTTTATGTTTTGAGGGACATTTGTGCGGACAATTGTGGGAGCATTTTTGGGACTTTGAGATGTACTTCTGGGGGTACATTTATGGAGACTTGGGGGAAATTTATTGGTTCTTTAGCTTGTCATTAGGGATAAAATTGGTGGGACATTAGGGTTGACTTTTGAGGTAATTAAGTGTGCCGGAGTGAAGGTTTCGGGGTATTTTGTGGGGACATTTAGGGGAGACAGGGTATATTTTGGTGAAAACACAGGAGACTGTTGCATGGGGAAGGGGTGGCCAAGAACAGGTTGATGTCATAACTTTTCCAAAAATTCTTAATTACAATTCTATTACTATACCTTCATTTATCCTTTTTTTTATTTTTCATTATATTTCATATCAGCATTCAAAACATATAAAGGAGGAATATATTAATTTGTAAATGTATGTGAAGCTGTCCAAAAAAGCGATCACATCGAATTTGAAGCTAATATTGACTTAACTAAAAAAGGCTTCATACAAAAGTGAGCAATTGGTTTGTATGGGAGCTATCGAAAAAAGTGGGCATGACATATTAATCTGAATACTCCATAAACTTTAGAACAAAACAAGCCTAAATAAAATTAAATATTAAAAGTAAGGGTGGGTTTGTATAGGGGCTACCCCAAAGGTGGGTGGTACAAGCCCATTAGTGTATGTGTGTGAAGCGATCCATAAGAAGCCACCATATCGAATATTAAATTAGTACTGATTTAATAGAGAATTATTATATAGTATTTGTATAAAGCGACTGTCCATAAGAAGTCACCATATCAAATTTCAAGGTAATATTGAACTTAATAAAAAAGTTTTTCATACAAAAAAAAAAAAAACTCAAAAGTGAGAGGGTGATTTATATGGGGGCTACTCAAAAAAAAAAAAATCACACCCATTGCGAAGCGTCCGTCCATAAGAGTCCATTAAGTAGATTTTTATGTAGATAGAGACTGCAATAAAAAAGTGGTTCATACAAAGTCAAAAGTGGGTTGTTTGTATGGGGGCTACCCTAAAAATGGCCGCGGCATGTCAATATGGATACTCTATTTGACTGCAATAAAAAATACTGGTGCATAACTTAAAACATTATATGTAAAAATGCTCAATAACTCGGAGCTGATTAAAAATATATATACTTTATGGGGTCTTGATGCGTCTTTAATATGTTACAAACTTTCAGACAAACTGGTATGAGAGAGTAGCTAGTAATTAATTTTTGAATATAGAATATGGTATTTTTGGTAGTAACTTGTTTTGTATATACTCCAAGTGGCATATCTTCACTACAATTCTTTAGGACTAATTCTGGCATATATTCTGGCATATATTCTTTTTGTTGCAATTTTCTGGAGAGGATTGGCTTGAAATGGTACAAAAACCATTCGAGAGTGAGGGAGATTGTCAGAATCATTGGACTCCCGCAACAGTATATGGGCTCCTTAAAAACTGAGGCGGGAAGATGGTATTTCAGGAAGTCATCGGGTTGAATTTATTTCAGTGCCAACTATTACTGATTTCATTTCCGATACAAAAAATTGACGGGATCACCTATTTCACTACATAGTCCTTCCCAGGATTGATCAAGTGGCATATCTTCACTACAGCACTAAGGCAATACTACGTGAAACGGCAATTGTATGCTAAAAGAGTTCTGTTTTCATATTATTCTCTTGAGAGTATCTATATATGTAAAATTCTTTATCCGCATTCAGTGACTGACTCACTGATCATTGCACAGCCAGAACCATAAGATCTAGAAAGCTGAAATCATACAGCATAGATGAGACAATTTTATCGTGCAATAAAACGGCGTTTTGCGAAAATCGAATGGCAAGGGGGTCAAATTCGGGGTCAAATTTCACACATTGAGAAAACTGCTTCGTCTGAAAAACTTTGTTAGTTTTCGAGCTATCTCAACCAAACTTACAGATTGTGGATGTTTTACTATATTTTCTATCCTGACCAAATTTTGTCAAAATCGGGTTACTATATCATAAAACTGTCATTGGAACAATCGGGTTCAAATTAATGTTGAAAAACTTTTTTGTTTCTTAAGATATCTCAACCAAACTCAATTGGGACTGCCGGTTACACCCTGATCAAATTTGGTCAAAATCGGATTACTATATCATATAGCTGTCATGAGAACAATCGGATGCAAATTAACCTTTAGTGTGAAAAAGTTTTTTGTTTTTTAAGTTATCTTAACCAAATAACAGATTAGGTTTTGTTTTCGACCAATTCTTTCTTCGCAAAATCTGCCAAGTTTTCCGCCGACTCAGACTTTCTTCCGCCAAATTTTCACGCTAAATTGCACAAAACATTTAAAACAGGGGCCAGCGCGAATTAATTTTTTTTTTCGTTTTTTTTTTTACCAAAACTTTTCATTTCAATTAAAAAAAAACACAAATTTTCTTACATAGCTAATCAATTCATTAACTTCGCTGCGCCACCACAGCGCATACATTTCTCATTTTTATTAAACGCTGGTTTAGAAATTGCATTGCAAAACAAACAAACATACGCTAAATCAAACGAAGCGCCTAATTCAACTCGGGTAATTATATTCATTCTCGATTTAATCGGTGCGATCTACATGGGAATGGTTTTTGTCTCTTTTCTTATGCAGATTGGGCGATTAGTGCTTAATGCTTATTGCTTAATGCTAAACGCTAAATACTTATTTCTAAGTGTTTTAGGCATAATGCCTAGAGCGAAACGCAACCTTATCTTGTTGGTAATCTCTGCTAAGAGAAATTCATAAATTCATGGGAGCCGAAGCTGAGCGAAATCAGTTCGCGCCTAAACCTCGCAGTCCAAACGTCAGTAGCAGAAAATTCTAATTAAAAGTGCTGCGAAAAATGTAAATTCCTTCAAAATGTGCCAAAAATCAAGGTAATATCTTTATACAGGTATTGATAGGTCTAACCCCAAAATGTGTCTTCAAAATTGCTCAGCGTCGATTTATTTATTTGGAGCGCTATATAAATTTCACTTTTTTTTAAGGGCCAGAAAATAGTTTTAAAATCAGAAAAAGTGGCCAAAACTAATTTGCTATTTAATTTTCTTACATTAGCTCATTAGTTTTTTTGTGTGTCAAAAGTGCAAAGGTCAAAGTTATAATGCATCAGTTTTGTAAAATGGAAAAAAACTATTATAATAATAGTTATACCGAAGAATGGAATTTTTCAATGAAAAAGTGAATAAAAGTCAAAAAAAATTTATAAATGGCATTATTACAAAATTTTTCTGAAATTAAATTTTGCCACTAAATTTGATAAAAATTGCATTAAAGCGGCATAACAATTGCATTCATTTTTGTATTGCTGAAAAAAAAAAAACAATTAAATAATTCTTACATATAAATCATTTGTTGCTAAAGTCAACATAAAACAATAGGAAAAATGTTGCTAAACATTTTTGATCCATGGTAATGCGATCTCTTATAATATTTCATTCTTACCATAAGAGAAAGCAGATGGACCCGCTGAATGATCATTCACCTCTGGGCACATATATTGAGTGAGTTTTTCTTATCTTCTTAATATTCATACAATTGATAATTTAAAAAGAGAATGAAATGGAATAAGTGTGTCAAAGAGAATTGTTCTAGTTTATTATATTGTGCTCGCGCATATCGATTGATTATATAATTTATCTGCAGTAAAACATAATTTTTTTTTCTCTTTATATACAATTTTTTTGTGAGTGTGCAGATGAAATAATTTCTATTCTCTTTCCTTTTGAACTGGAAGCGCTGCTCTTAAGTCGGCGATTATTATTTATTTCACCCTACATTATTATTATTATTATTTATGCACCCTACACAGTAATGGTGGGGTTCATATGTTTTCTTGTTCATTAATTTTTTCCCCGCGTAAATTTTGTATTCATTTAATTATTTATTTTATTAATTTGTATTGCAGTTTTGAACTTCATTTTAATTTTCTTTACAAGTGACTAATCTTATTATTTTTACCTATGTATATACAAAACATGCAATTTATATATATTATTATATATATAAAGATCAAAGGTATAATGCATCACTTTTGTAAAATGCAACAAAAAACTATTAAAATAACTAGTTATACCGAAGAATGGAATTTTTCAATGAAAAAGTGAATAAAAGTAAAAGAAATTTTATAAATTGCATTAATACTAAATTTTTCTGAAATTAAATTTTGTCACTAAATTTGATAAAAGTTGCAGAAAAGTTGCATTAAAGAGGCATAACAATTGCATTCATTTTTTTATTGCTGAAAAAAAAAATTAAATTACAATTAAATTACATATAAATCATTTGTTGCTAAAGTCAACATAAAAGAATAGGCAAAATATTGCTAAACATTTTCTTGCTCATTAATTTTTTTTCCCACGTAAATTTTGAATTCATTTAATTATTTATTTTATTAATTTATATTGCAGTTTTGAACTTCCTTTTAATTTTCTTTACACATGATTAATCTTATTATTTTTCCTATGTATATACAAAACATGCAATCTATGTATATTTATTTTATTATCCTAAAATTATATTTAGTTTCGGATAAACATTTACTGAAACATTATAGCGTTTATACCTGCTGTACTTATTTTTCAAATTTGATTAATTTTTATCTATCATAGCGCAGCCACTTCCTTTTCCTTATTTTATCAGCTTTCTTCTAGCTTTACTCTCTCCCTCTCTCTCTCTCTCTCTCTCTCTCTTTCCTCATCTGTAGCCAAGGAGCATAGACCATTTGCATGTTTTTTTGTAAACCCACCCCATTAGCCGACGAGACAGAGCTGGATTCAAACTGCGTGCTGTGCAAACCTGGTCATGGACATCAGCTCTTTTTCTATTTGAGATACCATTATACGTTATATGCCCGAAATTTAATGGTGAGATTCAAACGTTCCTCTAAAATAATTCCTGTGGCCTGAGTTCGCTCCCCTTATTTGTTTCGGTTCAATTTTCTTTCTTTCCCTTAATATGGAGTTTGTTCAATGTTTCTTTATTACGGAAGAGGCGGATTGCATGGCCAGTATTGATATGTGGTCTGCCTGCATAATGTTAAGAAATTTTGATCACTCTGTAGTAGCTGATGCATAGCTGGAGGGGATATCGGCATGTATTTAGATTTAGATTACATGGCCAGCATTGAGCTGTGGTCTAACTATGCATCACCGAGTCTAACCAGTTTGCATTACTATATATCAATTTGAATACAATAGCATTCTTTCTATTCAATACTTTCCGATAATAAATTTTAGTTTGGTCAAACACTAACTCCAATATTGATTCGAATTTCCATGCACTCAATTCTGTGATTCGACTATTGGAGCAACGGAGTTCTAAACAAAAATTTCCATTATATTTAGCTGTAGAAGCGTGACTATTGTTGAATTAGATTTTCATGGTCTTATACTAATATCTAACACTTAGACACAAAACCAAAGCTAAATCCTAACCGTCTGTGATTATTTCTTGGATTGGCTCACATTTTCTTCGATATGATTTGAATTTTCATGAACAATGAGCTGTGATTCAACTATCAATAAAAGTGTAGGCCATGACTAAAATAATCATTTTCCTACGTTGATATCTTGTCAAGAACAGTGGTGGCCACTGTTTATTTAGATTGTTATGGTGCAAAACTGTTATCTAACACAGGGTCGCTGATGGAACTTGGCTTTCAAATACTTTCTCTTCATTTTGGGTTTGTTTAATATTTCTTCATTAGGTAAGATGCAGATTGCATGGCCAGCATTGAGCTGTGATCTGCCTGCATAATGTTAAGAAATTTTGTACACCCTGTAGTAACTGATGCATAACTGTTTGGGATGTCGGCTTGTATTTAGATTTAGATTGCATGGCCAGCATTGAGATGTGGTCTAACTATGCATCACCGAGTCTACCCAGTTTGCATAACTATATACCAAATTTATATTTTTTTTTAATATAACAGAATTTTTTCCTTTCATTATTTTCCTATAATATTTTTAGTTTGAGTTAAACATTAAATCCAATTCTGTGATTCGACTATTGGAGAACCGGTTTACTAAACAAGAACTTCTAATCTTTTCTCTTCGTAGGTAGCTTGTGAAAACCGTGGTTGCCACTGTTGATTTAGATTGGCATGGTGGAAACCGTGATCTAACACAGGGTCGCTAATAGGAGTTGGCTATCAACAACCTTATCTTAATCAACTTTATATCAAGGAGGATATTTTTTATTATTAATTCGTTACCATCAATATACTGACGCTAGCATTAAAATCGGGAATCATTATTTATACCTTTATTTCATTGAGTTTATATAGTTCATTTTTATTTTATACCTATTTATTTTTTTTTTATTATTTTTTTTTTCAGGTTTTCTATTTAAAAAAAAAACCATGACTGTCAAATATAGTTCACGCAATTCTCTTCAATTGGACACTGAATCCATTTATTTGTAGAGTGTGCAATGAAGAAATTTTGGCACCCTCGACGATGCTGAAAACCACTTGTGGACACACATTTCACCGTGCATGTTTCACAGCATCTACAAAAGGAATTTTGAATATCACTGTAAGTGCGTTTTTGTCATTTCTCTTTTGCTCTTTCTCCATGTCCAATAATTTTTGTTATGTTAAAACCTAACTGCAAGAGATTAGTTTTAATTGAGCATTCTACCGAGCTGCACCGCTATTAAAATTAAACTACGTCTTAATCGAATAAATGTTAAATGAATCTATAAACTAAACTAAAGCATCTTACTAAACTCAAATAAACTAAACAAATTAAACTACCACTGAAGTAAGTATTAATTTAACTATAAATAAAAAATCTAAAATTCATTATTTAATAAAAGTTCATACAAGGGAAATCGATTGGTCCTGTTTGTGGATCGAATCTAAATTCAAGTAATAGCGAGACAATTTCTCGAACTATGCAGATATTGTCATAAGAGCCACCAACTCAAACACCGGTCAAAGTGCATAAAACTAGATTTCTTGCAAGAAATCAAGTCGCTAGTGTAGATCCGGTTCCTTCCGCCAGAAATAATATTGTAGGAACAAAAACAGTAGTATCAGTTCCGGTTCAACAGCTTCAGACAACTATGGATGGTGTGGCCACCCTATTAGAGTCAATACAGCAGTTAACGGTAGTCATGCTGTCAGGTTTTGATCGACTTAGTTAGAAAATTACTAATAGTCAAGCATCTGCCTTTACAGCAGCGCCGGAAGTGGTTAATTTGATGGATACAGTAAATCCTGCACCATCCGTAGCGATGCAAGCTCTTCCAGCAGTTGAGCAACAAATTTTCGAACAGTTTTTAGGAATACCACACACTGGTAGGAGTATTATAAATTCTCCAGCTAATGATGGTGCCAGAGGCAGTATAGAAAGCAGCGCTGAAACGAATCTTTCGATCATTTCTATGAAGCAGTTCTGGATAGAAACACCCATTGGAGACAGGGAGTTTGTAGAGCTAATTCGAAGAAATCTTCTTCCAGAAATTCAGCATGAGATACTGAATTTATATATTCCAAGTGTATCGCAACTCCGAGATATTGTTCGCAAGAGAGAACAGTTTCTTCATGATGTAAAAAAGTCAAGCGGGTCGTTCTAGCGTAACTAGGAAACAATGGAACCCGAAATTGATACTAATTACGATGAAGATATTTCAGCGTTTTCTTTGTCTTGTTGCAATTGCGGTGGCAGTGGTCAGCGTTATCAAGAATGTCTAGCAGAACGTAAAATTTTCTGTAATGGGTGTGGTATACCGAATGTGTACAAACCATCTTGCATAAAGTGTAGCGTGCCAAAAAAGGCTTAGCCCGTGCACCCCAGAAGCAATTCAAGTCGACGGCGACAAACACCTATTAGACTTCTCCAATTCAACAAAAGACTTACCTCAAACCGATTTTAACATTATTTCTCCAAAGAATATCATAAATATACCAGACTTACAACCCTGCCATTTCACTTCAATAAAAAGTTCAGCACTGCGCCTGAGGAATTTTTATAAAACCGCAAAAGTTGACAAGCAACACATTGTTAAATCGATTTTTTTAAATCTAGTGACAAAAGAATTTATTTACAAGTCGAAATGCTTGGCAAAACTGTCAAAGGCTCAGCCCTTTAATTCATATCTTGGTCCTTCGACACTCTCAGGTTCACTTGCAGGGCAATGCCATATTTCTTTGCCATGTGCAACCATATACCCTGTGCCTTGCAACTATTTCTCTAGACTTCAATAACGTGTGTCAGTTAAATCACTTTTGTTTCAGCTTAACAAATCTCTGTTTTAATTTCCGGCACTGGGTTTTACAGCTTTCCTCTACTCAAAACCGACAATACTATCGAATTAGCATTCCAAATTGACCCGCATTGCAATTGTAATGCCCCTTATCATTCATATCCATAATCCGTAGCATTATAAGTCCTAGAATTGAATTCTAAGCCGCCTTGTAATGGCCGGTGACTTCATCAACCATAACAGCCCTTGAAGTTCATATTTCTGCTACTGCTGTTAATATTTCCCTCTTCTGTAGTATTTACTATCTTTATTTTGCTGTTACCAACATACCAGCTATTAACACGCTGTTGCTTGACATATTTGTTGTCCCGCTCTGTGACATTCACGATCGCATTGACTCCCTAGTTTTGGCACAGCTGTGACAACATCAGCTGAGTATAAGTTTCGTGAGCTTGAAATTTAACGGAAATTTCATTCCCTCACAAAACGATCGAGGGTCTTTTAGACACAGGTGCTTCGATAAGCTGCGTTGGTGATAATTTCGCCAAAGAACTTTTGGAAGGCAGATGGAAAATTGTAAACGATTCTTGGAAAATTAGTACAGAGATTATTCACGATTTCTGCACAAAAACAATTTCGATTTTTATAATCCCTTCGCTTACACAAGATTTGTATTTAGGGATTTATTTTTGTGAATCTTTTGGAATGTTTGATGAGCTAAGAAAAAAATCAATATCCAGCACATCTTCTTTGTATCGAACTTTTATTCGCCCGCAATCTGATTACAGCAAAAACAACTTCAGATTGCCATCCGAAAATTTCCCTCTTTTGCGGAGAAACGCTTAGGCCGTACGGTTGTTTTATCACACTTTATTGATGTTGGTAACGCTAAGCCCGTAAAACAACTTTACTTCTCTTTGTCTCCCGCAATAGAGAAATTAATATATGATGAATTAGACCGCATGATGTCCTTAGGAGTCATTGAAGAGTCAACCAGTTCTTGGTCCTCTCCGGTTGTCATGCTGCGTAAACCTGGCAAGATTCGCTTTTGACTTGATAGCCGAAAGGTAAATGAGGTCATAATCAAAGATATTAAGAGGTTGCCTAAAGCCGAATACACCACTAGTCTCGATCTTAAAGATGCGTTTTGGCAGATCCCCCTTCATCCAGCCTCGCGAGATAAAACAGCTTTTACGGTTGCAGGACGCCCTCTATATCACTTTAAAGTGATACCTTTCGGGCTCTGTAACGCCCCGCAGACGATGTCTCGTCTTATGGACCTTAAGCCGAGACATCCCTGCCCATCTGAGAAATGAAGTATTCATTTACTTAGATGATTTATTTCCGATAGCTACGAGCGTCATCTTCAAGTGCTTGAAGCAGTCGCCTCGCAGATAAAATCATCTGGGTTGACAATAAATGTCGAAAAGAGCAAGTTTTGCTTAAAGGAAGTGAAATACTTAGGTCACGTGGTTGGTAATGGAACCATCAGTACATACCCTGGTAAAATATCTGCTATTGTGGATTTTCCTCCTCCCCGAACACATAGACAGCTACGTCGATTTCTTGGTATGACCGGTTGGTACCACAAGATTACCGAAAACTATGCGTTGGTATGTAATATTTGGATACCGAAAAGTTTAGTTTCTGATGTTAGCAAAGCTGCTCATGATAGTTCATTTGCTTGTCATGGTGGCACCAATATAACTTTAGAGAGAATTAGAAGATTCTGTTTCTGGCCAAATTTAGTCGCAGATGTTCGAAATCATATTAATACCTGTGAAGTATGTAAATGGACGAAGCATTCAAATCGCGTAATGCGTCCGCCTCTTGGTAAAACAAGTGAGTCGTCTCGTTTCTTCGAGAAACGGTACGTAGATTTTCCTGGTTCTTATCCAATGTCGAAATCCGGAAACGAAGGACTATTTATTGCACTTGATTATGTCTCTAAGTTCCCGTTTTTGAAGCCAATAAAAAAATGTATGTCCGATATCATAAACAGGTACATGGAAGTGGAGCTATTCCATTGTTTTGGAGTTCCAGAATCAATCGTGTCCGACAAAGGAGTTCAATTTAAATCAAATGCATTCAACTCGTTGCTTCAAAAATATGACATTCAGTAAATTTATATGGCATTTTATTCGCCTCAAGGTAATGCAGCCAAGACCAGTTATTGCCGCTGTGAAGTCATACCTTAAGCAGTCTAACTTTGCAAACGGTTTCAATGCAAAGTTGGCTCCGACTTTTGTCAAAGCCAGAATAAAAACCAAGCTTGGTAATAGTTATTACGAACTTGAGGATATTCAAGGCCGTTTAATTGAAAAATTTCATGCTAAAGATCTCAAACAGTGAGTTCCAGTTTTCGCCTCAGGCTAGATCATAATTTGGTGTCCTGTTTGTCCCCCTAATTATGATTTGGGCAGGGTGGAAATTGTAGTGAGCCTTTCGCTCTGCTTTATGCAATTTAAGTTTTATAAAAATAACGAGCGTTAAAGTGTACTACTAGCGCCACTAATCGGTCAGAAGTTAACACTTTAATTCAGTACAACACTGGTGTGTGGGGGTTAATTTTCAATTACTTTTCTCCCAACATTTATGACATTTTCATTTACACTTGTCAAAAAAAGAGGGGAAATTATTTCCGCTAGAAAAGTATAGTAAGCCTTCGTACAACCAAATAATTTTCACATCGTTCTTTTCTTGGCGAATTTCAACGAGATCAGGTCGTATTCCTTGTGACAGAAAAATCATATTGAAAGTTAATTTTATAAAGTGAAGCTTTGTAAGAAAAAAAATTAATTTATGTAAAATTTGCTTGAAATAAAAGAGACAGTATCAATCTGCTTTGTAAAAGGGAACACTTTTTTTTGTAAGTATTAAATTAAACTACAATTTTCAAACAAAATTTTAAAATTAATTTGCAAATAAATTCGTTCAATTCAAAAAAAAAAATCTCTGCTTAGAGAAATTCATATCAGAGTCGTTTTTACCTGAAATAAGCGGATCTTGCCTTGGGAGCGGAAGCTGAGCGAAATCAGTTCGCGCCTACACCTCGCAGTCTAAACGACTGTAGCAGAAAATTCTAATTAAATCGACGTGGGAACACAATAATTAATTAAAAATGTAAAAGTGCTCTTCAAAAATATGGCATTTAGCATATTTATACGACATTTTATTCGCCTCAAGGTAATGCAGCCGTGAGCGTTAATCAATCAGTTAGTGCCGCTGTGAAGTCAGTTTTCAAGTATTTGTTGTACACTGCGATCGTCTCATCACACTGGCATTGGTACGACACCGTATTATTAAACATTTGGACAACATATGGTAACAAATGGAAAAACTTCTGTAAACTTTGAAAAGCACGACTCTTTTGATATTGCTAGAGATAAAGCAGCAAATGTTCGTAAAGCACATAAAGATCGCAATGAAAGAGCCTACAATATGCTAAGTAGAGTAGTTTCTTACAGGGGAGGTAAAGAAATTTACAGGCGTAATTTTAAGCTGTCTAACTTTGCAAAAGGTTTTAATGCAAAGTTGGCTCCGACTTTTGGCAAAGCTAGAATAAAAACCAAGCTTGGTAATAGTTATTACGAACTTGAGGATCTTCAAGGCCGTTCAAATGGAAAATTTCATGCTAAAGATCTCAAGCAGTGAGTTCCAGTTTTCGCTTCAGGCTCATAATTTGGTGTCCTGTTTGTCCCCCTAATTATGATTTTGGCAGGGGGGAAATTGTAGTGAGTCTTTCGCTCTGCTTTATGTAATTTAAGTTTTAAAAAAATAACGAGCGTTAAAGTGTACTACTAGCGCCACTAATCGGTCAGTAGTTAATACTTCAATTTAGTACAACACTGGTGTGTGGGTGTTAATTTTCAATTACTTTTCTCCCAACTTTTATGACATTTTCATTTACACTTGTCAAAAAAAGAGGGGAAATGATTTCCGCTAGAATAGTATAGTAAGCCTTCGTACAACCAAATAATTTTCACATCGTTCTTTTCCTTAGCGAACTTCAACGAGATCAGGTCGTATTCCTTGTGACATAAAAAACATATTGAAAGTTAATGTTCTAAAGTGAAGCTTTTTAAGAAAAAAAATTAATTTATGTAAAATTTGCTTGAAATAAAAGAGACAGTATCAATCTGCCTTGTAAAAGAGAACACTTTTGTTTGTAAGTATTAAATTAAACTACAATTTTCAAATAAAATTGTTTAATTAATTTTCAAATAAATTCGTTCAATTATACGTCATATGCTACATAGCAAGTGCTTAAATAGCGGCTGATATAATGTATCAGTATACTGCCTGTAATTCAATCACTAATAATCACTAATATCAGTTGCCACTTGATATTACAATTCGCGATGTGAATACTACATATATGATACAATATATCAGTTGAGCGATAGTCAGTGATTCGACTGAACATCACTAATATCAGTTGCCACTAAATATTGCAATTCGGGTGTGAATACTATGTATATGATACAATAAATTAGTTGAGCGATAGTCAGTGATTCAATCACGTCGACTGCAAATCACTAATATCAATTGGCACTTGATATTGGAATTCACGGTGTAAATACTACGTACACTTGCTCTAAAAAGTCTGCATACACCACAAAAAACATTGAAATTTTAACTTTAATCGAAAATATCTCAACTAATGTTGTATGTATTGAATCAAACTTTTACTGCATTTTAATACTTAAATTATAGTTTTAATTCATTTTATGATACAACATGTTAGAAAAACACAACCATAAAAGTCTGCGTACAGCTGCATGCCAGACGCATGGAATGAGCAAATATGCAATTACCGTTTCCTAAAAATATTTATAGAAATCCTTATTGCACTTTGGAATTTTAATTCATTCTTTTTCAATCAACTGGAGTGTCAAATCAATGTTAATAGCGAAATAGACAAGATCGGAAATAAAAATTTGTGCGGATGGGGGAAAAATATTTTAAAGCTATATTTTGAGGGAAATCCTATAAAAAATTAGAAAAGTAGTGGTTAGAGCTCACTCATCAATACAAAGACTAGTAACTAACTACACATCAAAGGGTTCTATCCAGTCAAAACATCAATCAGGTCCATCTCTCTTAACAAAACTAGAGGAAAAACGCGACATTTAGTTAGTGCGACAGAATCCAAGGTTGACTGCACACGAAATAGAAGAAAGGTATTCAAAAATAATTTCCGATGATACTGCCCTGCAATTAAAAACATAACGTTAACTTCGGTTGAACCGACGCTCTAATACCATTCACACGAAATTTTAAATAGTATTGTAAAACATAAAAGCAGGGGTTTAAATAGGGGCTACCCCAAAAAGTGGGTGTTACACGCTTACTAGTAGATATGTATGAAGCGATGTAGTAGATGTGTAAGATGCCGCCATATCGAATTTCAAGTTGATAATGACGTTTTCCATGCAAATGTATAAAAGTGAGCTGTGGGTTTTTAAGGGACTACCTCAAAAAGTGAACGGGAAACGCCCATTTTTATATGTATATTAAGCGGTTGTCCACTAAAATCCATCAAATCGAATTTCAAGCTAATATTGTTTTAAATGAATAATTTTTTCATAAAAAACGGCGGGTTTGTATGGGGCTACCACAAAAAGTGAGCGGGCCACGCCCGTTAGTCTATGTATGTTAAGCGGCTGACCATAAAAATGCACCACATTGCATTTCAAGCTAATATTGACTTTAATAAAGAAGGTTTAATACAAAATGTCCAAACTGGGCAGTAGGTTTGTATGGGGGCTACCCCAAACAGTGTGCGGGTCCCACCCATTAATGTTTATGTCAAGCATCACTCCACTAAAAGTCACCATATCAATTATTAATTTGATATTGACTACAATAAAAAAGTTTTTCATTCAAAAAATTAAAAGTGGGTTTGTATGGGGGCTACCCCAAAAAGTGGGTGTGGCGGGTCAATCTTGATACTCTGTTAAACTGCAATAAAAAGAAGTGTATGTGCAAAATTTCAACTGGATTGCATAAAAATTGGTCCCCAGAAAATGCGCAACAACATACAGACAGACGGACAGATAGACAGACGGTATAAAAAGCTAGGTACCATGGTCGAGTTGCCCGTAAGTAGCTCCATATCACTACTGTAAATAAGCAGAAACGCATGGAGTTTGCAAATGAGTACGTTTTCAAGGCCCCAAAGTTTTGGAACAAGGTATTTTTTCGGATGTGGACAAATTTTGTATTTTCGTGATAAAGGGAAAAAAAAGCTGGTATGAAGAAAGAGCAGTACGACGTTTGAAAATTATAATTTGTTCCAACCGTAAAACAGAAAAAGTTGTCGTTTGGGGTGTATATCATCCAATGGTGTTGGGAAACTAACATTTATTGAATCAATAATGGACCAAACTAGTTATATCCAAGTTTTGAAGGATAATTTACTGCAAACTTCCCAGAAGTTGGGGCTGCAAGTAGAGTTTTGGTTTCAGCAACACAACGACCTAAACCACAGTGCGCATAAAAAAAAGCTGGTATGACGAAAGAGCGGTACGGCCTTTGAAAAATAAAATTTGTTGCCAATCGTAAAACATGCTGGAGGAGGAGTTGTGTTTTGGGGTGTATATCAGCCAATGGTGTAGGAAAACTAACATTATTGAATCAATAATGGATCAAATTTAAAGTTCCCAGAAGTTGGGCTGCAAGAAGAGTTTTGGTTTCCAAAGTAAAGTTAGTTACTAGTCTTTGTATTGATGAGTGACCTCTGCCCACTACTTTCCCAATTTTTCTATAGGATTCAAGATATTAAAATAATTTTCCCCCCATCCGCACAAATTTTTATTTCCGTTGTTGTTTATGTCGCTATTAACATTTTTTTGACATTCCAATTGATTGAAAAATAATGAATTAAGACTCCGAAGTGCGATAAGGGTATCTGAAAATATTTTTAGGTAACTGTAACCGCATATTTGCTGATTTCATGCGTATGGCATGCAGCTGTGCGCAGACTTTTTCTGTAGTGCTTTTCTGACCTGTTGTAGCATAAAACGAATTAAAACTATAATTATAAGTATTAAAATGCAGCAAAAATATTATTAGTTAAGATAAACTAATAAACTATATAATGAAATAAAGTTTGATTCAATACATAAAACTTTAGCTGAGATATTTGCGATTAAAGTTGAAATTTAAACTTTTTTGTGGTGTACGCAGACTTTTTCGAGCAAGTGTATATTCTACAATATATCAGTTGAGCGTAATTCACGGCGTATCAGTAATACATCAGGCATATCATCAATACAATTTGTGCTGCTTACTCTACATGCATGATATATTACTCATACGCCGTGAATCGCAGTGGCACTAGTAAGAAATAAATGATATTCAATCATTGACATTTACAATATCGACCAGGAACTTATATTAGTGATTCTTCAGTCGCCGTGATTGAATCACAGGAAGTTAAATATCGCTCAACTCTAACTGATACCCATTATGTGTGAATGGTATACAAATTTTAAGTACTTTAAAACTTGTAACATTGTAAAAGGTATTGTAATGTATAATTTTTGTTTTCGAATAAATAGCACATAATGATAAAAAAAACAAAGTTTGCTATCTTATAAGTTTACTTATTTATTTATTATTATTTATTCTTTTTTTTTTTTTGCTTACCCTGGATTGCAACTTTTGAATTGGGAACCCTTCAAAATAAAATGTCTCGTTCCAACGAGGATTCAATGTGCGGCGTTTTATTTTTGTTTCCAATCGGTGTTTTTTGTCGGGCAATAATGTGACCCTCACATATGGATCCGAAGTACCACTTAAATCCTTGGCAGGTAGCTCTTTTCCTTGTAAAACTTTAAGTATCAGTGTTGTGTCTTGAAAATTGTACTCCAAGGAAAAATGAATTTGACCAACGTTTTCACTAGTATCCGAACTATCCATATACATATCAGTCATTGAAATGCTTTTATTCTATAATAAACATTTATTAAAAAAAATGTTTTTATTATATGTATATAGTCTTAATTACACACCGCAACATCCTTTGCGCCAGAATCTCCTGCGCCACCTGCAGTAGAGCCCTGCATTTTTGCGGAAGCGACGTGCGCAGCAGTCCTAAAAACAAACAAGAAATGTAAGAAAACGTTAGATTTATACGTTAAGTACTTGACACATAAAATTAAGGATTTTAAACCTTCATTACTAAATAAAAATATACATCTTTTTACATATATGCATGTATTCAAACTAATATATGCATATACATATATTCATGCTTTAACTCAATAATGCATGAACGATCTGATGTACAGTTCGGTATGTTCGGTTCTCACTAAAGCATTGCAAAAATACTTTCGAAAAGACAAAAAACTCATTTATTAGCATGGCTTCGTTTTCGTTTGACCAAACAAACCAAACACTGTGTGTCAAAACCAAGTGGTTATGAAGATTTTAAGTTATAATGAGAACAAATGGAGGTAAAAAATCGCGATATGCTTAAGTACATTATTTTTCCTTCTTCCAAAAATATGTATGGAGAATTCAATAGTAATTCTTTGTTGATATCCCTTCCACAAGCTTCAGTTTGCTTATCATAAGGGAAAACCTACTACAACTGCAATACACGAAGTTATAAGACGAATTGATGGTTTGTGGGCGTAATAGCGTTATCATGTAAAGACGAATGAACTTTGCTGTTATTCTTCAGTTTTTTAATTACTGAGTCAACCACATAATTCAGTGGGTCTACAATGATGGTTTTAGAATCGGCGCTATTGTTCTCTTCATCGCCCGCAAGTAGGTTAGAGAAGTAACTTCTCCTTAATCGCAGTGCATCTGTAAAAAGACTTACACTGTCGTCCTTGCAGAACTCAGACGCTTCACATTTTGATAAAACTTTCGACCTTCATTTCTATATTACATATCACGCCAACATCAGTTTGTCTGAAAGTTTGTAACGCCTTAAAAAGAAGGTATCGTAGACCCCATAAAGTATATATATTCTTGATCAGCTCGACGAGACGAGTCGATCTAGCCATGTCCGTCTGTTTGACTGTCTGTAAGTTGTTGCGCATTTTTTGGGGACCAATTTTTATGCTATCCAGTTGAAATTTTGCACAGTGCGATATCTGCACCAGCCCTATAGATGGATAGGGCATTCCAGGTGCATATCCGTAAAATTTTTTTTTATTTTTTAATTATTATTTAGAATTCCTACTGCTACAAGAATTTTCTTATGACTAGTCACATTATGTCATTCCTAAAATTGCTTCATTTTAAATTAGGATATATATATATACTAAGGTTAATAAAATTATTAAAATAAAAGTGTGGTAAAAACGATGACATGACTATAGGAGTACCAACTGCCTGTCGTCTTTTACTCAGATACGAGCGAAGAAATTTTATTGCTGTACATGACAAATTAAATTGGATCCCGAGTTAACACAAAGAATATCATGATTAACAGTGTCGAACGCTTTACTGTAGTCAAGTACTGTAGTTAATAGCGCAGTTGTACAGCTTCTACTCTTTCTAAACCCAGAGTGTTTATTGTTCAGAAGCAAATTTTGATCAAGAAACTGAGTCATTTGATTTGTCATCTGTGGTTCAAAGACTTTTGATAAAAAACTTAAGATTGATATTGGCCTGTAATCACTATTTGTCTTTGGTATGGGGATAACCTTAGCCGCTTTCCAATTCCCGGGAAAGGTAGAAGTGGTTAGAGCAGTATTAAATATATACGTAATGTAAGGCAATACATAAAGGAGAATTATTTTCTATAAAACTCGGATGTACGTCGTCAAGACCAAAAGCATTCGATTTAATTTTAAAAATCGACTCTACAACATCACACTAACACACAGCCAAAACGAAACGTATTATCACAGCTATTATAAAGTACAGTACTCAGGCACGAATTATTGGTAGGTATTATTACTTTAAGCTGCACGAACATAGAATTAACTTCATTAACACTTATATCATCTGTGTAAACCGGGAGTTTATATATTGGAAGGATTAGAAAAAATGCACAAATTTCCTTAAAAAAATTGCGCTGTGTTGTAGCGTTGAAAAAGCAACAGCTACACGACTTGAGTTTAAGGTTGAGATGTATCAGGAAATGTATACGTAAAAGCAAAGCCGTTTTCGTTTTCGTTTTATACTTAGTACAATTTGTAGTTTTTAGAAAGAACATGGCGGTTGCTTTAATTACCCCGTGAACGCTTTACAAAAAATAGCAAGTGGATTTTAAGAGTGGATCATAGGTTATGATACTCGCAGGTATCGATTGTTATGAGTTTTAATTAATGATAATTCAAATTCAAATCATATAATATTATATTTGAAAGCATAATATTATATTCATATGCATAATACGGCGCGTTTCACGCGTCGATATCGCGCCGGTCTTGCACTTGTGCAAATTTTCAACCTTGAGCGAAGTTGACTGAATCATCTTTCGTAATTCGTCAGCAGGGTCCAGGCTCCAACTCTTGGCGCGCGAGCGGTGCTGTTGCCTGCTCCTAGATCGGGAGTGATGAATGCTGCGTTCCTGGTCCCTTGCAGCGCTTTGGTTATCGGATGCTCGTTTGGGTTCTAGTCTCGCCTGCACGGGTCGCTTTTGACGTGGCTCACTTCGGTGCAGCAAACTATAATGTATGTGACCGCATTGCCCACATACTGCCTTGGACTTACACTGCCCAAATGAGTGGGATGTCGCCAGGCAGTTTTGGCAGTAGCCCAGTCGACGCACCGTCTGACGTCGATGAAGGGTGTCCATTTCACGGAATCGTTTGCAAAGACGTAGTGCGTGCCGGTGGTGGCAAAGTCGGCACTGGTTCCAAAAACTGTGGGGAATAAAGAGATTAAAAACTCCAGAGATGAAATTAGTGTGTGTTGAGATATAAGATATAATATGAGTGATTAAGTGCATATATGAGTGAGTGGTAATGGAAACGATGAGATATGAGTTTGATGTAGTGAGTAAATTTGTATTTGTTCATTGTGTAGGAAGCACACAAAGTTTTACAATGGGTCGAGTGATGACACCATTTTGCGTTTTAAGTTCTGCAACACGAATTCGTCAATCAGGTCCTGGGATTGTTCGGAGGACTTGGCCGAGTCGCCACTCGGTTGGGGGTAACAATTCATCCTTCACAACAACTAGATCATCCTTGCGTTGCGGATGTTTCCACTTATACCGTTTGTGTAGCTCCTGGAGATATTCGTCGTTCCATCGTCGAGAGAATTGACGGTGTAGCGCTTTGAGTTTTTCCCATCGATTGACAAGGGAGTTGTCTTGCTGATCTGATTTAGGACCATTGGTAAGCCTCGTTGAAAAAGACTTGGGGTGAGAGGCGACAAGTCAGCGGAGTTTGAACTCATAGGCGAAAGCGGTCGAGAGTTGAGCACTTCTTCGATGCGACCTAAGAGTGTGGAAAATTCTTCGAATGAGAATTTATGGCAGCCTTATACTTTCTTCAAATGGGTTTTGAAGCTCTTCACAGCTGCTTCCCATACCCCGCCCATGTGAGGAACTGAAGGCGGGATAAGACCATGAACGCTAAACTTTTGAGACACTTCGCTAGTGGTGGTCCGTATGAATTTGTTGTAATCTGCCTGTAATGTTTTGCTGGTGCCCACGAAATGGCGTCCGTTGTCGGAAATTATCTTTCGGGGTAGACCACGGCGGTCAGCGAAACGGGCTAAGGCAGCCGAGAATGCATCGGATGAGAGGCTTGTGACCAATTCAAGGTGAATGACTTTTTGGGTGGATTATAAAGGGGTACTGGAAGCTATATTCCAGAGTAGAATTAGCTAAACGCCCATTAGCTCTTAACACTCCTTCACTGTCGAGTAAGGGATTGAGCGTCAAGATTGTGCTTTTGCTCGAGAACTTCTGTGAATCTTTCAGAGCTTGAACTTCGAGTGCGTAATGCATTTCCTAAGACATGAGAATCAATGGAGCGATGGGCTTTGGTATATGACGAGAAACGGTTAAGAGGGTCGTCGTCACGAGAGATATCTATCAGAGCTTCTATTTTGCGCGCTACTGGAACTATAACCGGTGAATGCTGGTCCAAGTTCAATTCTGTGATTGGCTGAGATATCCAGCTGGGTCCAATCTACCAAAGAGAACTTTGCTTGAGGTCTTGTGGAGTACAACCGCGAGTTCCGAGTTCGGCGGGATTTTCCTCAGTGCGTACATGCCTCCAAGTGGTGTTGCCTACATTATTGGTGATTTGTGTTATACGGTTCGCCACAAATGTCTTTCATGCATAGGGGAGCTTTTCTAGCCAAGCGAGCACGATTGAATAGTCTGACCATAAATGAATTGAGTGATTAAATGGTCTCACATGGGCTACAACATGGGCAATGAGTTTTGAAAGTAAAACTGCAGCACAGAGTTCCAGTCTGGGTACACTAAGAGTCTGAAGGGGAAAGAGAATTCGTTGAAAATTATGGTGTTCTTTGTGAACGAGAATTTGGCGATACATCTTTTCGATATCGCCAGTGAATGCAAATCGATAGAAGCGCCACATGAGGATTATGCTCATGAGATCGGACTGGAGGGTGGACCCCGTGTATAAAATAACATCTAAAATCGTTGAGAAATTGGGGCCCATCTCTCAACCATTTTAGATGCGTTGAATACAACTCGGACTTTTGTAGTGTGGCTTTCCGGTTTTACGACTGCATGATGGGGAAGATAGAAGGACGTATATTTTTCCTCATTGCAACGTTCGTTTTCTTCAACCTTGTGCATATGACCGAGAGATACATATTCGGAGAGCACCTTTTTATATTGTTCCTGAAATTCGGGATTTTTCTTCAGGGATGCTTCAACTCGAAAGTATTGTTGACATGCAACATTTCGAGATGGGCCGAGTGTGTTTTGGGAATCAAATTCCTTTTTAAATGGAAGTTTGACCACATATCGAAAACTAACCAATTGGTTGCCGACTTTCTCAGTCTCTATACCCAATCTCACCGAAATTGAGGATATCTCTCTCGCAGATCCCAATTTTCATATTTCTGCTCAAATTGACGTGGTCCTAGGAAGTAATATTCTCCCACATATTATCCTGGACGGAGTCAAATCGACCATCAGAAGTGCGAAAAGTCGTCGGAGACATGCTTTAGCATCTGTTTCGAGTACAGTTGGTCTAAAGGATGCACATTGAGGGTCAATTGGGCCACTCAAAATCCATCCAAATACGGTGTTTTGAGCTATGAGAGACCCTAGAGTTTGAGATTTGACTCCGTCCAGGATAATATGTGGGAGAATATCACTTCCTAGGACCACGTCAATTTGAGCAGAAATATGAAAATTGGGATCTGCGAGAGAGATATCCTCAATTTCGGTGAGATTGGGTATAGAGACTGAGAAAGTCGGCAACCAATTGGTTAGTTTTTGGAGCACAATTGCTGCGACATTGAGTTTAAATCATCGGTTTCTCGAAGAGAATTTCAAGTGGCATGTTTTTGTCGAGGTTTGAACTACATTGTCACCCATCCCTAAAATATTTGTTTAACTCTTTTCGTAAGGGAGTTTGAGCGGATTTACAACCTTTTCTGTGCACCTTGGTCGATTAGGGCTCTTAGAGTGAAATGATCACCAGCATGCTCTAACCAAATTAAAGCAGTGTGAATTATTCCGTTTTTGTTGTTCGATGAGAAGTAAGCTTGGCTGGTGTCAATCCTCGAAGAAGAATGAGTTTCTTCTGAGGGATAAATCTCTCGGGTTGTATGTGATTCCGTATGAGATTTGTTGGGGAACTTATCTTTTCTTGTATTCAAGCAAGTCATTAATATAAAGCATTGTGTTATGGGATCTTTTGCAAACATATTGGTGTGTGTACACTAGGCAATTACTACACATTCTTTCTTTCATTACAAAGTTGTTTCTTGCTTTAGCCGTCCAGGCTGTGAACTTTGGGCAAAATATAAGCTTATGTTTTCCATTACAGGCACGACAGAGCGCAGAGAGAGCTTCTGTGGAGAATGTGTATGCGGGGTTGTGAAGACTTTTGTGAAAACGTAGGTTTTTTGGTCTGGAGTCTGCGTTTGAGGTTTCACCTTTGGCTTCATATAATTAACTTTTTCCAGGACTTCGTATCTCGAGGTGAGAAACGCGTCCGTTTCGTCCAAAGTAGAGAGATTTGGTTTCCCGACGAGTGCTTTGCTCCCAGAAAGTGGGAGTTTCTTCGGGAAGTTTATAGGAGCTAAGATATACAAGAATTGGGTCCCAGCCACTTGTGTCAATTTCGAGAGATTGCAGCACAGCGAGACAATCTGAGAAAGTCGACTGTATCTTTTGAATTGCTGTGCTACTTTCTGACTGGGCCTGAGGTACATTAAAAAGGGATTTTAATTGTACATATATGAGAATGCGTTCGTTTTCGAACCTGGCTTTTAGTGTATAATTTTTAACACTAATTGAATATCGCTTCACGATATCGTTAGCCTTGCCTCGTGTTTTATTTCTGAAGTGGTAGAGTTTCTGGGCGGGAGACAACCGTGGGTGATTGCCATATATAGCTGTGAACATGTCACGGAATGAGGGCCATGATTCATATGTACCATAAAATGGCACGCAATCACAGGCACCTACATTTATGGGACGTGACAGAGTTTCGGATTTCACAGAAGTTTCTCTTTCTTTCTGTGTTGGTTGGCATTTTAAAAACTCTACGAAATATTGAAATAAAGGGGTTTTGCCTCTCGAAATTTGTTTTTTTTTTGAGTGGACTATGTATTATTTGAGAATAAGAAAACAATTTTTTTTGTTGTTGAGTAGGGTGGTTACGTTTCCTTCTTTTGTATTTTGTATTTGTTAAAATATTTTTTGAGTAGTGTGTATGGTTTTAAAAAAAAAACTATTTTTGTTTTTTTTTGAGTAGGGTGTATATCGTTTTAAAACCAAGTATGCTTTGCGGCACTGATAATTTAGTTTTATTTATATAATGTGAAAAAATATTGACCGAGAAATATTTATATGTGAATTTAATTTTTGAGCGGGAATTATAGTTATATATATAAGCAAATATATCAATAATATCGCGCTGCAAATGTTTATATATGTGAAAATAATTGCAGGTACGAGATGGGAATGGCACTGCACTTGTTCTTAAGAGTATCTTGGTGATAATGATGGTTGAGAAAACAAAATTACCGAACGACAAGAGAATGAAAAAATGAGAAAGTTGCAACGGGAAATCAAATACAAAACGGCGGGATTGCAAATTCGTCTTTGCGTGTTTAGATTTCCATGTACATGTTTTCCTTCTGCAATATAATTGCAGGTTGAGTGAAACAATTATCAAATGAAAGTGTCCCTACGTTTTCAGCTGCTGCATACGTTAGAGATTAAAACGTAGCAACAGAAACGAGATATGAATGGCACTGCACTTGTTCTTAAGAGTATTCTTGGTGATAATGATGGTTACGAAAACAAAATTACCGAACGACAAGAGAATGAAAAAATGAGAAAGCTGCAACGGGAAATCAAATACAAATCGGCGGGATTGCAAATTTGTCTTTGTGTGTTTAGATTTCCATGTACATGTTTTTTTTGTATATACTAAATATCACATAAAAAAAATGTTGTATGCGACACAGAGAGAGAAAAAAAACTATCTGCAAGTTTATGTGAGAGATAAATATCAGCTTGAGACAAGGAGAAAAAATTATTGATTGCGAGAACAAAAATATTCCAGGTGCGGCACTGATATTTTAGTTTTATTTATATGTGGAAAAATATTGACCGAGAAATATTTATATGTGAATTTAATTTTTGAGCGGGAAATACAGAGTCATATATATATATAAGCAAATATATCAATAATATCGCGCTGCAAATATTTATATAATTGAAAATAATTTCAGGTTGAGCGAAACAATTATCAAATGCAAGTGTCCTTACGTTTTCAGCAGCTGCATACGTTAGAGATTAAAACGTAGCAACAGGAACGAGATGGGAATGGTGCGGCACTTGTTCTTAAGAGTATTCTTGGTGATAATCAAATACAAATCGGCGGGATTGCAAATTTGACTTTGTGTGTTTAGATTTCCATGTACATGTTTTCCTTCTGCAACTATTTTACTGTATGTGAGTGTGTATTTTTTCATGTGATGAAACCGTTCATTTTCATATGATTGATTGTATGATGATTTTTTTTGTTCCAGGGTCGATCTTAAAGTTCAAGAGACTAACCTTAAGTACGAACACTGTACCGTTCGTATTAAATATTTTTGTTGTTGTTGTTTCTGACCACTGCCGGTGCTGCTAGTCGTTGTTCTTGTTGACAGTTGCTGCTGTCGTTGTTGTTGCTCTTTTAAAAATCTGCTGCTGACAGTCGTTGTAGAGCTGCTGCTAGTTGTTGTTTACCGCTTCTGGTGATGCTAGTGGTTGTTGTTGATCGCCGCTGCTGCTAGTTTTCGTTGATGTGCCCTCTACTGCTGCTGCTGATGCTATTTTTTGTTGATGTGACCATGCTGCACTTTAACCCACTTTTTTTCAATTAAAAGCGCCAAATTTTTTATTTGATTTTTTTTTACAAGTCACAAAATTTTAAATTTTTGATTTAAAAAAAAAAAGAGTTGTACAAAAGATTTGCACTTTTCACTCTGCCATGTAATTTTTTGATCAGCCCGTGCTTTTTTATATTTTTATTCAATTTTTTTTTTTTTGAAAATTGTATTTGATTTCGGGGATATTTTTTTATCTTTTTTGCATAAGTTTTTGAAAAACAATGTTGCAATG
>JAWNNQ010000955.1:0-45010 GCA_035044765.1 Leucophenga montana | reverse complement strand
AAAAATAACTTCTGTTTTTCACAATAGATTTCCACTAATTAATTCTTTTTTTGGAAAATAAATTAACACACCTAAACTTTAAAGAAAAAAGGCTGAATATAAAATTATGTTTCGATTTAACATGCATTTTTATATTTAATGCAGTTCTTTTATATGGGCGGCGGGGAAGGCGTAGTTGCAGCGCTAAAAAAACTTAATTCTAAATTCACAAATAATATGAGCCTCAAATTCTCCAAGTTTCAAGTTTCTAGCTTTAAAATTAGAGTTTTTGCCAAAAAAAAAACCGTTTCCGCCCAATGTGCAATGCTGAAAACAGCAAGTAACGGTAATATTTCGTACTTTGTTCTTTCGTTCTCTATTTTTGTTTTTGTAAAATTCGAGCGGGGAGACAAATGCACTCTTTTAGTTGTGCCACGTCTTGCAAGGTCATGCGCTACTCAGTTTCCAGATGATTCAGATGAGATGTGCCGTTTGAGATCTAAAATCCGTTTTGATTAGCAATTTTTCTGCTGCTTGGTTATTAACAAAACAAAACCAAAATATTTATTTAAAAATCGTTAGTTTCTATCTTTAAAAACAAATTTTTTTCATGGTTGCGTAACGGGCTTACAAGTCCAATAACCCATCTGATAAAGGAAAGATATCGTCAAATGTACAACAACAAAAAAAAGATAGTCATATTTAAAAAGGAAGCTGGTAATAAAAGGAAAATTAAACCAAACCATTTACGTGAACAGCGCAATCTATAAATACTAATTTCAGTTCACTTGTACCCGGAATGAATATTTTGTATAAAATATTTTTGATAGAGCGATCGTTCTAGAAATTATTTGATAACACCGAAACCAAAAAAAAAAAAAATACAAAAATACAAAAAATTCAAGTACATATTTGCTAGAAAAAAAAAAAACAAAAAAAAAACAATTCGCTAGCATAAAATAGCTTAATCACTCACTTGGTGTTGTTTTGCTGTTCCATCTAACAGCCCCTAGCCACCTCCTTGTCACGAACCGTAGAACAACATTTGGCAGCGCCTATAGCAGTCTACGTGGGGTCTCTCGATGATAGTTGGGTCATGTAGGCCGACAATGCTGCCTGCCGCATAGCGTTAAAGCAAATGTATCTTTATTTGTTGTAAAATGTATCTGTATCCGAGTTTTTGTTTGCGTTTGTACTCTTCGCTTTTCGTTTGCGCCGGCATGGCCATTAGATCATTTTTAATAACAAATTTCCGTCAAAACAAATAAGCACAGCAAAACAAACTCAAAGAAGACGCGCTGCAGACAAATATGAAAATAAATTTGTCCACAAGCAGAGAAAAAATATGTATATATATATATATATATATATATATATATATATATATATATATATAGTATATACTACAGTAGAATAATATAATATACGAGTATTAGGTGTTGTTAAAAGTTGGTTAGTTTGGTAAATTTTTGGCGGCAAAATATGCCACAGAAATTCTTTAAATCATTAGTTTCGTTTAGGGTTGATTAGATATAGAAGAACTCTTATGGTAAACTAGAAGTTCGTTTAATACTAAGAGCAGTGCAAAAGTTTCTAGAATGTTAAAAAATAATTTAGTTTTATATACTTGAAGAACGATTTCTGATTTTAGAACTATTTGAGTTAATGCTTTGAGCTGATGAAAACATATATAAACATATATATAAATATGTTAATTAAATTAGAAATAGCTGATTTGGACCAATATATCTTGAGCAGTAATTACAACTTTAAAATAAGTAAAAGTGATAGAGTTGAAGAGTTTGGCTAAATTTCTAAGGTTGCCTTTCATATTGTGTTCCTAATAATGAAAAAATCAGTTATTAATCATTAAAAATTGCTTCTTTTTAAATATTCTCCATGAAGATCAATATATGGAGTGGGTACTCAGGAGTGCGTACCTTCAAAACAAACAGTTAAAAGCTTTCAAGAGCTTCGGGAGGCGTCGAAAATCGTTGGCATCGCAATTTATCTATTTATTTTCAATATGCGTAAACTAAAAGAAGTTATTGTGTTTTAAATCAGGGCTGTACGGCGTATGACCTAGCAATTTCATGTCAAAAACTCAGCTGTGTGAACCGATGTGTGAGAGCTCGCATTGTCATGTTGGAATATGATCCGTCTTCGGTGATTGATTTTTCCCAATTCTCCGAAGGAACAGTTTCCGCAAAAACTTCCATGCAGTAGATTTCTCTTTTGATTCAGACAAACACAAAACAATTCTTCTTGTCGATCAAATATTCATGGAATATAGAATGTGTGCTGCTCCCACCAATGCACAAGGATCCATCTCATGAGTTCTGGCACTGCATCGATGTTTTATTGGACATTAGCTGTTTGTGAACGACTGTCTCCAGATTTGGCTTTAAGCGATCGACGACCGCGTTTGAATTCAGCATACCCGTCATAAAGAGTAGCTTTTAGTGACGCTTTGTACTAAGTTTATCGTTGAACTCTTGTTGAGATAATACCCATCGAAAGTCGTGATAGATCATCGGGCGAGAAATTTCATAAGCTAATTCAATTTTTTGGCAGAGACGAATTTTTTAAATCACTGTAAACAACACAAATAGTGCGCGTACATCAAAACGTTATGCGTACATGTATTCTAAAAATTTTCAAAGTTTCCAAATGAAATACAAGCTGGCACCTAACTAAGTAATTCCTAATTAGTTGGAATCAAGGCGTTCAATTCGCCACAGCGATATCTTCAAAACTTTTGAAGTTATAAATTATTTTTTAAGTCTTCATTTACTGGAAAATGTTGCACCGGAGTGCAAAGTATGAGTGTGTTACTATCGAAATTGGTTCTTGCTATACATCATTTGGCAAAATTAGTTAACTTTTAGCAACTTATTGACGTAAGCTGGAAATATGATACATTAGAAAAATGATTGATGGAATAATTTAAAATAATATAATTGAAAAACCAAATTTGTCATATCTCAGCAACAATTTAACGCAGATGGTTGACATTTAGTACACAATTAAAGGGCATCGGAAAAGATATCATAAAAAACTGGGTAGTGCCACGCCTACCCCCAATAAAGAATAACAACAAATTCGTTGTATCTCAGCAACTAATTGACGTAGATGCATGAAATTTGGTACATACTATGTATAAATCAGATTAAAGTTATAACAAAGCGAATTGACAGCAAAATTTGCGTGCTGAGTGCTCAGTTCGAATTTTTAGTCGTTGTACTTTTGGCAATGGCAATTTAAATACATATGTCAAGAGCACTTGAAAAAAAGATCCACTTGGAAATGGCCGGTGCTGCCATCGCACCATATAAGAGAAAAACCATGGCGTCATAATAACGCACGTCTGGTGTGCTAGAACACACACATATATGAACTCCGAAGCATGCTTATAATTTAAACAAATTTTAGCAACAACTTTTTACAATACCCAATTAATAAAATAGCAAAAAGAAAGCAGGAAAACAAAGACAGACGAACGGGCGGACGGACGGACGGACAGGCAGAGGAACAGCAAATCCAAGTGAAAAGTGCGTCAGCATTGCAAATTTTGTTGTTGTCTTTCATTTTTGCTTTAAAGCATGTTTGCTTTTTATTTATTTTGTATATCTCTAAGGCTATTTACTAACTTATCTATCTATCTATCTATCTATCTATCTGTCTATCTTTATATCTGCAAGTATGTAGCTGTAGCTAAGTATATACTATATGTATCTACAATATGTATCTCGACACTTTTCTGTGTGTATATGTGCTTATTTTTTTATGCGCTTGTTTATTTGCTGAGGCACTAAGAGGCTTTTAACCTTTCGTTTATTTGTTATTTTTTAATTTATTTAGTTTTGCAATTGTTTAACTTATTTATCTAGAAGATACGTTTTTTTTTTTTTTTGTTGTTTTATGCGACTTGAACTTGAATGCTCGTTGCCAACTACGTCTACCTGTCTGTATTAATCACATGCATGCGATTAGGCACATAAAGTCGCTAAATCGAAATAGTATTTATTTTCAGATACAATTGCAGTAATTGCAATTTGTATCTTTTTTTGTTTAATTTGTTTTTGTTTTTTTTTTTTTTGTTTTTTTCTTTTTCTATTTAGCTGCTGTTGCAAAGGGCCGCATGGCTGCATGCAAGTTAATTGTAGTAATTTTTAACAGTTTCATTGCTTCTTTTTGCTACTTTCATGCTTGCGTGCACGAATTGCATGCTGTCAGCTTAGCACAGTTGTATCTGCAACTGGAATCAGTTTGTTATTTGTATCTCATTGTGTATATCATTTGCATTGGGTCTCTCTCTCTCTCTCTCTCTCTCACTCTATTTTGTGCACACTGTCGACATGCAATATTTAAGCTAGCTACTTTCATTGCACGATCTACGTTGCTTAGTCATCATCAACTTCATCATCACTATCATCATCATCATAATCATCATCATCATCATCATCTAAAAAATCGTTCGAGCCCATTTGTCACGTAGTCAAATCGAAAGTATCTGTGCAATAGTATCTTATCGCTATACGTATCTACAAAGTACAATTCGCCTGATAATGACAGCGCTGTGCAAAGTTTACTTGTGGCAAGCGTGAATGTGACGTTTGTTTTTGATTATTTCATAGTTTTCATTAAATTTAATTATTTATTATTTTTGAAAATTGTTTCTATTTTTGGTTGATAAGACTTTTGGTCTAGACAACAATTGTTTAGTTCTTACTTAATTTCATTTACTCAATAATTCTTATTTAGCAAACAAAAAACTTCAACTCAATTGAGTTCCATAGAAATTGATTTTTGAATTTGCAAGTGAAGTTATTTTTATTTCTTATTTTTTTTAGAACTAGTCGCAGTTCCGTATAAATCTATTCACAATATACTATATAAATACTCGTAGTTACCTATTTTGTTTACTATTTATTTTAATGATTTGTTTGTTTAATAGATTATTAAGCTGATATTCTCTATATACTCGCATATACAAAACGTATTGACGCATATACAAAACGTTCGTCATTGAATTGTCCAATAAGTAAATCCATCAACAGAGTATCTACAAATATTTTATTTACTACTTCGGACTTATGTGCCACTGGGTGCATGATGTAAACTCAAACCGTTGTGTCTAAGCGCGCTGTTATGTATCTTTATATAACGAAAGTCAATAAGACATTGAAATTAATCTCGTGTTTAAAATCTATTTTAAGGTGCACACAATAAAATTAAATAGTTTGATGTAGACTTTCAATTTTTCAATAAATATACCTGATATTTGATTGGTTCGCTGGTTTGTGCAAGTTTGTTTAAGGATTCTTATGCAGTTAGTTCCTTGATTTAACACAGCCAAACATACAAAGTTGATCCATACTAGATCTGCGATGCTGTCGAAAACTTCTATTTGACGTAGGAGTCTTCTCCGGATGTGGGTATGCTGTATTGAAATTTCTTGCTTGCGACAGAAAGGGAAAGCAAAATAAAATCAAGAGAAATAATCAATTTGATAAAGATAGTAGAGACAGTTTTGCTAGAAACTCCAAATGAGCGGTAAAAGTTTATTTGAAATGATAAGAAACAACTAGGTAATGGGAGATAGATTAAAATAAATACAAATAGGCAAAGAACTGTTTGATGGTAAATAGTGCAATCGAGTCAACATTTTTGTGCGATGTTTCCGCAAATCTCCAGATCTCTACTACACAAAACAATTACAGAAACGCTCGGATATCGAAAAATGTCCGCGAGGTGGGTCCCAAATGGTTTGCGGGAAACTACTTCGAGGAAGGCATCTGAAAATTGACCCGCTTCACCACCTGCATAGAGATTGGAATGGTGACTGTCGAAATATAGCTTACATTATGTACTAAAGTATCACGTAATTTTTTTTGTTTAAATATAAAATTTTAAAACATACAATTAAAATTCAGTACACTTACTTTCTGGATATGCCTCTTATAGCGTTCTGCTATTAAATTCAGAGTCAATAGAAATTTGCAGATTTTTTATGTTTCGAAGACTACGAAAGTATGAGCGTATGTGTGCGCACAGTTATGTGCTGGAGAGTGTTCAATTAGATACAAAACATTCTAATATCGAATGAATCAAGTGAAGCTCGACCATTTGAGTATATTTTGGCTGCCCGTGAACTGGAAAATTTAAAGCTCTTAAGCATGGAGACACTATTAATTCTTCGAAAATGTGTCTTTCTATGCACCGTGTGTCTAACTATTCACACTGGAATATATTTTACCTTTTCTTTCATGTATATAAGCTTCACTGTTCTGGAAGATCGTACCCGAGCTTGTAGCGTAAACATTGTGACCCTACAGGGTTTTATATTTTATATACTGTATGCGTAGTTTATACATGTGTAGATAGCAGCCAAAATGAGGAGAATATATTTTTTTCAATAGATTAAAAGTCGAGTCGATCGGTCATGACACGGAACTCGAATATAGGTCTAACCTATTTTCCCCCTTCAATCGCCTTTTCTGAAGAAAATCAAGTAAGCCAAGTAAGCCGGAAATTCATGTTCATCGAAAATAAAATTAGAGAATAATTTACAAAATGATTTTTAACAGCTTACAACCCTTTCAGGCAGTCATACTACTTAATCAGTTATCAGTTCGCTCGTCCATCATTAGTTTGTAATTGATTCGTAAATAGAAATTCGAAAAGTGAAATCTCTTGAAGTAGTTTTATCGATTGGTTTGCAAACCAACCGAAGTTAAAATCTGTTCTGTTTCGCCCCCAGCTATGGCCATACTCAGCTGAAAGTCTGTCTACCCTTCTGTCAGAACGTCGACATCTTGCAGACAATACGAAATAGAATATATTAAATGCACATGTCAACTTCTTTATATAAATAGAGTAGTCCTCCATTTCGTCTGTGGTTCAAAAGAAAAAATCGTCCTAAAACTAAGTGCATGGTATCTCGAAATTGAGCTGACTCGATTGCAGTATTTTTTTATTGTTTTTGGTATTAGAAGTCGTTTTGAGAGGACAACTTTTATCTTTGTCTTTTAACGTTTCAAATTTGGCACCTATTCATCTTCGCATTTACATTGTATTGTGTCAATTGGTTAAGCCAGAGAAGAGTTCTACACCGATAAGTCTTCTTGTAAATCGAGATAAAAGTATATTTTTTTCACTCCTGCAAAGATCTTCTCTTGCACATATCTCAGCTGTAAACATGGTTGGAAACGTGTCCATTGGTATGGTTTCTTGAAATTTGAGTTAGAGAACTACAGCTCAAATTTCAGCATTTTCTAGTTTTGACCCAGCAGTCTACGATACTGTCTACTTTATCTCTCTCTCTCGCTCTCTCTCTCTCTCTCTCTCTCTCTCTCTCTCTCTGAATCCACAGTCAATCTGCGATAGTCACGAAGTGCATTTTCGATTTTTTCCACAATTTCGTCAGTCATAATTGAAGGTCTTCCGCTCCTCTGATCATCATGCACAGACGTACGACCGTTTTAAAAACTCAGGATACCACTTGTACACACTCGTACGATTCATAGCTTTATCACCATATGCAGTTTTCACCACATTATAAATCTCAAACGAAGGTTTTCCCTTCCAAACGAGATAACGCATGGCGGAAGACTGGATTGACATTGTTCACGAAACGTGTGGTCGCGTCGACAGTTCTCAACGTACTGACCTCGTACCGATCTCGTTGCAAAGGGAAGAAGTCTGGCTGCACTGCAGTGTTGCAATATGACGAAAATAAAATCCCTCCGGCCGTGAGAGCCTCAGTACACTTACTTTCTTGATAAGCCTCGTACCTTATCAAAATGCATTCAATTTCATCATCTTTAAAAATGTTTAATAGCTCAACTGACCTGAGCTGCTTTATTTGCAAAAGTCAATCAAAGAAGCCTAATTTGACAGGGTTTTCAGTTTTAATTCCGGCTGGATTGAGACAAGGGTTCCAATGATATCGTTATTCAGGTTGTTAGCTGTTGCTACCACACCGGCGCACACCAAGGACGAAAAGCGTTTACAATATTCTGTCACAAAATTTTTAAAATTTAAATCAACAGCACACAACATCAATAACATTGTAGTCCAACTATAGAGAAACATTTATTATCATATGAAAATATCTCGGCATTATCCAACTTCTATCTCAATGAATATAATAGAGTGAAGTAATAGCAGTCGTAAGTAGTTCGTTTAAGATTTAGATACATGCTTTATCTACTATAAGCATTATTTAAATGAAGTGATTTATTTAGCTACTATTACAATACTTCTTCATTGCATAAATTCTATTTAGATATTTTATAATGAAAAGCACAAATGTGTTTTTTTTTTTTATATCTCACTCATTTTTTGTGTACTGCACTTCAACAGAAATTTTTCGAAGAAGACAAAAACTATGAAACAAAAGTTGAGTAAAAAAAAGTCTCTAACCTTCGAAATTGTTAACACCCCTTTTCTCTGAATAACTTCATAATTAATTAACGATTTATCTGTGTAAGTATCTCTTACTATTCGTTTACAATGTCTAAAATGGCTCAATTCTGTGGTGAAGTTTTTTCTTGCTTTATTCGTTTTTTCTTTCATTAAAAATTCGCTTCCGATCTCTATGCAAATTCTTAATACCTCACAATTTCAATGACTTCCAGCATGACCTCTTCCATTAGCTCCAAGCCTAAAGAGTTCACTTACCTTACATCAGTTTACATATAAAATCGCCGTTATTGTGACACATATCTATATATAGATACATCCGCGATTAAGCAACCGACTGATCGCATCATCAGTCTTCTTCATCCGATTGTTGAACACCAACGACGAAAAGTTCAAGAAACCGCATTTAAATTTTTAATCAATTGAAATCATAGTAGTGCAATAAAAATCGAAAAGTTCATTGAAACCGCAAAAAATAAGACAACAAAATTTGCATATAGTAAAAAAAAAAGCAAAACAAAACAAATCGCACAAGATAAAAAACAATAAAAAACTTAAAATATAATTAGCATAGCAACAAAAGCAGCAGCAAATGAACTAAAATGCGAGCAAAGTTTAAGAAAGAGAGATGAAAATATACAGATACAGATACTCATACTCATACTCATACTCATACACGGGCAAACATTGCAATCAATCAAAGCCAAAACCAATTGGATTTAACAATCGAAAGATACAAAATGTATCTGTAGCTGCAGGTAAAATAAAAAAAAAAACAAAAAAAAGATACAACAAACGACAACAGAAATCGAAAACAAAATACATTGAAACGAATGAGGCACAAATAGTCGGACCGACAGACAGTCAGTTGGTTTGTCGGTCGAATCGAATCGAATCGAAACGAAAAGGTTAACGAAACGCCATGGCGCCTATGCAAATCGGCTGCGGCTACTTTCATTTCAATTCGTTTACAATTGACGGTTTAGAAACCGGCGACGCAATGCCACAAGCGGCGGGAAGTGCGCTGAGATGCATTTTGCTGCAGATAAGTAATAATGACACTGGGCAACCTTATGCAGCAAGAAAATCGAAGGATAGCTAACTTCTGCCGGAATCATATAATAATTTTGAATAGTAAATATCTGTGTAGATCATACCTGAAGTGATATCTCCTTCAGGCATTGAATGCATGGACGTGCATGAAAACGTACATATATATAAGAGTGGTATCTTTTTAGGCTTCTTTCCATACGAGCGAAGTGCATGCAATTGGATTGAGAGAAGCATGTACATATGTGCTCCTTCGCCAGATATGCATTGCGGTGCACATATTTATATTCCAACAGCAACACAAAAACATTTATCCAATCCAAGCACGATCCACTTAAAAGCAAACAGGCTACTGAAACAAGATACTTTGTATACCAAATACCATTTAACAATATTTGGCAAAACAAAAAAAAAACAAAATTTACTCAAACCGGGAGAAATGGGGATTGTTAATAAGAAGATTTCGATTGAGTCCACATTTTTGAACCAGCTCCACCAATTTTCTTTCAACTTTTTAAAATAGTGATAAATGTATAGAAGATGTCTCGTGTTTGGGAGGATGGCACTACATATTGCAATATCTCTATGCTAATACAAATATGTATCTCCAATACTCGTATTTAATGTACTTGGATAAAAATTCTACGGACTTAAATCTCTAGACCATCTTGTTGCTCAGATTTGGGTTTGTGGGTGCCCGGGGCATGGATAATGGTGGGGGCCTACTTTCAAACGTTACGCGAAAAGTTTTAAAATATTTAACAAAGTTTTTTTGCTGTATATTTGAGATCAAGATAAAGCAACTTTTCGCTAATTTTTTGAGGCGAACACATTAATAAGTTCATTAAAAGATAAATCACGGAGAATAAAGCTTTCAGTATTCAAAACCATCAGATTGCTAAGACAACCCAACCAGTTAACAGCAGTACTGTATACCATCGATAAACTTTGCAATGAATGTCGTTGGCCTAGTATTTCAAATATTCATGTCCAGAATTGGATAATCAAGTCAGTTGGCTGGATTCCTTCCACGTATCTTAAAAAAACTGTCAGTTGTTCTATATTTCCTTTATCAGGAATAGAACCGCCTGACATAAAATAAAACTTTGCTTTTCACATTCTAGCACAAATCTCTAACAATACTTTTTCGACCATACTTCCGTTGAATTCTTCGAAAATTGTAAAAGTTAAATACTCGTATATGATGTCTTTCCTGGTTTCCAAGTTCTGACTAGCATAAAATCGATCATACTCTGAAATTAATTCGAATTTTCTAACACAATTTCTATTCTTTGGTGAGTTGATATTTTTACTGGAACTTTGAGTCCACTTTCATAAAACTATTTCATATCATAAAAGGAAGATATTACATTTTCAAATAATTATAACAAAACATTTATGCTTTCTTCAATATCATTACTTTCAAGCTACATCTAGAATTACACCATTTTTTGCTAGTGGGAGTCCCTGCCTCTACTTAATCCGGCCCTGCTCAAATATATTCTTTAGATCTTTTAGGTCTTCCTACTTAATGATTTTTATGCAGTTTTTAGAGAGAACCTGTATTATATAAGTGGAAGCATTTCGAGAAAAGCAAATATAAGCTCTTCTTTGTAGTATCAGGCTTCCTCTTGTGTGTCCATGCTGCAATTGATAATGTACGCTGTGGTACTACTTTTTTATATAGAGCAAGTGCAGCCTACTATTGCTTGTAGATACAAAGTAAAGCATTGGAAAAATTCATTCGAAAATGCAAAAAAAAAAAATGCAAAGCATGCACTGTGTGCATACTATATCAAAAACCAAATGGTTATGACGATTTCAGGTTATAATGAGAAGAACTGGAAGTAAGCAACCGCGAGTACATTATTTTTTTATTATATTCTTTCGCCGATTTCCCTCCTCTATTATCATCTTACAAAAAATATGTACGTATGTAGAATTTGCTTGTTTTGTGCTTTAGTATGTATGAATGATGCAGTTGCTGTTGTGTGTGCATACAAATGTGTACAGAGATAAAGAATATTTTTCTCTATATTCTACCAACTGAAAATAGAGGAAGAGAAAGGAACAAAAAAGACAGCCGCTGGGCGTGATACGCCATGGTTTTAAACATAAATTAACAAGACAAGTAATGTTGAATCGAAAGACAGTTCACAGTTTACTTTGTTCATTCGCATCGTACTTTCATTTGGTTTGGTCGATTGTTTGTATCGTACCAAGTCGCAAGAAGTTACAACTTGTTTGGTTCTTTTGCAACATATTTAAATGAACCATGTGAAGAGAAGAATGGAATTTGTTTGACGCATTTGCCAATCGAGAGTATTTGCGCAATGCAAATACTCTACCCTATAAAGAAGTTCAAGTTTGGAATGTTTGTAAATTCCAGGAAATCGATACAATTATACAAACATTTAACACTCAATGATACTTGGTATTATGCCATCGCCCTTTTTCCATAAATACTCTAAGAAATGAACACTTAACTACCATATCCTAACACGAAATTTGAACCCGGAGCAATGTACACATTATACTTATGACACACCGAGTTTTCTCCATTGGAAATAAAACAATATGATCAATGTGCACTGTCATTATAAGTACAAGTATACTCACAATGAGGTTCCTCCCGTCTATGAGGACAAATCCATATTGAACAAACCTTAATAGTAGAAATAAATTCAGCTCGTCACTTTGTATGATGGAGTATAGAAGAAGTAGAATCGATTTGAAGCGTATCGTTGAGAAAGGAAGATCTGGAAGTTCACTTCAGTGTATTGAAAACCATTAAATGACCCTTGGCGGATCTAGGATCCATTTTTTTGTTTTTTTACATAAGAATTTTTTTTTTGCTTCAATTTTATAAAGTCATATTTTTTTCTTTTTTAGTGGAGCTCGTTTCAAGGCTAGTTGAGTTCCCCCCAAAAAGCATCACCATATACATATGTACATATTAAAACGAAAAACGAAATCCAGATATTTAGTGTTAAATGATTCAAACCCCATCCTATTGCCACTTTGGGCAACTGTTCATTATCAATGGAACAATAAATGCGTTAAAGAACGAGTACCAATACCAGCTGTGAAAAATCTAATTCCCTCCATTGAGGACCACCACTAGCGCATCAGCGGTATATTCTTTTTGGTGGTCGTCTGCTCCTTATGTCATCTGGAAGTAGCTCAAAGAACTACCAGTACGGTATTTAAGAAGTCGATAGATCTGGTTGGATTTATTGTACCTACGTATTTATTGTTGGAATCGATTCGAAATCCGAAACAATTAGGCGAAGCGATCACGAAGTAATTTAAACGATTGAATCGGTTGATTAAAGGTGAGGTGAGCCGAGCTATTGAGCAAAGCGCGCCTGCCACGAACCGAACGTGTTCATGTGGCAATAATTGTTGTTGCTGACGGTGGCGTTGTTTCATGTTGTTCTTGTTGTTGTTGTTATACCTATTGACGACGATAACAACAGCAACAACAACAATGAGATATGTATGTATGTAAGTACGTGAGTAATTGACATTCATTTCCTCCTTCGCAATGAAAAACAAACAGACCGACGGACGGACGGACGGACGGACGGACGGACGGACGGACCGTCCAAGACTATCAAACGCGAAAACAGAGGAAAACCGTAGAAATTTCACGTCTGAATGCGCTCAAAGCGAACGTCATCAACATCAGCAACCAGTTAAACAAGTGCGACAGAGACAATCAATGCTCGAGCGTTGCATAGCGTATATGAGATAGAGGGAGAGAGAGAAAGAGTGAACGTGCAAGCAGTAACTGTTGCTAAGCGCCATGCAATCAGCGCCGCTGCCGCTGCCTCTGCCATTATCAACGTTCATATGTAGCGCTAGCAACAACGGCAAAAGCGGCATGCTTGATGGTCAGCGAAGCGGTTGAAATGTGGCGCCTAGCAACAAGTCAAGTGAATGAGTAAACGAGAAAGCAACAGCAAAATACATATGTATGTATTTGTAAGTGCGGTAGCAACAGCACTTACGAGGGTAACTCGTTGACTAACAGAAATGACAAGTACATAGTTTCTTAGAGAAACCACAGAGCGCAGTATCTGCTATATTTAAAAGGTATTAATTTACAGATGTGCAGAATCTCGTATATTTTACCTAAATTGTTTAAATATTGTGAACGTAGATCGTCACTCACACAACGAAACAAAAGTGACATGCATAGGCCTTACAAGAAATACAAACGCACATATACAAATATTAAACTTTTCCCTCTCTTTACGTATTATCTGTCACGCAACCTCAACGAATGCTACTCACTTGATGACCTTGGAAAAAAAATCGTAATTGATATATTGAACTCTTAAATTAAAGGGTAAGAGTGATACTAAATGATTTAACTGAAGACAGACAGACCACAAAAATGTTTTGCACCCTGTACATAACCTCAAAAGTAGGAAAAAAACATCGTTATTCTAGTACATAATCTCAAATAACTCAAAATCCTGACGTGGTGGGCCAATTCTGACCACGGATTCGGATTCTATACAGTAAATTACTTAGGAAATGACCCTTAGCTTTCCAACAACTAAGCCATGTTGACCTGTGTTCTTTATGCTGCAATGCTTTTGGAACTACCCTCGTTTGTTACAGAAAGTGAGTTGCCTGTTGGCCAGCAGCAGCCGCACGGAAACAAACATTGGCGACATATTTCTTTCTTTGTTGTTGTTGTTGTTGTTGTTTCTGCTGCTGCTGTTGTTGTCAACTTTAATTTTAATGCTGATGCGCAACGACGGACTGTCGAACGAACTAACTGACGGACGGACTCAGTGTATACGGGTATACAGACGGACGGACAGACGGCGAGTGACGAAAGCGGCAGCAGCGTTCAACGATCTTACAATGACGTTCCATTGTTGTACTTATTGCTGTTGTTGTATTTGTTGCTTTCGATGGTTGCAGTTGTTGTTGTTGCTGCCAACATGTTTCCTGCACTCATGCAACGTTTTCCCCTCGCAGTCTCCATCGCGATGCCATTGGTTATTAGTCATAATTTGTACACTTCAGTTAGTAATTAAAATCTTATTAAATTTAAACGTCATTATATCGACAAACAGCATGAACGTAGGCAGGGGGGGAGTCGACAAATGTTTCACAGTTTCAGTCAAATCTCAAAATTTATGAAAAACAAGAGAAAACCTTAACTTGTTGTTGTGTAAACAGTGTGTTTGGATGATAGCTAAGTCCTCCAGTAGACCATTACGATGAATGTACCACTGTAAAAGTAGGTGTGCCATACCGATATGTGAGTTGAAACATTTACCGGTACATGAGATCCTCCCAAACGATTATTTTTAACGATTTGTTGTAATCTGGCAGCTTTTGAGCGATCACATAGAAAATACATAAGAAAATACAAGCTTAAAGGACTAGTTGCGAAACTACCACTCAGACGGAAGGACTTGGCTAGATTGATTGACTTCTATCCTCATCAAGAATTTTTACGGCAAGAATTGTTACGGGGTCTCTAACCAATAGTGTCTGAGCCGTGTGGCTGGGTAGAATTAAGTGCACTCTTGAATTTGGATGTGTAGTCTGAGCCCAACTATTAAAACGGTCTCAATCTTTCGTCCTCAATGGCCACTTCCAAAAAGCGGACATCTTCGATATAGTGAATGCAACATTAGCAATTAAAAAGTGGCAACTTTTTATGATTGGCAGTCATTAAGATGGTATCATCGTGCGTTATTCATTACAAACTACTAAAAAAGTGCAGGGTGCGGTGCTTCTGTCGAAATCAGGTGAAAGGACTGGATTCTCCAGTCTTTCGCGGTATCCAAAGAAGAAGGCTCCTCTCGGCACCCAACGAATTTAAATAGAGGACGAAGTGGACAAGGAAGGATCGGCGCTAGTGTCAAATAGCACGACAGTTCCCACAACTAATTGCACTTGACATCAATAATGTGATCCAGAATACATATATGGAAACGTATAAAAAGAACAAAAAACTTCTTAAATAGAAGTCTTGAAACATCTAGACTGGCAGCAGTGTTAACAGGTCACTTGCCAGTAGGCACGCATACAGAACATGCACAACTGACCCATTTCCATTAACCACGATGTTTATTTTAATGTCTATCCTTGTTTCTATGAGGATTTTGGTATCAATATATCAATAGAATTTTCAATATAAACAGTATGTTCCGAGAAAATCGGAACGTTTAAAAAAAAAAAAATTACTCAAGTGATGCCACCTACATACATGTGAACACTGGAGCATTCGAAAATTGCATGCTTTTTCCTACCTTCAGGCTAAACTTCATGACATTTGGTTCTTTAGAAGCGGAGATATCGCGCTCAAAGGGACAGTGTGTCTGTGGCATTGGCCGAAAAATGACTTCGAACAAAGAGGAAATATTAAATTCGCGGTCGAATGGAACGCTGGCGATTTGCTACCGATCAGTACTCAAAGATGCTTCACACATGCGTATATAGATAGGTCCGCCCAATTTTAGTGATAGATACCAACCACCAATTTGAAATTTGATATAGTAATGGGCGTATTCCACACAGTTTTAGGGGTAGCCCCATAAAGATCCACCATGCACGTTTATGCTCTTAAGTTTTACAATCATTTTTATACCATTCGCACATAGAGTGAAATGGTATAATCAGTTTGTCTGAAAATTTGTATCGCATTAAAGGTGGCACTGTAGATCCCATAAAGCTTATTCATTCATATTATTCATATATCACCAACATTAGTTTTAGATAATTATCTAAAGCACAAACAAAAAAAAAAAAACAACTTGCTCGTTCTACTTATTTGCATGTTTTACTGCAATCTAAAGTTCTAAATCTCCTAAGAAGGACACATTTGTTTTCGGATGTCACCAAACAAAGTTTTTATGTTTTTAAAATGTACCCATATTCAAAATTAAGCAAAATAGACCTATCTCACGAACTCCTAGTTAATAACTACAACAGTGTTATTTTTAACTGTTCATTGTTCTTTTTGTGCACATGTTGCTCGTGATGTCACAACCGTCTGATATTAGCGACGGGGAAGTATATATAATATGTATATTGATATTATGGAATCTAGATGCATTTATGTATCTTTTATAATTTTATGCTTACACATGTATGATTGACAATGTTAAAATCTATATATTGTAATATAACGATTTATTTACATAGTCAATAAATTCTTGCCAGCAAGCCAAAGACCATGTTTGAACTCAAAGCCGAAATAGCTGCTATAACGAGCCGCGTGAAGTAGGTACCCCGAAGTGTGAAACTTGAATTTCTTTGAATGCAGTTCATTTGTCCACGTTTGTCCAAGGCACCCTGCGAATGTGCCTACCCACAAAAAATCAAGAAAGAAGAAAATTACTTTTGAAATATTAATTCTTTTTTTTTGCGAAGCTAGCACCTCGAAGTGGGAAATGTTCATTTTTGAAAATGCAGTCCTGCTTTGTTCAAGATTGAACTTCGTTTGCTTACCCACCAGAATGAATAAAAAAGAAATGCATACATATATAAGAAAAAATATATAAAATAGGTAATAACCCGTTGATAAATGATCTATTGTATTACAACTTCATTGCTTTTCTAAGAAAAGTTTTCATCCAAGTGAACACACTGAGCTGCTAGAAGATTTGTTATCCAAAGTTCATCTCCAAGGCACAAAATGGTTTGACTGGCAATCTTGTTTATGGATCTTCTTAAAGCGTGCCCAAAATATTAATTTTGTTTGACATGTTAAATTTCTAAAGTTACTTGTTGACGTCTTGTGGTAGTTCAAAAGGGGAATATTGAATATATCGAACTAATTGGCTAAATTTGTAATAAACAGCAATTGATGACAATATGTCGACGGTATAGTATTGGATGTTTGGTAATCTAATAACACGACTCGTATCCACAGAGAAGAAAAGATTGATGTTCGTCGTGATTAAGTTATTTTTTTTTTTTTTTTTTTGATCGTTTAGTTAGGTTAGGAGTTGGAGTTGGTTTAATCATGCAACGGAACTTCCAAGATAAATATACAATGTAATAATACAATTATCTACTTAACAACTTTCCAAATTTTTTATTTTGCTCGTTTTTCGAATCTTAGCATTGCTCGAAGATTTTGCCGATTGATTATACTATGCATAACTATGGAACATTATATTTATCGTATGAGAGATTGGAGTGGAACTTCTGCTCTTACATTTATTATATATAGATCCCTCAGGATAACAATTCACTTTAGCCATTTTGACTTTATACTTTATAATAAACGAAACAAGAAACCAAATGAATTCACGAAGTGAATTAATACGAACTGTCAAAAGGCGTGGGAAAAAGAAAATGTTTATTCACCTTTTGTTCTATGGGTACGTGCTGGCGGGTGGCATTGAGAGCGGTGGAATTAGTCTCATAATTGGAATGGCTCTCTATCTCTGTCGCGCTCTAACGCTCTCATCATAGTAGGAACAGAGCGAATACGGCGCTTTGCATTAATTCACCATTTGTCTCTTCTATTGTCTACATTGATAAACTGTCAACTAAAAACATAGGAACATAAAAGAGAGCAACCAAGAGAATTTCTGCAACCGCTGTTACATGCTTGTATCGGTTCCCACGATGTTGTCATAGAGAAAAACAAATTAAGTTGAATTTACAATGCATGTTGAATATACCTATAAATTTACAAAGTGGCTGGGGGGTTACCCCAAAAACATTTTGTGTGTGTTTTTGTTTATGTTTTTAACGTTTCTCGTTGTGAGTTCATACTATACCCTATGTCACAATGCCAATCACGGCGAAATTAACGATACCTAATATGCCAAAATCCATCCATGTGCTGGTGGCATCATAGCGCCACACTTTTTCAAAAACGAAGAAATTGCAACAGTCACCGACAATGGAGTCACATTGAACGATGTTTTGCTTCGAAAAGCACGTGAACAGCCTTTGTTTTCAACATAAAAGCGTGTGCAAAACTTCCTAAACCAACTCTGTGAACTGAATCTACTTCCTGTGGAGATACTTAAAATCGTTGCTCACGCACACTATTCGTGAGATACGGCTTCATATATTGCAGAAATTTACCTCCACAAAAGGAAATGAAAATGCTAAGCCAAACAAAGCGATGTCGCTCACTTAAAGTGCAACATGTAGAACTACTTACGAATTATTAACGCATGTAAGTTGAAATATAAATTTATAGTGCGCAGCTAGTTAAATTCTTCTCTGGCATACAAAAACGAAGCACTAAACTGTTCTAATTGCACATGCAGCACGTGATGTCACAACCGTCTGATATTAGAGACTGTAATAAGTATATTGAAATTCTGGAATCTAGGTGCATTTATGTATCTTTTATAATTTTATGCTTACACATGTATGATTGACAATGTTAAAATCTATATATTGTAATATAACGATTTATTTTTAAAAGGTTCTTAATGGTTTTTCATACTACTTACAGCTTTTGACTGAACTTTAATTTTTATTTTTTTAATTTTAATTTTCAGATTGATTACTTGAAAGTCTACTTCAGATCACTGTGTATGTATACTTAATGTATGTACTGCATATCTGCAATAACACAAATACAAATTAAAAAATAAAAAACATCATTTTAATTCTCAGAATTACCAAGTTTTTATGAAAACACAGTACTACATAAGATTAAGTTACGCCGGCTGATTACTTAATAGATGTCACATATACTAGTTCAATATGATTCTTAGTGACGTCAAGAGTAGTACATTACCCTATACTAAATTTTAGTAACCGATTCGCTATCTGTGGTGACTGATATTTCATGTCAATGCTATTTTTCACTGTTAACGAAAAATAGCAGTTTGGAACTGCCACCACTGTCCGCAAATAGCAGTTATTTTTGAAAACTTCTATTTGGCGTTATTCGAAAAGAACTCACAGTGAAGCATGAAATTGAAGAAATCGTTTTCACTGTTATCAAAATATAGCACTTTTGCTCATCGCTTACAGTCGGAAAGACAAATTTCATGCAAAACAGTAATATTAAAAAACTTTATTTTATATTAAAATATTTTAAATCTAAGTATCCATTCAAAAATTTAAATAAAAGACCTGCGTTAAAAGCACGTGGTTGCTACATTCTTACTTGTTGTTAATAACCAGTTTGCGGAGATCGTCCCAGACTTGCTGTGGTATACGCATGTTCGGTCACCCTCACGGACGTTGTCCCGGTGGTCGTCTTCAAACGGGGCTCATATCCGAGACTTACTCTGTCATTCCCGCGAAAAGTATTGCAGTGGCGCAAGCCAAAACCAGCGCAGCAAACTTTAATCCTTAATTATGGGGCTGTCTTCACATAAATTGCGCAACTCATATTTAGAGTCTAACCAGGTGATATCCTAACGTATCCTAACGCACGTTTGTGAGCTGTTTGGGCCATTAGCAAAAGAATCGTTTTGGTCATCACTAGTCGCACTAAATTTGCTTGTAAATTTTTTGAAAATCAATATAAAATTCTCCATAAGGGTATAAATCTCTGGCTAAAATTGAATCAAAGTTGTTTATAATATTGTAGTAAAGCAGTATATTGTATCAAATGACTGATATCTCAAATGAATATCTCAATTTTCAAATTACATATTGTTTCAAGAACCACAACTCAAACCCCTTAGTGTAGATCAGTCTACACCCATTGCAAGCAGCATCGCATCAAGTCAACAGCAGCAATAGCAAACGACAGCGTCATAAAAACAAATGTTGTTGACGCCAATTTATGTTGCTGGCGTTGATTGCTGCTGTTGCCAAGCGTTTTTCCAGTTGTGCGTCCGACCGTCCATCTGTCCATCTGTCCGTCTGTCACACACATTTATTGCATTTTCATGTTTTCCCCCAGACTGTTCAGATAATTGCTTTGACATTAAAACAAGTGTTGGCCCGGAATAAAATTCACAAATAGATACAATAATTTAATTACTTGCCATTGTAATTGTCGATCTTCATTCGTTCGCTCGTTTATTCCTTTATTCGATTAATTCCGTTGACAATAAAATGTTTCAAACTTTTCAATTTGTTGATAATTTCGATTATTTGCTATTGACGTCAGTTGTACGATACATTACTAAATGCTAAAATTGCTAATGACGTTTATGTAGAATTGTTAATGGATTTCGTGCGTTTAGTTAAATGAAGCTTTTTTCCAAAAGATTTACACGAATTTGAGTTTGAATTGACGATATAATCGTTATAGTTCAGTTAATAAATTCGTACTTAATTTAGTTTAAATGTGTGAAAAGCTATTCTCAAGAAAACATTTTAATAATATTTACAATAAATTGCTAAAATAGTAATTCTAAGAATTGACCACGAACAATCGAATTGTTTGATACACAGTATCGGAGAATCTGAGAATTTCATTATTCGATTTTAATGCATAAAGTTCTGTGTCCTTAGATATGATATATGAGAGATTGGGTCATTTGCAGAAGTCCACATTTTTTAGGAAAGTTATTGATTGCCATTCACATGGTAATGGCAAAAAAAAAAGACGATACTTCTGCAAACGGCTTAAGCAGCGCACAAACGTCCATTAGGATACTTTTTCCTTAGATTGTATCGGACAAGTGAACAAGTTGTGAGAAGGAAATTCCCTAAATTAACGGATGGCGCACTGCCATCGTAAAACAAATACCATTAACAACAGAGATTAAGCTTCGGATACGATGCCGCTTTGATGACAATCTCCGAGTGTTAGGCCGAACATGCGTTAGAAATACCAAATCTGGTATATCCTCCGCAAACTTGGTATTAACAACAACTGCCACCAAATACATGGATGACGTATGGCCTCGAGAGATAAACAGTTGTAGCGCCAATTAAGTTAGTAAGAGAAATTCTAAATATCGGCTCGAATTTTTATTATAAAAATGTTCAGAATGCAACGCATGCATCTTTGATATATTGGTAGAAACTTAAGATCAAAATACAAAACGAGTATCATTGCACCTTAATTAATTTGTTTATAAAAATGCACTTCGTTTTATTAGTTTATTGACGATTAGATTAAGCTAAAGAGCATGCGTATTAGAGTGAAAGCCAATTTTACTGACCAGCAGCGTCAAACGCTTTCAATCTGTTCGAATTAGTACGTAAAGTATATAAGTGTTGTAGTGGAATAGTATACTCGTATTTTTATAAAATAAGTGCCCTAACAGTAGTATCTGTACCTCTTCCAGCGCCGTCACCATAAAAAAAGTCACATGGTCCATCGGATTTAGTGTTTGCACATTCTTCCTTGTCAGCAGATACAGCACCAGATATTTAAACCTTGTATTAGCCAAGGCCGGGAAATTGCCAAATATATGTTCTGGGCACTCGTCGTCCTCTAGACAGAACTTCAGTGGTCAATTATTTCTAAATGTGCTTGGTTCCAGAACACAAAAGTGTTAAGTAAGCGAAGTTCAAGGACGCTAGCACCGGTTCCATTATGTAACCGTTTGTATACCAGATAATTGTTCCCGTTTTAATATTATAGTTGAGGTTGATGTTTTTCACTATTTATTCTCACTGAGTTCTGTGTTAAATTTTTTCCTAAAGTTCTGCTTCAAGTCAATATTCACACTAGGTTAGAGTTGAAGCGGGTGGGTGGCTCTACTATTGAAGCAATCGCCTACTCTGCTCTTATTTCTTCCATTACTCCACATAGCCCTTTCTGTCTGTTATTGAACTTATAGGTGCAACGGGATTAGGCCTAAGAGAATAGGTGGAATATATAAAATTGCGAAAAAGTCTAAAGAAACATCTAAAGAACCACAACGTTCTGATTAACTGTTTGGATTAGAAAAAATCTGTTGGCGAATATGGTTTCAGCGACCCCCAAACTCATTGAACAAAGAACTCTCAGCCATGATCATTCGAGGCCAGTAGAGGGTGCCTTAAAAAGTTTGATAGATGTAGGAATTTTCACAATATAAAATTGAAGGTGAAGCATTCTGATCTGATAAGTCAAATAGTTGGTGAGATACAATGAATTTGGTTTTACTCTTACATGCAGGGCGTAACACCGCCCACTTTATTACTGATGTGTAACGGAATTGATGTTTGCCTTCTATGTGGGGCTCGGCACTGCCCACTTTTCAGTGAATCTTAATTTTTTGCCATTAACGGTGAAAGTAATCGTCAAAATGTTGGCTTAGTCATTGGTTTTGATAAAATATTATAGGTTATATGGCGTACCGACAAAAAACATCTTTGAGAAAAAATATAAAAATATAGAAAACTATAAATGAATGCTTCTGCAGTAAGACGAATTTGTGTAGAAATCTGCAGAGAGGAGTTGAGTACGCTATATAATGCTTCTTAACTCAGCATAACTGACGGACCTCCCAGTGAAGTTTATGCCTAACTACGTTAGGGAACGCGTTGGAGCTGTTTAAGAAGAAATTGGTTTTAAAATTAAAACCAACAATCGACAAACGATTTGACCATGAGACAATTTCAACCGCGAAAATGTATAATTTAAAAACAAAACATTGAAGTGTTTAACCCCATAGGCGTCTCCCTTCCTGGCTTCCTTGACTAAAGTTATGTCAACATACATAATATTGGACCACACTAGTTCTAAATATAGGGGAAACTGTCACTTCAAACTTATTTGTAACTTTTTTTTGGAGCGTGAGACGTATTACTTGCTAATTTTAATTTTAATTTTCTATTGGAAACTAAATAGAGTAGGGATGGGAAAATTTCGTTCTATAAATTCAATTAGAAGTTAACTCACATTTCAAATAAAATTAAATATCATACCGATTGTTCCTCAAATATAACGGGTGTGTCATCTCAAAGTTGCGAATATACTCAAATTGTAAACATCTTTTCGAAACATATTTAAACGATGAACAAGTGACTATTTGGAACGATGTTTGCTCCAAAAGACATCATAGGGCCATTTTTCTTCAGAACTGATGATTCAATGAATGGCGATTGATATCAGTGAATTTAAGAACACTCAAATCCCAGCCAATGCGTGAAAAAGGTCTAAAATTTTTATGATTGCAACAAGAAGGCGCGACATGCTATATGGACATTTTGCGTCAGAATCTCCCAAAACGTGTGATGTTAAAAAGCGGTGATACTGACTCCACCGCACGGTTTCTACGCAACGAGAAAAAGTGCAGTGAAGAGCTCAAAGATAACATATGTGAACCAAATTGGCAGTGATATTGCCCTATGCGTTACCCAATGTGTTGGAAAATGCTAGAAAAAGAGTTCGCTTTGGTCGCACCAATAAATTTTCCAAAACTAGTTTAGATAAATTGTAAAGGGGCCAGCTTAATAAAAATTCTAAATAAACGTATTAAGTGATTATCAAATGCATTAAATGAGTTATAAGTATGTTTTATATTCAAGTGCTATTAAAATTAATTTCATTGCATTTCTCCACCCGTTTAATTTACGCCAGTCAGTCTGCTTGTCCGTCTGTCCGTCCGTTTGTCTGTCTGTCTGACTGTCTGACTTAATCAAGCGTACAGCCGCTTTCAGCTAATGACCCATGTACACATGCTCTCTGTATAGTGAAAAATATCTTTTAAATTTGCATTTGACGCTATTCTATGTCAGGCGATGTCGATGACGACAATTTATGAAGCTACAGATACTACTCATATGAATGTATCTAAATAAGTATCTTTGCATGTGAACATGTGTGCATTAAATGTATGTATGTACAAGTAGATCTGCCTTGTGTCCATGTCAATTTGGCCAACAACGTGACATCGTCAAATCGTTCGTGTCTCAGTTCAGTTCAGTTCAGTTCAGTTTTTTTTTTTTTGCCAGTTATTTCAATGCGTCCCACCGTTCGTCTAATATTCCTTCACTATTAAAATGTATATTGTATCTGTTGCCTCAGTGGCAGGCAGGCAGACACTACGTGACTTTTCGTTCGTGTCACAATTTAACTGTAAATTATTAAATGTTTATTTAAATTTATTTTTAATAACAATCAAAAGAGACACACCGCACAGCACAGCACAGCACAGCACAATTCAATGGATGACAACCTGAGCTGAGCATGGAACACGGCATATGGACCTGGACTGAATTTGAAGTTTTTTTGTGCCGTTTAAAGGTTTAAAGTTTTCTTTTGCAGTATTTTTGAGCACGCTTTGTCCAGCAATTGTATCGTATGTCCACGTTCGTTTCGTTTCGTTTCGTTCATTTCATTCATTCATGTGTCCATTTCATCTATATGTCCAGCGGCATTTTTCCTGGTGCTCCTCTATGTTAGCTAGTCGGTCTGGTAGTCCGTCCGTCTTTCTATCTGTCTGTTTGTCTGTCTGTCTGTCCATTTGTCGTTGTCGCCAACTTTCTTGTACGTGACTGAGTTTTACATGCAATTTCATTTCTTTCATACAGTGAATACAATATTTTTCTTTACTTGCTCGGTCGGCTTTTGTATTTTTTGCCATGAACATGTTTCGAACATGTTTTCCTCGCTTTTGTACTACATCGGACTGAGTTGTAATGACCATTAGGGGAGATTACTTTCAGCACCTTTATGCAGCAGTTTTACATGGTTTGCAATTATTGCGAGATTGACTAGTATGAGATTTTTATATTTTTTTGGAATGAAATTAAATTTGCTGTGGGAAACTAATGACACTAAAGTAAAACTTACACATCAAAACGAGTAAGACGAGTAAGAATGCTATGATATTTTAGCTATTAGAATCAGAGATAGAATCGAGATACAAAGTTATTTTAAAATTTGAACAATTAATTGTATAAAATGATTTAATTCCCCTTACTTTTGTGTATCTTCGTTTATTTTGCCTATATATTTTATAAACTACAACGTAGAAACAATACCAGTATGTACTTATGCAAAAATTACCCCTAAAACAAAGCTTTCCCCTCAAAACCTGCACAACATCAGTAAATCTGTAAACTGTTGCCACCAAACTAGAGCCCCCTTTACCATCACCTACAACAGCATAGTACCCACTATGGCAACATGCTTAAATCAATTTCCACTAGTATTTTTGAATGACGGATCTAAAGCTGATGTCAGAGTGCGCGGTAGAAGCAATACGATAGTACGGCGCTATTACTATGTAACTTTCATATGCGATCGCTCAAAAGGTATCAGAGTGCAAGCAAAACCGAAAGCGAGTGCATGCAATAAAGCGAAAACGAAACGAGAAAGCAGTTTAGAAACTACTAGTCGCTTCGCATTGGTTTTTACTTTGTTGTGTACGTAATCAATTCGAATTTGCATGATTTTGTTTGTCGCGTTTACTTATAGCACAAAATATTATTGCTTCTAGCTCACATTCTGAAGTCGGCCTAACACCCACTTCAGAACCCCCACAACTCTTTCACACACATTGATTTAACATTAGAAACAGCTTAAATTACATTGCTATCATCATGGAGTATTGAATTGAACATTACTGGTAGCAACCACTTCCCCAGCACCCCAAATGTTTATGCAGACCTGTTAAACTGGACAAGGTATACTTCTGCTTCCCATGTTCAAAGCAGACTTACAGTAACTATGTAAACAAAGAAATAGTCGGCTAAATAATTCGACAAAGGGCTAATATCTCTCTACATTACACTACTTATAACCATTCTACAAAATTTTTGGTTCCTGGTAGAACAAAAGCCTTCAAAAGCCTCTTACATACTCCAAAGACAAATATTGATCCATACTAAAACATAGTCACAGCAGTAGTAAAGTATTATGAAGGGTTTTGAGGCGAAGACATGATGGGGCTGGATGCTTATTCGTGAAGACTCCACGGTACACAAACGAAGAAGTATGTGCATTTTATACTATATATATATATCCTTTTTTCAAAACCTTCCACAATTTTTGATAAAATTTAGCAAATTTATACTTAGAAATTTCGTAAAAGAGTTATTTTTCCAACCGTCTCAACATCATTAAATGCCTTTCAAGCCACAGATTCAACTCTAAGCAACTTACCCTTATCTCTATTATCCAAACATATTGGCCAAAGTCGACTAAGGTATTTTCTTTATGGTTCCTCTTCTAAATTTCAACTCAACATTAATCATTGGCGCGTTTATATCCACATCCACTAATCATTTACTGTTTGAATCGAGAACATCCGATACCGACTTGCAATAACCAACTTTATCAAATCTCGACTTCATTCTACAGACTCACCTATAAAACTACCCGTCAAATACCCTTCTATACGCAGTCGGCTCAACCCGAAAACCATTCCATAACTACTATCATCCTGCTTCCTGCTTGAATCTCTGGACACTGCATTATTTTAGGCAACGTAACTGCTGACTCAGCAGCGATATGTGCATCCTAACTCCCTCTCATTTTCCATCATAATTATTTACATCTCTGACATCCATAAAATGCGTATTTTTCACCAAAATTTGACAAAACAATTTGTAAAACAATTTGTGAAACAATCTGTGAAGATTGATCCCTTATTGTGGATCATTTATAAATCAGATATCGGATTTGCGTTTTGTACATCAAGCTTTGGGTACAAGGACTTTATAAAAATCATATTTATTTAATTATTCTATAAATATGTACATATTGTAAATCCATTTCTAATTCTTTAACCCACCACCTCCCCCCCCTTTATGAGCTGGCCCCAATGCAACTACTCACCCACTTTTCTTCGAAAAACTTTATGATTACATGCAAAATCATCTTGGAATTTAATATTGTTACTTATTATGGACGGACGTTCTACATACATATTAGCGGGAAGTGTTCTCCCCATTTATAGTGCTACCCCACTTTTGGATTTTTGTACGGAAAACTTTTTGTCAAATCGAAATTTAATATGGTGGCTTCTTATAAACGGACGCTTCACATAAATGTCATGGGGCGTGTCCCACCCACTTTTAAACTTAGCGCCCATACAAACTTGCCACTCACATTTAGGTTCTTAGGTTTTGCAGATATTATGCTTCTTTATAGCTGCTAAATACACAATGTGAAACTCCATGTGAATGGTATTAGAGCTTCGCTTCAACTGAAGTTAAAGTTTTTCTTTTTTTATTATTTGCTCGTCAATGTGGAATATTGATTATTTTAGAAACTGGAATAATCCCAATCCCAAGATATTCCCATACTTAGTTGAATTCAGTTGAATTTGTGATAATCTTTGTTAATACTTATACCCCATTTTCAGTTCAGTTTTAATTTGCAATTCACCAATAGCGCCGACTTTCATTGCCAAATTCAATCACTCATAAGCATACAATTTGCCAGCTGCTGTTAATTTTCCCTAACAATAAACTCAATCACTCTACGATATCTATTAATTACCAATCAAAATCAATTTAATAACGCGCAAATGGCAAAATAAGAGTCCATCTTAAATGTCAGCTTAGGCGAACTACCAAAACTTTCGCTGTGCCATATTTCTTTTACATTTTTATATTTTAACCCAACTTTATTTCTTTGGTTAAAAAACGAAAAAAAGGCTTCAATTTTTTTATGTGCGCTTGGCAGTTTATAGTAAAAATCGAAATTATGATCGTGGCACAAGTCTCAAAACTGACTTTGAGTTCGAGTTTTGAAGTCAACGTGCACGCCCATTTAATGTGAACTGAAGTGTGGAGAGATCGAGCGTTCAGCTGAGGTTAGTTGAACTGAGCTCAACTTTGTTGGATCTGATGCAAAACGTATTGTACGTGTAGTAAGGGGCAAGAGAAATGGGAAAAGCTTGGCACGGGGAAAAATTGTACATAAATATAGGCAACAAAAAAGTTTTAATTCGGTATAGACGAATCTTTTATACACTTTAAAAGGTTACCAAGTAGCATAGAGTGGCTTTCGAAACTCATGAGTGCAGTTCCTCTATACGCATTTTTCAAGCTTGTAATACTCGTAATTGAATGGCTACTGACTCAAAATTTTCGAACTATGTAGTATAACACATCATAAGAATAGTGTGCAATTTTAATAAACACACTTTCAAAGAATCCCGAAATAATTAACAAAGAGATATAAGAACATAACTACACTGAAAAAAGAAGTTCAAAACTTTTTATTGTTATTGTTCCCTCATTTTTGAAATATTAGTTTTTTCATATCATTCAATAACATAAAATGATTTCAAAACTTTTCAAATTGTTATGAAAATAGCAAATTGCAGTCAGAAGTCATATCATTCGTCACTTCGAAAGTGGGTAAACCAAAATATTTGCAAAGATAAACATGCATGGCAAACATAATGATGCGAGAGAGAGCAAAATATAAACAAACAAAAAAAAAAGGAGCAAAATTATTTTTGTCTTTGCGGCGACAGTCAATGAGAAAAGCAATTGCATGTGATTCGGCAACTTGAAGTGTTGATTAACTGTTAGCCGAGGTGGTTAAGATTATGAAACTTTGCACTCAACGCCTTTGACCTGACCGTGGTTCGAATACTTGTTTCCTCCAACGAATATTTTAATCTAAATTTCTTCTGCAAGTTCAACAAAAGTAAAATCGAAAACAGATTGAACGGAAGCTCTAATACCATTCACACGAAGTTTTAAATAGTATTGAAATACATAAAAGTGGGGGTTCAAATAAGCGCTACCCCAAAAAGGCGGTTAATACATGCCCACTAGTAGATGTGTATTTAGCGATGTAGTAAATGTGTAACATGCCGAAATATTGAATTTCAAGTTGACATTGACGTTTTCCATTCAAATGCATAAAAATAAACGTATGGGCAAAATTTCAACTGGATAGCATACAAATTGGTTCCCAAAAAATGCGCAACAACATACAGACGGACAGACAGACGGACATGGCTAGATTGACTCCTCTCGTCGAGCTGTTCAAGAATATATATACTTTATGGGGTCTACGATGCTTCCTTTAATGCGTTACAAACTTTCAGACAAACTGTATATACCATTTCACATTATGTGTGAATGGTATAAAAACGACTGTCCAGGACACCCGACATAAAATATATAAATTTGAATAGATAAATGATATTTCAACATATTTCACTTAAATTTTTTATATCAAAATGATATTTGAAAAACTATATTAGTATTAAAAACGATCGTTTTGATATATTCGAAAATATCTTTTTGATATTGGATCAACCGGAGTATACAGTACCCAGGGTGTTCAACCATCCATTTTAATGGAGAATATGTGATTATACCATGTTAATCGTTTATCTAAATGTTGCCCCAAATACTAGGCGCCCTACTCTTGTAAGAAGCCATTGATGGTCTCCAGTGTGTGTGGAGTTAATGACTGTATCATCAGAAAATGTTGCAATGAACGTATCGGCTTGAATAGGTAGTTCCCTCGTATATAGAGTGTATGCAATATGGGTCTAAGAACACTTCCTTGTGTAACGCTTGAGTGAATTTCCTGCAACTTTGAATTTTACAACGAAGTGATTATATGATTTTGTGGCAGACACTTCTTAAGTTTATAAATAATCACGTCAAGGCCCTGAGTTTTGTATAGGGTGTCTCAGTTAGAGCGCCGGATTTGGTTTTTAAATTAAAAACTTTAGTTTTTTGAAAATTTATGAAACTTTTATTGAAACATAAAGTAGACATCATGGGGTTATGTATGGAATAACACATCGGTTTTGCTGGCATAAACGCGCTCTTTACGTGAAATTTTTCATAACCGTTTTGCATAAATGTTGCGGTATTTCATTGATGCAGCGTGTAATTTCTTCTTTCAATGCTTGAAGTGTAGTGGGCTTGTTCACATAAACCTGTGACTTCAAAAAACCCCAAAGAAAAAGGTCTAGATCACATGATCTAGGCGGCCAATTCTGGTCACCAAAACACGACAGGACACGACCGTGAAATGACGGATGTAGTAATTGAATTGTTTCTCGTGCTGTATGGCATGTGGCAACGTCCTGTTGAAACCACATGTCCTCCACATAAATATCTTCAAGTTTCGGCAAAAAAAAAACTGTTTAACATTTCACGATAACGAATTAATTGACTCGTTTAATAGAACGTTACTACCGCAAAATTTTTCTTATACATTTCAAACATTTCTAACTGCTAATACGCTTGCTTTACACGACATGTGTAGGGTATAAAAAATGATAGCGCCTAGAGAGAGAAAAGCGTGTTTGACAAGCCGAAGCTGTAGCTGATGAAGAAGATGAAGTGGATGAAGTGGATGAAGATGAAGATCAAGTGTGTGTTGTTTCTTGGAGTTTGGTTTACTCGTAGTTGTATTGGATTGGTTTGGTGCTGGGGCTGGGGCTGGGGCTGGGGGTTTGCATTCGCGGCGAAGTTGGTAAACGACTGACAAGTCGACATATAGAGGACGCTTGCTTCGTTGCCTATGGTGGCTTAGTTTTATAAATGAAGGTGTGTATGTGCGCTACGAAACCTTTTTTTTTTTTTTTGGTATCTTTCTAGATTTTTTTTATTTCTCTGCCTCGCTTGATGGTTTGTGAAATGTGCCAAATAAAACAAAAAAAAAAAAAGTTCATTTACGACAATCTTTCTCCGCCTCATATGTGATGTTGGTGTGTGCATTTCCATATTTTCATCACTAGCAACTCGAATTTTTATTGTGTTTTATATGCTTGGTTGCTGCTGTTGAAACGCATCACAGAGTGACAATGGCAACGCGTAACTAAGCCAGTCATAGTATGTAGATACAAAAGATATAACATGAGATACAAAAAAAGATATGCAGATACAACTGCATGTATGCCGCAGTTAATGTCAGTCAGTCAGAGGGACAGACAATGGCGTTAAGTGAAAAGCTGCGAGCGTTAGCCCGAAAAAAAAACAAACTAATATAATTTGCTCTATTGTTTCATGGTCTCGTAGTAGATACATTTGTTAGAGAACCACATCAACTCAATTCATGTTGAAATTAGTTCGGCATCTGTTTTCCAATGTGGCATTAATCGATGGCCTAAAACCCGAGTTCAAGTGTGAAAAGCTGACAACGAAAAAAAAAAAAAAAAATACAGACAGGCAGAAGCACAGACATGTTGCAAGCGGAACTTGACATGTCTCTTTTGGGGTTTTCACTTTGGAACGGCTTAAATTTCCACAGACATGTTGTCGTCGTTATTGTAGTCATTGCCTTGTTCTTACACTAAACACATTGACTTTGGCTGACATTCATTCATTTACTGGAACTCGCTACGGTCTTCTAGACATTCTGCTCTTATTTTACTTTTCTCAGCTTTGCTAATTTGACATGTGAAACCTGAAAAATGGTTTAGGGAAACTGTTAAGAGTCAAAGTTATATACCACATAGATTGTAGAGAACGAGCGAGTGGTTCTGAGACTACAATGTTGCAATATTGTAATTCGTTGATTGCGAGGGACATTTCAACATTTTTAAATTTACCAATAATTTACAATAAACAAAAGTTAAGAATTCTATTATCTAATTATACTCTCCTGTTCCCGTTCACTATTCCGTTCCCGAGTAAGAGTTTCATTTCCAAAATGGAACAAATTGAAAAAACTGAATATCTGAATTTCTATAATGGAAGCAGTGTTGGTTGCTGCCAGACTAAAATACAAAACGCAAGGTTAAGAATGTATTTCAACACATTTTATTCATTCCGTTTTATATACGTACACACAACCCTACTGAAATCCATTTACACCGTTTCGCACTAAAGTGAAACCGGAACAGCTTTACCAAATAACTCGATAACTGAGGTAAGAATAAAAATCTACTTGAGCACAGTTTTTTATGTTGGTTCTCAGGAACTCAGAAAAAAAAAATCTTAAAAAAAAATTCCTTAGAATCGAATCCAGATATTGAAAATGTTGTATTACAATAGTTTTATTGAAGGGTTTAAAAAGTGAAAAAATTAAATTGCTCAGCAACTAATGACAATTCATAATGCTCGTATTAAAGTTTATAATCGGAAAGTATGGAAAAATTCTAGAATTATGAAATATTTTACTCCAGAAATACTTCAAATTACATAAATCCCTAAAATCTCCCTATAGGTTATGTTAGCTTAAGTTGGTTGCGACATAACAAATCTCTTCTTTGAGAGAGGCCGTTCCTTCTACAGCTACTGTGAAGAGCACATTATCTGCTTTATTAAAACCCTAACAGGAATGTTAGAGTTTAAAGAAAAAATGTGTTAGGGTATTCACAACAAGTTGATTAAAAACTTAGTTGGCGAGAAAATGAGAAAATATATAATTTCCAACAACAAACTGTTCTGAGAAAATATGAGCAAAAGTCATCAACTCTTATATATGTACAAATTTCCAGTGAAAAATGTACTTTAAAGTACGAGGGGTACTATTTATAATAATAACAAACATTTATAATAATAACAAACATTTTTAAATGAAAATGGCTTTATTGTTTTTCAAAATATTCCCCTTGATGATCAATAACAACACTTTTGCATTCGTTTAAACCATTTGTCATAGCAGTTTTTCCATTGGTCTAGAGACACCTCCAAAACATGGTTTCAGTGGCCACATGATCCATTCGGCCGAAGAAACAGGCGATAATTTGCTTCGCTTCGTACTTCTTACACGAACAACTTTTGTTGGATTTGGCTCGTCTTGAAATACCCACACGGTCGATTGCGGTTTTGTTTCCGGCTCATCCATGATTCGTCACCTTTCACGATTTTATACACGTCTTTTGAAGCACCACGGTCGAACTTTTTAATCATTTCCCTACACCAATCGACGTGAGCCATCTTTTGAGCGATTGATAAATTATGGGGTATCCAACGAGAGCAGCTAAGTGTTCATGCAGAATCGAATGTATTAAAGTAGAGCTAATGTGCACGGATGCCTCTATCTCACGATATGTCACATGACGATCTTGCATTATCAGTTCACGCACTGCATCGATGTTTTTGGGCACAACAACTGATTTTGGACGACCTTCACGGAATTCGTCGACTACCGAGCTACGACCACGATTGAATTCACTATACCAGCGATATATCTCCATACAAAGAACTGAGTTCATTGACACATTCTTGTTGAGATAATCCACGTCGAAATTTGTGAAAAATAGTCCAACGAAAACCTCTTAAAATTTCCATTTTTTTGCCAAATTGCTTTTCTTAACTCACTGTAAACAAAACAAATAGTAATTGTACATCAAAACTTTGTGCGTACGTTTATGCCAAAAAAATGTCAAACTTTATTATGGTGTTGCCAGATTTTAGCTTTTGACATTAGTGTTGCCAGTGTTCCCGAAATATAAATAGCAGCCCTCGTAACACTAAAGCACTTACAGTTTCAACTAAAATCGATGATCAGTTTGTTACTTATTAGGGCGCAACAATAGAATCGGAACTAAGGCCACGGTTAGACTCGCATAATGTCACGAAAAAAAAAGAAATTGTACTACACATTTCGGCTATCTGAAAGCCGCTTTGTATTAAATGTTTCTGATAAAACCAATTCAAAACTCAAGACATACTATCTGAAAATGTTTCGTGTCATAGCAATTTAACAGAAATGATAAAAAGAAAGAAAAAAATGGTTGGGAACGACAAACTTCAATTCAAACTCTAAAGTACTTATAATTCATAACCAGTTTTAATATGCTTTACATTAAGTGTGCTCCCTACTCGCATTCGGACTGTTTATATTTTTTTTTTGTTTATTTTATGATAATACATAATTCGATAGTTTGTTTTTTTTCTCGCTTTGATTGGAATGCATATTCATGCTCTAAAAGTATGGGTATATGTAGTGTGGCTTGTCATTTCCTCAGCTATTGGACATTGGTTATTTAAAGATAATTAGGTCATAGTGTTAATGACCGGTATGTGAACATATTTAGTACCAACAGGATAGAGAAACGGCTTATACTTCAATAGCATCGATGGTTGTTTTGAGGAAACACTACCCGTTTGTCCCCCATGTGTTTTTTTAATGGGTTTTATCAGATCATCAGATTCCTCCTCCATTTACAATAGTCGTTACGCCTTCTCATATCAAAATTTAAGTTAATAGTAACTGTAATAATTAGGTTTTTATACAAAAACCCAAAAGTGGGCAGTTTCTATGAGGCTATCGCTTAAAGTTGATATACAATGTATGTCAAACAACCGTTCTTAAAACTATTATCATTATTATTATTATTATTAACTATTATCCATATTGACTAATTGTGGATATAACGGCATCTTAATAATAACCTGTCGTTTTTTGTTCAATCTTAATGCGTAATTTTGGTTTGTAAAACGTAAAGTAATTGTTCTGAAACAGATCAAATCAAAATCTATCAAAAAATAAATCTGGCCGAATAAAATTTTGGATCGTAATAAACGAAAAATTATTCGAAATAGAAGAGTAGCACTGTTAACTTTTGAGCAAATGCAAGAACCTTTTTGTAGATTTTATAAATAAATGCAGATTTTATAAATAAATGCCAAAAACACAGTTTTGCTCATATTTAGTTAAAAAACCTCAAAATCATGTGATCCATTTTTAAATTGAGCGCAAAATAATTGCATAGGATCAAAAGTTTTGTAGGCTATGTAATTATTAGAATTAAGTGGAGTAAAATAATGTCTAAACCACACTACATAGAGTAACTATTTAATTTGTTTCCAGAACGACCCGATAGTATACACCCATCCAAATGAGTAGTCGGTTGTCTACTTTGTTCTATAATTAGATACTACACATATACGCAATTTGCATCAGCCCGTGCCACGAAGCATAGAAACGAAAGTGTGACACTTTTGAGCTCAATGCATTAACTTTATTAATAAAAGGCCTTTCAATAGATTTATCCAAACTTATAGCTTATTGCTCTGTCGTTTCAAGTAGTAACGCTGTTATTCTTCGATTTTTGTGTTCTCTCATGGTCACTATTTTACACTTGAATATTTTCGTTCGCTGATTGAGCTCTAAAGCACATGAAAATTGATGAAATTTTCTGTGATGAAGCACATTTTTGGTTGAACAGCTTCTTGAACAAGCAACCTTTTCTCATTTGGGTATAGAGTAATTCACAGCTGTATCAAAAGTCTCCATTGAGTCCGGAAAAACTAACTGTTTGGTGTGGCTTGCGGTCCGGCAGCATCAGTGAGTCATACATCTTCCGAAACGATAATGGCCAGAATGGACACATCAGATTTTACTTTGAAGTTGTTGTTGTTATTAAAAGTTTTTCCAGAACGCATTATTTCTAAAAAGGGCTATGTGCAATGGCCTCCAAGATCTTGCGTTTAAACTCCATCAGACTTTTTCTTTGCGACTACATTAAGTTAATTTATGGGAAATGGCAACTGGAGAACATCATTCAAACCATTAGTGAGATCCAGCCTAACTTATGCAACAGAGTCATACAAAACGGGACATATCAGATCAAGTATTGTCCGCAACATCCACAGAAAAGGTTACCGTCATAACTCTGTATTAAATTTTAAAGTTCAGACACGCTTAATGGAAAATTCTTTATATAATGTTCTACTAAATATTCTCCAGATACTTTACAAACGTCTCTCGTTGCTTATGTTTAAGAAACGATATGGTGACAACAGTTTATCTGACAAGCGCAACTATTTACATACCTTGCTACGTATTGTATCGTATGTAAGAGTATTTACCAGTATTGTTTAAAGAGGAGATCTTCCACATTTATGTCTGACATTTGTTGAGGATTTTCGCTGATAAAACCGCAAGCGAGACTAAAACTGACAGCCGAACATGACAACAGACAGCAGAGACTTCACTGTAAGTGAATACGAACAAAATCAGTAATCAGGCGAACTGCGAAGAAGAAAGGGGGCATACAGCTGATGATGAAGACGAATGCCACAATACTGTGTGGAAAGTTGTGGATGGATGTGGACGTATCGTACCATATACATATATGTATGTACCTACATCTAAATGGCGACAATGCTGACAGCGAAACCCTACAAATGAAACTACACCGCATATTCGAACAGCACAGTGGGAGATCAAGAAATTGTATAGCGTACAGGGAACTTTTAAATGCCAATGATAGATTAGTTGGGTATAGTTTGGGGGCAGACATACTGAAGGCGATGAGGCAAGACGATCCAACTGAGACCATCGCCCCCGCACACACACACACACACACACTCACACTCACAAAGTATTATCATTCGAACAATTAAACAATTGTAAACCAATTGATACGCATGCATTAATTGAATTAATTGAGGCAAATGCTCACCATACAGAAAATAAACAAAGAAATCTAGTTTCCAATATAATGTTGCAGCGCGAAAGAGAGGCATATAATGTGATGTCAAACAACTTTTTTCTATGTAGTTACAATAGTTAGTCTTAACCAAAATGGTGCTAAGTAACAATCAATCTTGTCAATTATAGTTTCATTAAAAGTATCTTACGAGTACATTGTTGTGACAGAGTTTTCAAGGCAGTGAGTTGTAAATGTGAATGTTGTTCCACAATACTTAATCGAGCGATAAAGTTTGCTTCCCTGTTACATAGAGTGACCATATGTAGTGCTTCTACTAAGAATATATTTTAGCTCGTACAACTAAACAAGGACTAAAACTTCTATGTGAAGCAAAGTAGCTGTTTGGAATACTTTCACACAAGTTTCTTTGCTGATCGGTGTTTAACTTCAAACTATTGGGAGTACAAATTAGTTCGTTCGTTTTTTTCTGGACAAAAATCAATTTATTTCAAAACAAAATGAATGAAAAGATTAAATAAAGTATTTTCCATCGCAAGTTACTACAATGCATTTTTTAACTCTCAGGCAATTTTACAATTCCAAATCGAAAAAATGTCTCTTCCAATTTTCGATTTCGACGAAAGAAATGAACCGATGACCTGTCATTGTGCTGCATCCGTTGGACCAACCAGCAATCAGAAGTAGCAATGTCCGCAGAATATGTTGGTGTGATGGTGTATTGAACGACTCAAATGAGCCTATACCGATCGCTCGTAATGGAATAGCCAGGATGTAGCAGCTCATATAGTATACAACACCCTTTTATTTATCGTTTATCGAAATTGGAACTTGCATATTTACATACAAAATTGTTCAGCAAATCTTCAAGCAAAGACTTACGCCCGAGCAAAACCAGCGAATGATCGTTTGTTACGGTTGGAATTTGAACACTTTTTTACCGCAAAATAATCGGGCCATACTTTTTCAAAAACGAAGAAAATGCAACAGTCTCCGCCAACAATCATTTCGTATCAATTAACAATTTAGACCTGCTACTAAAAGGTCTGGGATTTTTACGTTATCTTTGATGCCCTAATTGTGTTTATCATTGTGAATATTCAAAAATGTATGTAAATACATATTTTTTTAAGGGAATTGTAACAAATCAAGAAGAAGAACACATAAACAAATCAAACAAATTGGCTTGTCGCCTAAAATTTTGCACGTTTATTCAATTTTCTTCTAAGTAAAGGTATTATATCACTTTGCCAGAGAGTGTGTAACGCACTAAAGGAGACATTGTAGACCATGTCAAATTGAAATTAGATGCAGTAATATCTTATGGACAGAAGCTTCACAACTATATATTAACCAATGTAGCCGGCGGGCGTTCCTACGCTCCTGCTTTTATATTATGGCATCACCAGTTATTTCAGTATACTTTTGAATATGTACCAGATTTTATAGCTCTGCGTTAAAAGTTTTTGAGATATAATGATTTTGGTTTCTCTCTTAAATTTTGGGGGCACTGCACCACCCATTTTTTGAGTGGATTTTATTTCTCCCGATGCCTTTTACATATGTAGCAAATGTCATCTCTCTGTATAATATAGTTACTAAGATACAACGATTTTAGTATTTCAATTTTGGCTGAACGTTCAACCATGCGGAGCGTTCACCATGCGTAACCACCATGTCAAATATCAAGTTGATTTTGCTTGAAACGAAAAAAATGTTCATAAAAAATCTATCGATTCATTCTTATCCTTTTGTCCATCATTGATATGTTTTCCATTCATTCTTATATTTTCAGGTCGTAACCTTACTATCGAATATCCTGAGCCATACACCAATGGTCTGCGCGAAAGGGTATGATCGAAAGCAATGGATAATGGTCCACCTTCTGGTCAACCATTTTAATTATCGCTTAGAAGATGTGAATCTTTTTGATAACGCAAACAATAATTACGGAATTCGGACTCGGGGCAAGAAATGGTTATGAATTCCGAGTGGAGGCTTGCGAATCGATTCTGATCTAGTCGAATTATTATCATCCGGATAGAGCATCTATTCCCAACCAGTGGTCCGCAGAAGCCAAAATATGGTAAGCGAATGATTTTAAATTTAGCGGGCGATGAGCCGTTGGTCGCCGTGCAGTGAGTGCGAAGAGCGCGGGTGGTGGGGCGGTACGAAGAAGAATTATTGATTTCAAAAGGTATCGACGTCATGAACTCAATATCGGAATATTTTTAGAAACATAATCTTATGTGGGATAAACTCGTTGCCCTCTGTACTGATGGTGCTCCGGCAATGTTGGGATCGTGTTCTGGGCAGGCGACATTAGTAAGACAGAAAAATGCCAAAGTAATAACAACGCACTGTATCATACATCGCCAGGCGTTAGCACCTAAGACTCTTCCTGATACACTGCAAATGGCCATAAAAGTTGTAAATGTTATCAAAAGCAGCGCCTTAAATATACGCCTTTTTAAAAAACTGTGCACTGAAATGGACTCTGACCATGAGTCACTTCTGGGAAGATTATATGAACTGAGAGCAGAAGTTGAGATTTTTCTGGTTAACAAAAAAATGAATGATTAGTTGAAACAGTTTACTAATCCGGTATGTCAGATGAACTTGGCTTATCTTGAGGATATTTTCACACACCTAAATAAATTGAATATGCAACTGTAAGGTTTCGGAAATAAACAATTAGAAAATGTCGCAAATATATTCATTTTTGAAGATATACCTTGCGCTTTTATTTGTAAACTTCAGTTGTGGTTACGTAAAATTGAAGAAAATTGGTGAAGTTACTGAAGGAATTCTTGAAGAACTCATTGAATTACAAAATGACAGAAACTGCAAGGATGCTTTTGAATCGAATTCACTTGAGTCGTTTTGGTGTAAAAAAGCAATTTCTTATACTAAACTTTGAGAAATCGCCTTGCGCTATTTTATGGTTTTCTCAACAACTTATTTATGTGAACAAGGATTTTCTGCTTTATTGGTAATTAAAAACAAGGCGAGGAATCGTCTGAAAGTAAGTTATGATTTGCGTGTAGCTTTGAGTAACAATATTTGTCCTAGGATAACCGAACTCGTGAAGAAGATGCAAGCTCAGAAATCACATTAATATAAAATTTTACAGAAGTTTATCCTAAAAATATTATTATTTCGTTTTGTGTAAGTTCCTGTTGAGTTTTTAATTAAAGTTTCAGTTTGAGATTATTACAGTTTATTTTTATTACACCAACATAGTGGTCCCTGCTAACAAGAATGATTAAAAGTGGTTCCTGACCAAGAAAAGTTTGGGAACCCCTGTGATAGAGCATCGACTTCCGGAACAAAACTGGCAATGCGTTACGAAAGTATCGATCGTTTCATCGGAAAACTCAATACTAGTTATCGTTGTCCGTAATGCGGTAGCTCCTTTCTGACTGGATTACTACAATGGTGTTGCACCAGATAAGACAAAGATTGCTAAGGCTAAATGATATATTTTTTATAAACATCGTGTTTTCTCAATAAAATAACAAAAACTCTAATTTAAATGCGTTGTTTTTCATCCGTTGCATATAGGATACCTGAAGGTTCCCATTTCCCAATATTTGGCAGCACTTTTCCCGAGCATTTTCCGGCAAAGAAGAAACCGCGATTTTTACCTGTAAAAAACTAAAGTTGAACTGCGGAAAACTATACCGTTATATTTCTGTCACCAGGCCCGCGGTACCTTTACACTTTCTTTAGTAAGCTGGAATGGGTTAAATTTATGCTAATGGGGTTTTGTGCCAGAATGAGAAACTAGACGAACAATATATAGAATTTCTTGCAAGTAGTTAATGATGATCAAGAATTCCAATTCTTGAAAAATTCATGGAAACATTTTATATAGGGCTAAACTTTATAGAGTGGACCTTACCACAGTCTCCAATTACTTTTCTGGTAGGTTTTTTTTTTTTTAAGTGTAGATTAAAGCAAAAATTTGTTTAAAATATTATAGTATACCCTTTTTACTACACTGCATTAGGGTTGCTGTATTATAGAACCGTACAGAAAAGCTTATAGTTAAAACTCTCGAATATAGCAGAAATATACTTTTTCCAATGTTTGATAAATTGAATCTTCTAGTCGACTAGTAGTATTCGATTTGTCTTTAAATAGATAGTATCTATGAGTCATTGTTTCAAAACAATATGGTCACCTTATCTTCTTTTTTTTTTTTGCTATTGTATCGATCTATAATGACTTCTTGTAGTCGTGCGCTGATAATAATGACGATGCTGACGAGCAACTTCATCTTCACATTCAACGCTGTCAATTGCTCTTAAGCAAAATCGAACGAAATGGTCTGGTTTGCTACTGTTTTCATGGATGGATGGATTTGTACTTGAGGCGCGAGGCGCGAGGCGCGTGTTTCGCCTGGAGCGCTCCAAGTCGTGGCCAAAGTCGTTAATTCAGCTCCCGCTGCCAGCAAAAAAAAAAAAAAAAAAAAAGGAACGCTCCCTCCCGCTGGCAATTGGCAGCAGCCAACATAACAAACTGCAACAACAACAACAGTGAAATCTCTTTAGCAATGATTTTCTTCTTTTTTTCTATTATTTTAATTTTTTTTTTTCTATTTTTTATTTGGTTTTCATGCTGGTCATAAAACATGTTAAAATAGTACAAAATGTACGCAGCGGCCCTGCCTGACTGCCTGCCTGACTGCCTGCTTCAAAAACGACAATGATGACATGTAATGATGGCCCACCACATGGTGTTCCAATGGCTTGTATGTTTCTGCTGCTGTTGCTGTTGATGATGATGATGGCAAAATGGTGATTGTGATGGCGATGTTCGGACGCATAAATTAAATGCGCGCCGCAATTAAATGCAATTCAACTGTTCATGCGCTGCAGATACACAGATACACAGATACACAGATACAGATACATTTGTTCAGCATTGTTGTCGTAGAAATTGTCAGCAGACATGCAACGATGCGATGGCGTTTGAAAATGTGGCGACAACTTTTGCAAATAGTACATATACGAGTACTAGACAAGCTCGAGAGCGATCCATAGATCATGATAGATTGGCAAATAAGTAAACAGAGGAGTTTGTGGATCGTTCTTTGTTTGTTTGTTCGTTCGTTTGTTCTTTTTTTTTTTTTTTTTTTGCTATGGCAGACAGCTAAAGTCGCGTGGGTCAGTTTCGCAAAAGACAATTATGCAAATATTGCTGATCGATCAATGCAACAATTGTCTGGTTTAAACAACTGTGTACTGTGATGTATTGATACAACTGTGTTTCATCTGTATTGCAAATATTTTCTCTTGAAGTTTGAACTCTCCGTCTGGGTTATTGACCGCTGTTGTACTAGTAAGTCGAAGTATAGAATATATATTTAATTCATTTTGTGGAGTTTAGAATTATAAAATTCGTAAGTTTAGGGTATGAAAAGGAAGATTTTCTGTAGTCGACAAAGAATAAAAACAAAAAAAAAAAACATTTTCTCAGTTTTTATACCATTTACACATACAGGTGTGTCACAGAAATCTCTAGACAATTTTTCATGGACCAAATGTAAAACTTATTTTGAGGGCGTCGAACCACCGACTTTTCAAGTAGAACTTATTTCTTTCGGTGTCTTTTATAAATGTTTCATCTCCCCAAAACGACCTTATCTCATAAAAAAATTTTATATTAAAAACCAAATTCTATTAACAAAAATTTGATTAATCAAAATTTAAACTTTCAAAAAGCCAACGAATTTCTTTCATTATCTGCCCCTCTCAAATCATCCCGCACACATGACCATTTAAGGCAAACACATAAACGCTAGAGGATTGGTAATTATCAGTTTTTTGTCATCTACGCAGAGCAGCAGATTAATTAAATAATTAAATTAATTAAATTAATTTAATCTGCATAAATTATAGCCTATGTGTTATTCTCATATATGAGCTATATTTTTGTATCATTAACAATATCATTAACATCCATTTAGTAGTTTTTGCGTAATGGAGTAACAAACATTCACATATCCGTACAAACTTTTGCGTTCATAATATTAGTAGGATATATACCTATACCTAAACCTTTCTCAGAAGCCTGCCTGTCCATTTGTGATAACCAAACAACACTTTCGCAAATGACTAATAGAACCAAAACAATAAAGTCAGAGAATCTGTTATAGTCTTTGTGTATATTTGGAAGCTGGCAATGATTCTCTAAATTAAAATCGTACAATTCGTATTAGTGGCCCTACAAACGATGTCAGTACTGAGACCTTTGACAATAATTTTGATCTTCCTGCATGTTGTTTAAAAGAAATGTATGATAATTCCATCATTCACGTTTCGACTAAAGCAACTATTAATGTAAGTGAAGGAAAAACTAAAAGTTTTCCAAGCAGCGAAGCTGGGGGAGAATATAAAAACAAAACACAGAAATTCAATATAATATAATAAGAATAATAATGGATATTAAAAATCTGAAGGGGCACCAAATCGGGTGAGAGTCACGTGGCACTAGAAGATGTTGCTGTCATTTGTAGTTGTTTGGTAAACCATTCTAGCCGGTATTGAGCAAATCAATATAGCCTTAATGAATGCAAATCTCGTAGATAACACGACACATTCAACTTCAGCATGATCTTATATTGCTCATTATATGATGATTTGACATGTGCAAGATATCGTCGACCACATAAAGTACATGTCCTGCGTATTATTTTGGGCTCATTTTTCAGATATCAGGCTGAATACCGGTATTTTAGCTTCTTTGGTCCCAAGTTTATGGATTATCCATATTTATAACAAGAAAAAACGTTAACTTCGGTTGAACCGAAGCTCTAATACCATTCACACGAAACTTTAAATAGTATTGTAATACATAAAAGTGGCGGTTTAAATAGGGTATAAAAAACGCATCTGATATTTCGTGTGAATGGTATTAGCGCTTCGGTTCCACCAAAGTTACAATTTTTTCAAGTTTTGTACAATATTAATTTTAAGATATTTGGCCGAAATTCGGTATACAGACTTATTTATGTGCTAAGCAGATAGAGTATCCATGCCGCTAAGCAACATCCATTTTTAGGGGCATATGCCATACAAACCCATCGTCCAATATTGGTTTATTTCATGAAAAACTTATTCATTTGAGTTGAAATAAACTTGAAATTAGACATGGAGGCTTCTTAAGAAGGAATGCTTCACAATGGGTGTACCCGCTCTCTTGGTGTTTTTTTATAGACAGAAGCTTTGCAAATATATTATAAATCATAACTTCGCCATATATATATGGATGGATTTTCATCAATAGTAACTTGTTTTTTGGGTGTTGGTGTCAGCTTCATGTAAAAACTATTAAACTGGACTTATCTTAGTTACTAGATTTTATCGGACAAATTCTTTTGTAAATATTGTATAATCAAACTCACTATACAAAATGTACGTTTAAACATTTTGTTAATTGAAACAATTTATTGCACTCTCTTGACCGATTGTGTTCAGTTTTCAATTATTTTAACCAACATTTTTATTTAAGCTATACAAGTATATATGTATATGTAAAAAGTCATTCACATTTAAGTCATTCTTATCGGAATTCCTATTATCTAAACGCTTACTTTCATCTATTAAACTTTCGAAGAAGTTTTACGATTTATTTTAACAACTGTTTTATTTAATTGCTTTTACTGTCAAAAACGAATTTCGTTCAATGAACTGTTGCGATTGTTTTTCGACCTTGTAGAGCAGTAGGTGCAATGCACTGGATCGATTAATCGAATGATATTACTCATAAAGCTGAAATAGGTGAAACCATTGAAGTGGGGAAGTGTGCCACGACGAAGAGAATGCTTTTGAAACTAGATAAGTCAGTTTTAGATTTGATTTTATATTTATGGGATGCACTACTTTTAAACTAAAAACAAAATAAAAATTCTAATAAACAAGTATAACTCATTATGGAGGTGTAAATGTAAAAGAATATGTTCATATAAAAATCTCATTAAAATAACTTTTGGAGTACTTGGAGTATTGAAGTCTTTGGCGGTTAAGTCATTTTATTTTTAAAATTATATAATTAATTTAATATAATATGAATAAAAAATATTTGTCGTATTGGTTCAAGTGGCTACAAATGTGTATTAATCTGAATGGAGAAGATTTTGAGAAACAACAACCCCATTTTTTATGATAAATATTTGTTGTGGTTTTAGTATCCCAAATATAAATAGCAGCGCTCGTACTTATAAACCATTTATAGAAGTATTTTTTAATGTTTATTAGAATTTTTATTTGTTTTTATTCGATAAAAAAAATATCAATAATCGTAAAATAAAAGCAATACAGGCAGGTTTTTATATGGGATCTACAGTATATTTGCAAGTCTGGTTACAGATGCACAGGAATCACTGAGACTATGCAGAAGTCAATTCTCTA
>JAWNNQ010000953.1:0-193399 GCA_035044765.1 Leucophenga montana | reverse complement strand
CCTATTACAATGCCTGAAGATAATCACCATCCAACTTTGGATGTCTCTTTTCAGCTTGACTGTATTCATATGTTGTTCACATGACATAAATTAATCTCTTCGACGTACTTCGAAAAACTGACTATGTCAAGTTAAATCACTTACTTTTCAATACCGATTGGTCTGCTCTCAATCGGTAGACTAGCTTGGGAATTTAGTCGCTATGGAGCGTTTCTTGGGAGCGGACCATGCGTTGTACGTACGTGAGTTTTACAAAAACGGTAATTCAGCGACTGTAGGGCGTATAAAATTCTGCAGTATTCGACATGTTCGTCATTTAAATGATGCGACTCATTGGAAAATGGGTCGAGAAGTTTGAAGAGACCGGTTCAAGGCTGTAAAAATCAAAATCTGAGCGTCCAAGGTCTTCGAGAACGTTCGAAAACGTAGACAGTGTTACTCAGTCTGTTCGTGACAACCCGGACCTTTCGATTTGGAAGCGTGCTTTTGCTTTAAACGTGCATAGATCATCATTTAAAGCTTCTTAAAGATTTGAAGCAACGTCACACACGTCGAACAGGTCTCTACCACAAGTTTATGAAATTTTGACATAAATTGGCCTCCACGAAGTCCCGATTTAACCCCTATGGACTTTTTCCTGTGGGGTTACGTCAGATTTAAAGTTTACGGCAACAATCTAATGACTTTCCTGGCACAATTAAAAGAAAATATTCGCAGCCATCACGGAGAATACCTGCCGAGCCGTCATAGTAAATTTTAGTGCTCGATTAAATGAATGCCGTGTACGCAACGGTTTACATTTGGACAATATCATTTTTAAGAAATAAATTCCCAAAGTGTGTATTTTAATATGTAATAAACATTTTTTCAATAAACTACTTACTTTCTTTTTTATCGATTTTTTTAAATGTGAACTTTCTTTTGAGACACCTTGTACTTCAGCGTATCCTTCGCAATTATTTCTTGATGGTGCAGTTGCATCTTCTGATTCGCCTATATCAGATTTGTTGCCGACTTTTTCTAAAGTACGTATTCTTGTAGCTCTGTTAATCCTAGTTTCTCATATAGTTACAGCATCACATCATATGAATTTATATCTTCTCCCGCTATCTCCATGCAAAATATATTAATAAGTCTTCTATCAATCAAATTCTCTGTCCTACCTGGTCCTGATAATATTCAAAGTTGCATACTAAAACAATGTTCTAGCTCCATTTGTTTTCCTTTATCAATTCTTTTCAAGCTATCCACAAAGTTATGTAAATTTCCATCTCTTTGGAAGGAGTCTTTTATTATCCCGTTACATAAAACGGATAGCAAGTCTGATGCATCGAATTGTAGAGGTAAAGCTAAGCTGAGTGCTGTTCCAAAGCTCTTTGAAAAAATCATTTCTGACCAATTGCAACAGTCGTTAAAGTCAGTTGCCAGTTCTTTCCAACATGGTTTCGTTAGAGGAAAATCTGTTACAACTAATCTTTTAGAATTTTCCACTGTTGTAAATAATGGTTTTGAGTCGGGTTGCTAAACTGAAGTCATTTATACAGACTTCAGTAAATAGTGTGTGATAGTGTGTGTCATAAGCAGCTTTTATTCAAATTAAAAGCAATGACATTACCCTCAGTAGAGAGTTTTGTGACCTAGGTATCCTTTTGGAATCTAAACTTATTTGTAATAATCACATTTTTGCAATAGTAAATAAAGCAAAAGGTGTCCCTGGCTTTGTTAAGCGTTGGTCTAAACAATTTAATTACCCTTATACCACTAAACTCCTATATACTTCTCTTGTTCGTCCGATTTTAGAATTTGGCTCCTGTATTTGGCACCCATATTATGCTATTCACAAGGATCGCATTGAGTCAGTTCAAAAACAGTTTCTTCTGTTTGCTCTTAGGAGTCTCAATTGGGATCCTGATATAAATCTTCTACCCTATCATGACACGTTAAAATTAATTGATCTCCCAATCCTCTTGTCACGCCGTTCTATGCTCTCTGTTGCTTTTCTTCAAAAAATTCTTATTGTGGAGATTGATTCTCCCTACTTAGTACTTCAGTCCATATTACTAAATGTCCCCATTCGGCCAACTTATCACTTCGTGCCAATAAAATTGCCATTTTGTAAGAAAAATTACGCGCTCAATAATTCACTCCTTGCTCTTTGTTCTATCTACAATAAGTTTTCACCCTATTTTTCTTATAATTCTTCCTTACACTATGTAAAAAACTCTGTACTATTGTTAGTTCAATATCATTATTCAATAAATTTGTAAATTTCATTTAGCAATTTCTATTTTCTTTATTTTTGTAATTGCGCCGGCTTGGACCACTCAAGTTACATAGATTTTCAGAAAAACGCTCTAAACGGCTGTGCAGGAAGTGTACTTTGCTGATCATATTGCATGCAAGTCGGTGGTAGTGAGATACAATCACTTCAAAACGTGCTCAACGTAATCTTTAATCATTATTTTGCATGCAAAATTTGGTATAATCCAAATAAACGTATACCATGCATTTTTCTCAATTACTGACATTGAACTGCTGAAATAAGGATCATTCAACAATTTGCGAAAATATGCGTCAAATATGCCTCTCTGCTTTGTGGTTTTCTGTACTCAGATTCGGAAACTTTCTTGAAACATTCGCCATCTTTGTTAAATGCTTTAACATATTCTTTCATCAGACCAAGTTTAATATGCTACGATCTCGAGTAACATTGTAACTAAGTTTCACAACCTTCGGAATATGCTCGACTCGTGTCTTTTCCGCTACAGAAATTAGTTTGTTAGGGACGTCTGTCTGAATTGAAACAAATTTGGTCAAATTCAAAGTATTCTTTATTTAATTTATAATTCATATGATGTCTTAGCATTGAGATGATTAATGGCCAAAACCCGGGCTAATGTTGGTGTGTGTGAAAGTGGTATGGAGTTAGTATTATGATTGGATCGGAAGCCGTTGCGCGCGGTTTACCGAACAATTATACCGCATGTATGTATCTGAAAAACCTTTAGCGAAGCGTTTGTGCAGCCCTCTTATAGCGACCCCTGACCTGAAACCGAGGTGGACCGATTATAATGTGAATCAGTCAGTCAAACTCCTTACAGGTGATGTTAAGGCGTACATCCATTAAGAGCAAAGTTATTCTTGTTGATTCCTGATATATTCACAGCACAAAAGTAGCAGTTATCGTGATGATTTAAAGACTCATATCAGATCATTGAAAACCGAAAATTGTTGGCCCATAAACGTAATTCCTCAACACAGATTTTGCATACAACATTTTACACCCAGTACACGTTTTTTTGTCTCCAAACCAAAAACACTCCAAATATGCTTGGCTAATTTGAACTTACTCTTTTTAAGAAACTTTCGATGACATTTTGACTATATCTCCGATGAAGCATTGGAGCTCGGCCTAGGGGTCAGGAAATGTTTGAGATGTCACAAAACCCCAAAAGAAAGAAATCGCACTGTGTTAAATCACACCATCTTGCTGCCCAATTGATATGGAAATTTCGAAAGATGATTCGGTCTGGAAATCATTGCTCCAAAAAATCGACTTTTTCATACGCGGTGTGGCAAGTGGCGCCGTGCTGCTGAAAACACATGTACACCCCCATACCATTCGAACACTCTTAAAGACGCTGTATCCGTTGATGTCAGGGTCCAGCTTTCGCACCAAACAGCAGGACCGAGATTATCAGTGCCTTATAGATTTTTATCTTCGTAGTTCGAGAGTGGGCTCTACTTCTAATTTGCTTGCTGAGCCCAAAGTATCAGCTCAGCGATTAGCAAGCGTGAGTCTTCGTCTGATCTCTCGGCTACGTTATTATCGCTGGTAATTTGTGTTCCCAGATAGACGAAGTTTTCTACAACATTGAAATTGAAATTCTCCATACTCACATACCGTCCAAGACGCGCTGATGGTCTGCGAGTGGACACCAAGTACTTCGTCTTGTTCTCGTTCACCGCTAGGCCAATGAGACGTGACTGTTCCTCAATCTCCGAGAACGCACTGTTAATTCGTCGTTCGTTCGTGCCACTGATATCAATGGCATCACTTCCTTATGGAAGATCGTGTCCAACCGTTCAATTAGCCGTTTACACATTACGCTGGATAGGATTTTATATCCCATCGAAAGCAGGCTTGTGCCACGGTAGTTCGTGCAGACAGCGGGGTCTCCTTTTTTAAACATAGGACAAAGAACACTGAGATTCGAATCGTTGGGCATGCATTCATCGGACCATATCTTGCAACGCCTTAAAAACTCTTCATCACCGGTTTGAATAACTCAGCTGTCAGTTCATCGGAGTCTACCGTTTTATTATTCTTCAGCTTTTCAATTACTGAGTCGAGCTCTTTATAATCTAGCTCTAGCTCTAGCTGAGCAAAGTCATGGGTTAAACACCGCCAACCATCAACGGCGTTGCAAAATATTCATGGATACAAGCTTATGTTCTATATTTGGTGGGATCAGCTGTATGTAATCCACTATAAGCTAATCAGCATCAATCAAGCCGAGTAATGAAAACAAAAAAAAAAAAAAAGAACGGCCGCAATTCTTGACTTTAATCAAAACCATTTAAAATCAAGTTGAAAACGCTCAACTAGAAAGTGCTACCCCAACCACCCGCTGTATTCAACCGACATTGCTGCTACTGGTTCCGGTCGAATGATTTGGACCTACATAGCTGTGTAGCTCTCTCAAAATTATGAGGAAACCAACAAGAAAAAAGGTATGTTCATTCACACGAAGTATCAAGCTGGTGGATCTTAGCAAGTATAAAGAACAAATTATTTGTAAAATATAACCTAAACCTAACCATCGCACATGTAAGTTTGTTGAGTCCTACTATAAAAAAAGACGTGGCACGCCCCTTGATAATAATGTGAAGCGTCCGTCCGTATGAAGCCACCATCTCAAGTTAATTTTGCCTGAAATCAAAACATTTTTTATGAAAAATTACAAAAGGGGGTTGCCCCTAAAAAGGAGGAATCACATCTATTTATTTATATGTGAAGCTTTCGCCTCTTAAGCAATTATATTAAATTTTAAGTTGATATTAAACTCTAGTAAAAAAGTTTTTCATACAAAATTCATTAAGTGGGCGGTGTCTGTGTAGTGACTACCCCTTAAAGTGTAGGAAACACGTCCCTTGATATTTATGTGAGCCGTCCGATCATAAAAAGTCGCCATGTCAAATTTCAAGCCAACAGTGACTGCAATAAAAACGTTTTCCATAGAAAAAAAAGCAATAGGGGGCAGGGGTGGTTTAAATGGAACTACCACAAAACAGTGGGGGAACCACACACCCATTGATATACATATATATGTAAAGAGTTCTTTCATAAGAAGCCACCATGTAAATTATTAAGCTGATATTGATCGCAATAAACAAAATGTTCATACAAAAAGTCAAAAGTGGTATGGTGGTTTGTAAATGGGTTACCCCAAAAAGCAGACGTGGCAAGTCAATATGGATACTTTATTTAACTGCAAAAAAAGGCGTCTAGCTACCAATTTACAACTAGATAACTTAAAAATTTGTTTCTTAAAAATGCGCAACAACATTCAGACAGACGGACATAGCTAAATCGAGTCGTCTCCCAGGAAGCATTTCAATACTGATGCTGAAGCACCTTGGACCTGTAGCGGTAGTATATCTTATCTTTATCTCTTTCTCAACTAATTTTCCCTGACGTATGGAAGGTAGCAAGGATTGTTTCTCTTTTGAAAACTGGCAGTGAAGCTGTACTTGGGTACTCTTATTGATCTTCCCATCTTCGCTTCGTTCACCTATTGCGAAAGTTCTAGAGTTATTATTACTTCCTTCAATGGCAGAACACTGCCTTCTTGCAGATCACCAGCATGGGGTTTCAGGAAAATTCATTGTACGAATTCAGCATTGTGTGAAATTACCACTATTATCGCTGATGACGACTCAACAAGCCAAGGCCATGCGAACGTAGTACAGTGATGGTGGATCTAGAATTGAACAAGACATTTGATACAGTTGATCATGCAATCTTGCTTCAACACCTGGACCACCACTACCTGACCAAAAAAAAAAAAAAAAAGGCTGGCTATTAACCTATCTTAATGATAGAAGGGCATACGTTGAGTTCAGGGGATGAAGTCACGGCATCGTAAGTTAAAGATGGACGCAGGCAGGTATTTGGCAAAGATGCCTCTTCTTCCTTCTGAAATAAAATTGGTAACTTAAGCGGATGATTGTACCATTTTATCCTCGGGCGTGAACGTCGATGAAATTTGTGCGAGAATTAACATCTATTTGGAGAATTTGTTAATTTTTTTCCATACTCGCAGGCTTCCATCTTCACCTCCTGGACTAAGATGGTTTGGATGGAACTTGATGTCTTTGTTAGAGGTCTGAGTATTCCGACAGTTCAGTACCCTACGATACTTGGTACAACATTCGATCAGTTACTTAGATTTTCGGCTCGTGCCACCAAAGTAAATAATAAATCAATAAATAAAGGGCTGAAGGCGTTGGCTGAATCTTAATGTGGTAAGGACAAAGAGACAATTAATTACAACTTATAAAGCAATTGGACAATCTGTTCTAAACTATGCTGCTGCTTCTGTCTGCCTGTCTGTCTGGACTCCTTACCATAGTAAGACTTAATGGCAATTAAGCCTGCAACGAGACCAAAATAGTGCTCTGAGAACTGCTACTGGTTGTCTATACAAATGAACATGATATCGCTAAAAAGGTGATTAAATTACTCGTCTAATTGTACCCAATTTTGATCGAATGAAAAATGCCTCGAGTTACAGCTGATGAAAGTACGAATTTCGTACATTTTTATCATTTGAATACCTCATTTGAGATACATAAAATCCTGTTCCAAACCATTGTTATATTGTGTGTGTATTCCAACAAACTATGCGTGTGTATTGCAGCAGGGTATATAAAAGAAAACATAACAATTATTGTTTGTACATGTGCATACACCGCTTCCGTGTACTCTTCTTTCTATTTAGCTATTAATTTTCATATCAAATGTAATCGTGCAAAAGTATTTCTAAAACACACACGTAAAATAAAAAAATATTTAAGGAGTTGTGGAATTGGGTGGGGGCGGGTTTACGCTTACTTAACTAACGTACAAAATAACTATATGAGTAAAAAGAAAACATAAATTCACTTTAACACTGCTCAGCATTTGTTTTTGTTTAAATTTTATACAATAAAAAAAACACGCTTCGAAAAAAAAAAATAAAAAAAAAAAAATATGATGAACAAGTGTCACACGTCAATATCAATCAACCCGGATTATTCGGAGCGCAACATTTTCTCCTTTTGACGCTGCAGCTTCTTCTTGGACAGCTTCTTCTTGGCGGGCTCATCATCCGTAGCCTTTGCGACAACCTCCTCCTTTTCGGTGAGTATAACTTCAACGTGACACGGCGAAGACATGTACGGATTGATGCGACCGTGCGCACGATATGTACGACGACGCAGGCACTGTGCGCGATTAACTTGAATATGATCAACGACTAGACGATCAACATCCAGACCCTTATAATCAGCATTCGATTCAGCGTTGCGCAGCAACTGCAACAAAAACTCAGCAGACTTTTTGGGCCAGCGACCTTGTGTGGTCTTCCATTGTTTCGCTTGTGCGCAACGACCAACACCACCATTGAAACGACGGAAGGGCACGCATTCCTTCTGATCGATGACAGCCTTCAGGAAACGTTGGGCACGACGCAGTGGCATACGCTTGATGGCCTGTGCGGTTTCATGTGTATTCTGTAATGGTATAACAAATAGATTAGTAATGATTTGAATTAAATTGAAAAGTTTTGAAAGATATACATAGGTACAGCTATAGTAATACAGATATTGTACATGTACAACAGTTCAGGTAGCAACCGCAGCTATTTTACTGCACACGGCTACTGTTTTACTGCTGCTTTGCGATTTAATCTCAGCATGCATATATTATGAGCATTGGCGTCCATTGATTGAAGACAATTCAATGCCACAAATAAAATGCATGCTGTATTTTTGTATAATTGTATTTAAACTTGTGCTCACATTATATAAATGTTAAAAAAAAAAAAAAAAAAACAAACCAGAGGATAACTTCAACAGTTTTGTAACAAATTGTCCGTACTATAAGGCGTATGCCATGAAAGACACAGCGAAACAGAGCAGAGAGAGAGAGAGAGAGAGAGAGAGAAAGAGTATCATGCGTGCTTCATTTGCATGTTTTTGTTGATTTTCTCTTTACCAACGTTTCTTGCTAATATGTCATTTTAATAAGAATTCTTTATATACACTGCTCAGGACTCACTATTGGGAGTCATTGGGGAAAACACACCAGCATCTTCCAAGCAGAAATGTGTGCGATAATCAGATGTGCGCAATTTAACCTAGATAGAGGCTATTACAACTCTGATACTGCTATCCTCTCAGACAGCCAGACTGCGTTGAAGGCACTTAACTCTCCAACGTAGCTAGGACGAAGCTAGTACTTGAAGCATATGGAGTATTGGAAAAATTCGGCGAACTTAACAGAGTTTCTCTGCTGTGGGTGCCGGGTTATAATAATATTCCAGGTAATGAGCAAACAGACAATCTTGTCAGACAAGAAGCGGCAACGCTATTGATAGGAGCTGAGCCGTATTGTGGCATCGGAAGACCTACTATATCGGAAGTAATCCGCAAGGAGAAAGATATAGCAAAAGAACAACACTCTGTGCGGCTACAAGCCAAAGACTAAGACATACAAAGTTACTTCTAGAGGGCTACAACCCGAACAGATCGAAAACTATGCTTCAGCTAGTTGATAGAAACCAATTAAGTATGCTAACAGGACTACTAACAGACCACTGTATGCTACTAAAGAAACATTTATATGTTTTGGTTATACATAACTCACCCGAATGCAGATTCTGTGACTACGAAGTGGAGACCCCTCTTTACATTCTTGCTGAATGTGAAGCTGTAGCTAAAAGCAGACTGCAGATGCTAGGTAATCACTTTATTAGAAAGGAGCAAGTGAGTAGTTTGGACCCTATGTAGGATTCATTCAACATATAGGCTTAGGGCAGGCCATCTAACTCAGTAGAAGAAACAATAGAGCTTTTAGGTCGCGGCTTTTATATGTCCCCATCATAAATAAGCAAATAAACGCTGCTTAAGCCACACCAAAGTTACTTTAATCCGAAACTGTTCCCAAAATATCGACTTCATTATTATTTCATCAATGCTAAAGATTTTCAAACAAAATCTTCTCCAAATAGACTACTACTCTTGCTTGAACTGTTACTATATACATATATATATAACTTACTACCATTTCTATGAGCATAAATTTTGTAACTACAAAGATTTCTTTATTTAAATTAAATATTTGTACCGTGGATCAGGTAGAGACGCTTGCATTAAATGGCATATCCGCCGCTGTTTTTCCACGGCTTAGTTTTACTTTGGGCACAAATATTTTAATAATTGATTTATTTAATAAACGCAATCATTTGTTGTATATATTGTGCCCATCATTATTATCATATCATATAAATAGACATATCTATACTTAACTATACGGTGTTTTTTTTTTTTTTTTTTTTTAGATATACAGAACTTTGAGTTGAATTAAAATACTAAAAGATTACATAATTTCAAACTGAAAATTGGCTTTATTAGTTGGATTATTTAGAGTACACGTGGTGCTTAATCGAATTAAAGAAAAGTACCCATTGTTAAAGAACGACTAGAACGACAACCCAATAATATTGCCATTAATGTCTTAGACAACAACATTTCAAAGGTAAGAAAGTAAATTACTAAGACAGTAAAATTTTAAAAGGTTTGAAGGCTGCCAACCTGCATCTGCAGAAAGAAAATTTTATGTTCGATGCGGCGATGATGTACCCTCAATTACAGACATCAGGGCAGGTGTTCCCCAAAATAGTGTGCTTGGTGTCCGTTTTGTACACACCGTTCACAGCAAATCTGCCCATCACTGGAGACGACACTGCATTTATAGCAGTTTCAAGATGTCGTGTTGGGGCTTCTCGAGTGATACAAAAACAGCTTGACTCTTTTGGAGTATGGCTGAACAGATGGAATCAGATGTAGTCAACTCTGAAAAATCGTGAAAAAGAGTAAACGGCCCTCGGGTCAAGTTAAATTATGTAACAATTCCTTACACAGAGACTGTTAAATACTTTGGACTTACTCTTGATAGACGATTCACATGGCGAACTTATATCAGGGCAAAAAGAAACCAATTAAATGCTAAACTGCGGCAAATGTACTGGCTCATCGGTCGCCACTCCAAACTCAAAATAAGGCATAAACTGCTACTATACAAGGTCTTTACCTACTGTATTGAATTGTGGGGCAGGGCTAGTGACTCAAACATTAAAACCATTCAGAGGTTCCAAAACAAAGTCTTAAGAATTGCAACTACTAATCGGGAAATTCATGAAGTACAATTTTCCATGGATAAAAAAGGAAATAAATCGATTTAGTCAGCGGTACATCAAGAGACTAACTGATCATCCAAACAACCTGGCAATAAACTTACTTGACAACAGTGCACCCAACAGAATACTAAAGCGATATCACCTGTTACCCCTTCCATTCAGAGACGCAGGCTAATAAGCCCAATTTTATGTAACTCTTTCCACTTTCCATAATCCACTCCTCTCTCCCCCTTTAAAATGTTTTAAATCATCATCTACAAATGTATTGTATATTTTTCTATAAATATCAATGTAAAATTAAGCAATTTTATGATTGTCCCACTCTGGGATAGAGTGTAAAGAGAACAAAAGGGCTTATGCTTATTAAGAATTGGACACCATCATGTTTCAAGAGAGTATAGTAGTACTATATAAATGTACAATTTCAGTGAATATAGCTCCTATAGTCACCGATAACTCGGCTTTCAATACAGTGTATAGTTAGTTATCAGTTCGATGAGACAGGTCGATCTAGTCATGTCCGTTCAGACGTCCGTTCTTAAATCGGAGAGAAAAGTTCTCTGAACCAATGCACTTTTTAAGTGGCAGACTATTACAAATTTAATTGAAAACACCCAAAAGTATATTAAGAATTCGATACAAACTCATGACTACCCCGTTTATGAAAAAGAGTCCATAAATAAGTGCATAAATTGGATTCGCGCGAATAAAAAATTAAACCTAGGGCTTGAGGTCAACCATTCGTCAGCATGGAAACAGTGTCCGGTTTACATCAATAAGCTTAAAGCTAAAAAACATAAAATCGGCTATACTAGCAACCAAAACTTGATCCGCTTATGCGTATCTTCTATCTATTCGTTGTGTCGAAAAAATTTAAGAGGTAATTTACGTACAAAACGTCCGCGGTCTTAACACTAAACTAAAGTCTGTATATCTCAATAGTATGTGTGTACATCGTTAGACGTTCTGGTCTTTTCGGAAACTTGATTGCAACCAGATAATTTGAATTCTGAAATTCTATGTAGTGACTACATTGCTTACAGATTTGACCATAACGGTAGACGTGATGGTGGTGTATTAATTGCTATGTTTTCTTATCGAAATTGTGAAGTTAAGTTGGCAGCTATCTTTGAAATATATAAACTTGCTCGAAAAACTCTGCAAAACTTCTTCGAAAAAAGAAGTCTGTACGCAGACTTTTGCGGTAGTGCTTTGCTGACATGTTCTAACATAAAATGAATTAAAACTATAGTTTAAAGCAATAAAGTGCTGTACAAATATTATTAGTAAAGAGTAATTAATTATAATTTAATAATAAAATAAAGTTTGATTTAATATATAAAACAAGCGCTGACATATTTGCGATTAAAGTTAAAAGTATAGATTTTTTTGTGCTATACGCAGACTTTTTCGAGCAAGTCGAACTATTGGTTGGTCGAACTAGGCAATACGTTTATAGGCTTCATAACAGTAGTGACATAGAAAAGTAGGACATAGAGTAAAAACTCGAGAAAATACGTTAACTTTGGTTGAACCAAAGCTCTAATACCATTCACACGAAATGTAATTAGTATTGTAAAGCATAAAGGTGTGGGTTTAAATAGGGGCTATTCCAAAAAGTGGGCGGTACACGTGCACTAGTAGATGTGCATAAAGCAATGTAGTAGATGTGTAAGTTACTTCCGTATCAAATTTCAAGTTGTTATTGACGTTTTCCATAGAAATGCATAAAAGTGAGCTGTGGGTTTATATGGGACTACCTCAAAAAGTGGGCGGGACACGCCCATTTCTATATATATATATATATATATATATATATATATATATATATATATATATATATATATATATAAAGCGGCTGTACACTAAATTAAACCACCAAATTAAATTTCAAGCTTATATTGATTTAAATGAAGACTTTTTTCATAAAAAAAAAACACAAAATTGCACGGTGGATTTGTATGGGAGTTACCACAAAAAGTGGGCGGGCCAAGCCCAATTGTCTATGTATGTTAAGCGGCTGTCTCTTAAAAGGCAACATATTGCATTTCAACCTAATATTGACTTTAATAAAAAAGTTGTTCATACAAAAACTGAAAAGTGGACAGTAGGTTTGTATGGGGGCTATCTCAAAAAGTGGGCGGGCCACGCACATTAATGTGTATGTCAAGCATCAGTCCACTAAAAGTTATCATATCAATTATTAAGTTAATATTGACTACAATAAAAATGTTTTGTCATATAAAAAGTCAAAAGTGGGCGTTGGGTTTGTATGCTGGATACACCAAAAAGTGGACTGCAATAAAAAGAAGTGTATGTGCAAAATTTCAACTGGATAGCATAAAAATTGCGCAACAAACAGACGACTCGTCGAGCTGATCAAGAATATATATACTTAATGGGATCTACGATGCCTCCTTATAAAATACTAGTTATCTGAAGAAGGAAAAGGGAAGCCTTAATATAGAAATTTGAAGTCACTATCTCTTATAATAATAGCCGAGAGCTGTTCGTACAAACAGACGGTCGGTTGGACATGACATGACATGGCTATATGAAGTCATCTGCAGATGCTGAATCAGAATATATATATGTATGTATATACTATATAGAGGCTGCCAGGCCTGCCTCTGCCTTTGACAAACTTAATACAGTGTATAAACTATCACACTAACTTATCAAATTGTCCACGTATTTTCTATGCGCACAAAAGTTTAAATACAATTTTTTTTTTTTTTTTTTTGTAACTGCAAAGATTGCTTCATTTAAACGAAATATTTGTGCCGTGGATCAGGTAGAGACGCTTGCATTAAATGGCATATCCGCCGCTGTTTTTCCACGGCTGAGTTTTAATTTAGGCACAAAGTTTTAAATAATTGCTTTAGTTGTTAATAAAGGCAATCATTTGACGTATATATTATGCACAACATCATTATTATCACTTATTATCGATTATCGATTATTATCGATTATTGTTATTAATGTGACCGAAGTTCTAGAAGAAAGTACACACTATTGGGTGATATTACATTCTGCTGATACTTTGTCGCGAATAAATATTGCATTTATTCTTTCATTTTTTTAATCTAGCAACTTTGCAAAAGTGCGCGGCTGACAGAGAGGCCAGTATTGTGCACTGATTTTAGTTGCCATAAAAATCTTAAAAACAAATATTAAAAATAATTAATATCAAAATCAAAAAAAAAAAAAAAAAAATGCTTGTTTACAACAACTACAACAACAACATCAAATGATGACATTGTTGTTGTTGTTGTTACTGCATTTGACAACAACAACAACAACAACAGCAGCAGCAGCAACAAAAACTCACTTTAAAATGCACACGTAGATTGGGTCCACGCGCCTTGCACGCCTTGGTGGTATTATCTGCCTCTCTCGAGTAGCGGCCCATTGTTTAATTTCTGTAAATGAAATACATAACTTTTAAAACAGTTTGTCATACACAAAACAAACCAAACCAAAAAAAAAACAAAAAAAACAACAAACAAAAATCTTTCAAAATTAACGCATACTGTGCTCTTGCAGCACACAAATTTGCAATTACGCATAAACTTCACACTGTGCTGTTTACATTTTCACACATAATTTTTACGAAAATAATAACGCGACGTCGATGTTTTGAAATTAAATTCACACATTTACTTGGGAATCGTACCTGCTTCGTTGCGAATTAAACCGGAAAAGAACCAATGTGCAGCACTACTCGCTGCACGTTGCAAAGTAACGAGTAACGTGTACTCTCTATATGTGTGTGTGTGTTTGTGGGTTGTAACGAGTAGGCACAGCGTTGCATGCGCAGAGTGTGCATACAGCCGTTTTGGGTGCTGCCAAGTGCTCGAAAAAGAAATTGTATCATGCTGCTATGATACGAGCTAATTTTTTTCTTAAACATGGGGAGGGTGTCACAGAAATCTCTAGACAACATTCCGTCTGGTGATTTGAATTTCACAGAGAAATTTCGTACGTGTCACAGATATCTCGGAGATTTCATTTTTCGTATATAAATTCGAACAAAGTTGTGTATAGTGTTGTTTAGAGTTGTCATAGATTAAAAATATATTTTGCAGGCTATAGAAATGACATTTATTGCGGATTTACTTCAAAAATACATTGTGAAGTCCAACATTTTTTTTAATGTATATGAATTACATAATTTATTAATATATTGATTTTGAAAAATACCCACAACAAAATTATAATTTATGTTGACAAAAAAAAAAAAAAAAAATGGTCAAATTCATTGGCAACTCTGTCGTTTAGCTAAATTTTTAGTTGTCCGTTTTTTTTTTTGTTTTCCACAAAATTATCAGCTATCATTGTATTGTGTAAACCGACCAGCAAATAAACACACATTTTTATAAATTTAAATTAAATAATAAAATGTTCTAAATGTTTAAATCCAAAGTCGCAGTTACGAAGAAAATACATTAAACTAGCACATAAACAAGGTTTTACCTGATCATTTGATGAGTTTACATATGCAATCAACAATTTCACCTAGCAACAGGCTGATGATTCAAACTGTCTACCTACGAAATTGATTTGGGTCGAAATTAGGATGTATTTATTTTTTTTCCTTGTTTTTTATTTAAAGTAACTAATAATTCAATTGACGCAAAACATCGCGAAAAATTTAAGCTTTATTAGTTTTAAATTACAAAAAACCTGCACAATAGTGTCAAATTTCTGGAACCATAGATAATTAAAACCTTATCTTAAGTTTAATTACATAAACATATACATTTTGTATAAAACATATATTAATTTTCATGAATATGATTTCATTAATTCTAATCATCCCAAAAACAGAGCTTATGGTGAAGACTAGGTACACTTACCTTTCAGTGTTACTGGTTAAATTACAATTGTAGCTGTAGTTGGCTGGATAGTCATTAGAATTCCTCTGTAATGAAAGGCATGAATGGTGATATTAATAGCAGACTCAAATCAAAGCAAGCAAACTGCGAAATCCGTGTAGATGTCTTTTGTGTATTGTTGTCGCATTGGACGATCGATTTAAGGCACTACAATGTACACATCGCGTAGTTCGTAGAGAAGCTATTGCATACGTTGGTTATGCCAGCAAAATAGTATTGCTTAAATGAAGTAGAATAGTACAAATATTGTAGCATTCCGTATCTTATCGTAGAACAAACGATATCCCTCTAGATGTGTGTACGCTCTGATTGTGTAACGTACATGCTGCATTCGCGAGCCACAATTCGGTATGCAATTAGGGAAGTCTCGCTTCTGTACTGCTTTAGCTTCCTCAATTTTATGTAAATTGAAATTTAAACCATAAAGTTTCTGGTGTTTTGGTCCGTCGAGCGTAAACCCAAGTATTATATGCATGGATCAATAAATAACAAGCAATTTAGACTTTCATAGGATAAGCGACATACAAAATATATACTATGAATATATGTTGCTCCTCAATGAGAGCAGCTTACCCAACGGCTTTTTGCCAAAGAGCGATATGCATGCCAAATATCAGTAGTGTCGTCAGGCCATTCGAAGAGACCCGAATTGAAGCAGTTGGCGCACACATACTTGTCTTAGTGAAGTTAAAATTTGCTGAGGTTTATTTTAAACCGATCTGCTGCCTTGGTCTTGAAATCTTGCAACAATTCAGTACTTCTCGTCGTTAGGCTATGAAAGATGATTTGGTGTTAAATTTTGAATTCACCGTAACTAGGAACTGTATAAATAGTACCACGTACAACTTCGCTATTAGATGCTCCTTTCATGCTTGCAACATTAAATGATATAAAATATATGCAGAAATGCGCGGTGCCCAGCACAATTAACGCAACCCAACTCAATCGCTGATGTGGAACATCTAATGATACCAAATTCTTGTATTATGTTGATATGTTTTCGACATTACCAGAACGTCACATTTAACATAACACTGTGACCTGATTCTAGGCTCACCAATAGTCTTGAAACAGCTGCAGAATGTTATAACCATGGGATTGTTTACAGCACACCCAGAAATGCCCACTACTTCTTAGTTGCAATTATTGTCCTGGCTCTAATTGTGATTCTTACTGTTTGAGTTGTGTATGACGATGGTTTAGTGGTTTTTTTTTTTCTCAATGAAATTTAACATCAGGCCCCAAACGAGGCGTATAGATGAAATAATTAAATAATGAAAGAGATTTCTGTGACACCCCCGAATTTTTTGAATTTTTTTGATTTTTTTGATTTTTTTTTTCTTTGTTAGACTTCACTGGCGGAACCAGTAGAAGTTAGGAAAATACGACAGCATTTTTTTAGCATGTGATTAGTATTATAATTGAGTCACAATGTTTGCAACGAAGCAACAGAGATCACATAAGTGGATGTTTGTTTAGTTCGAATTAGATATGGGCATGGCATGGTGCTACCACCTATATTCCATGTAGGCTATGGAATATTTTGTAAGGATTGTCGTAAGATACGCCATACTTGGCATTTCTATCTTAATTAAGAAAAAAAAAAACCAAAAGTAAATTAGTGCACAATAAAACTAGAAAAAAGAGCAACAATGAATAATGCAAAGACAATTGCTTTGACATGTCATGCGCAAATGGTGAATATACTCAATGCATCCATTTTTAAAGTGGTTTCCTCTATTGATTCTGTATATTTTAATAGAAAAATAAACAAAAGTCAAGTGTGGCCTTTTACGACTCAATGTGAAAAATGTTGCTGTATGTATATAGCTATCCCTTTCGCAAGATCTCTTTTGTGTTTAAAATCCCAGAGCAAATAAGGGGAAAACAATTTGCTGATTGTTATTCGTGTGTCACACGGCCATTACATACATTTACACAAACTTTATATAATCTTAACCTTTTTTTCTGAAATATTAGCAAGCACGATTTACAATTGAACTATAGAGTCCCTAAATCTTTATTATTATATGTAGGTATAAAGCATGTCTCTACAATATCAACTTTTGTTAATGATACTTTATTTCAATTTTAATTGGACTCATCTTTTGTATGTAGTGGACCAATTGCAAAACAAATAATATTAAAAATTAGAAAGATTTTAAGTTATGTTACTTTCTGTTATTATTTTGTTTTTTTTTATGGTATTTTGTGTTTCTGTTCAAAATCGCTGCATTTCCTGCCGTTTCGAACAAACTTGTTGGGTTCGATCGACCGAATCAAACATGTTGAATTCAATACTTGAAACCGAACATGCTTGATTTAGGTGGTCAAACAAGTTGTGTTATTCCATTTAATGAAAGAAAGAACGTTGGGGATGAGTGTGCTCGACTTCGAGATACCCTGTACCTTGCGTCTTTATATGTTTAGGAGTTATATTATATAATGGGCTGAACTGAACCTATATGGAATATTTTATTAGTATTGAAGTAGGTTGTTTGAAAATAAAACAATTTTATACAAAAAAAAAAAAAAAAAAACTCGTGAGGAGTGCACTCCATAGTGGGTTTCCATGTATATTTTGTATATTCAAAAAAAAAAAAAAAACATGGGAGGACAAAAGAAGAGGATACTTACTCTATTCAAATTAAAAACCATGGTCTATCACGCCTATTTCATTCATACTGACTAGAGCACAAAGCATTAAATTTCAGAATAACAAAAGAGGGAAGAGGTGAGAGACACAGGCGAAATAATATAATCAAGCATATAGCGCTTGTTTACTTTCATTTGTTCTCATTATAACTTGAAATCTTCATAGCCATTTGGTTTTTGAAATGCTTTGGTTTGTTTGTTCAAACGAAAACATACGCAAAAAATGCCATGCAAGTTTAGAAATGCCTTGTTTGCCTTTTCGTATGCATTTTTGCAATGCTTTAATGCCGTCATCCTCAGCTACTTCTCAAATAGTGATTCGGCAATTCTCCACAACAATTTTCTTCACTGCTTCAAGGTTTTCATCGGTTGTTGATGTCATTAATAACTTCTCGGCATTCTGTCAAGAGCTTATGCCACTTATAAAATATTTTGTTTTGCTAAAAGTAGACTCGCCAAATGTCACAGACAACATTTTAAATGCGTTGGAGCACTTAATTTTAGTTTTCACACAAAATGTAATACAGATTCATTGATTTATTTTTTTCGATAGCAAAAAATTGGCAAGCACACCAAAATACCTATAAACTTTATATCTAACAATCAAAAAATGCAAATGGTTGATTATGTTAAACTTTTTTTTTTTTTTGGGAACATGTATACCAACAAACAAAATCGAAAATCGAATGTAAGTAGCCCGTGAAAATGAAAAGTCACTTAATTAGTATACACACCTAGTATATACATATATTTTATGTGATAACCAAGTTATATTTAAAGCGTTGCAAACATTGTGACTAAATTATAAGCACACGCTGTGTGTAGCGTATAATAACGAGTTTCTATTTTGAAAAAATCGTTATATCGACATCTCTAATAAATATATCGAATCATTATTTTGAAAATATCGTTACAACGATACGATATCGACATCCCTAGTAATAGTTACTACAAAACTCCTCAGTATTTTTCTCACTTGCCAACACTTAGCACACAGTTGGCGGATTGCGTCGCAGTGCGAAGAAGACGACGACGAAGACAAGACAAGACAAGACAATGTACGGAAATGTTATTTTTCTGCATAAAATTAAACAATTAAAACTGAAAATTATGTATTAAAAACAGAATTTGTGTAACATTAATTAAAAAAACGTTAAATGCGGCATTTAAGTGCATTATCGTTACAAATGCATTGAAATTCGGGCGTAAAATTTTGCATACACTTTTGTGTTTGTGTGTTGCTGTTGCTGCTGCTTCTTCTGCTGCTGCTGCTGCTGCTGCTGCTGCTGGTACTCCGCCTACATTAAAGCAAAGCGCAGCGCATCGAAGCAGACCAGACCACAGTGCACGCACGCACGAAGAAATTGCGTGAGAGCGAGAGAGAGATGTTGTGTCTATACGAGTAAAATGTTTGTTGTTTGTGTATTTGGTATGTAAACGAACTGTGTGCTCTGAGCAGAATAGAGCAGAGCATTGAAAAAGAATCGATACAGATGAGCGCAAGCCTGCTATAGATTTTTTTAGATATATATATATATATATATATATATTTTTTTTTTGTGAAAGAAAAACGCATAAAAAACGGAAAAGCGCTAGTACCATAACGTATGTGTTTGTGTGTGTGCGTGTGTGAGAGTGTTACAGTAAGAGCGAGCGAACGAACGAAGGAGCAAAAGCCAAAATACTGGTGTAAAAGAAAATGCAAAACGGCTAAAATAGAAAAAACAAAATGAAAATTTTAACATTTTCGGAAAATAAATTTGTGTAATTTGTCAAAAGAAATTGTATAAATAAAAAGTAAACAAAAGAGAACTTTGTGCAACGTTATTTTCATTTTTTTTTTTTGTTAGCTACTCTTCTAACGCTCTCATACCATTTCGCCACAAACGTCTTCGTTTCCGTTTCCGCCTCCTTAAAAAAAAAATTTAGTATATTTTTTTTTTTTGTATATTGTATTTTGTTTTATAGCAAGCGAGCAAAGTGTGAAATAAAGTGAACCAAAAAAAAAAAAAGGAAGAAAAAAAATAAAAGCGTATAAAAATTTGATAACAAATCTCGAAAAAAAAAAATAATAAATTAAGCGATAAATAAAACAAAAAACGTTATAATAGACATAACCAATCATGCTGCAGTGCCGTGCCATAATAACGATTTCACTGTTGCTGTTGTCTCTAATACGTAAGTGTAATAAATATAGAATTAATAACGATTCAAATAAAACCAATTTCATGCGAATTTGCATGAAATTTGATTACAAACGTTTGTCCCGCATCTACTTCCCCCTGCACCCATCCACCCACATACATACATATGTATCCTGTGTATATGTATGTATGCTTACGGGCCGTTAACTAAGCTAAGCAAAATGCGTATTCACGCCGTATCTATCTCTGTATATATACATATAAATATAAGTGTATATGTATATGTATATATGCCTATTTTTGCTTATGTATTTGTGTGTGTCTGTGTGTGTGCTTTCATTCAAATCAACACACTGCTCCGCAAAAACTTTTCGCTCCTACCAACTCGCTACTGTCGCAACTTTTTGTTGTTGGTGACAGGGAAAGAGAGAGAGAGAGAGAACAGGAAGCATTGCTGTATGGAATTTTTTTTTTTTTTTGTTTTGAAACTATAGGAATTTTTATATAAAGGGTGTTATTTTTATACCATGTGTACCCATAGTGTAAAATGGTATATTGAGTTTTGTGCAAATGTATGTAACAGGCAGTAGGAGGCGTGGCAGACACTATAAAGTACATATATACAGAGCTTCACTCATCAAAGACACAAAGACCTAGATCTAGTAACTAACTACACTTTTTTATATTATAGAGAAGCCAGAGCATTACTTTTTGTGCAAACTGTGCTTGGGGTCGTTGTCGTGCTGAAGCCAAAACTCTTCTTGTGCAAGCCCCAACTTCTGTGAACTTTACAGCAAATTATACTTCAAAACTTATTTAGAACTAGTTTGAACCATTATTGATTCAATAAATGTTAGTTTGCCAACACCAACACCTTCTTCATCATGTTTTACTGTTGCCAAAAAATTATCCGTTTCAAAGGTCGTACTGCTCTTTCTACATACCAGCTTTTTTCCTTTTATCACGAAAATACAAAATTTTTTGCTCATCCGAAAAAAAAAAACCTTGTTCCAAAATTCAGGGGCTTGGAAACGTACTAATTTGGAAACTTCATGCGCTTCTGCTTATTTACAGCTGAGATATGGTGCTTATTACGGGCAACTCGACCATTTTACCCGGCTTTTTCTTTTTAATTTCAATGCTGGAACATCGGAAATTATTATTGAAAAACTTTCTTCTACTTCTAGTTTCAGTTGGTGAGCTTGGATTCTGTTCCACTAACTGAATGTCGCTTTTTGCTCTCATTTTGTTAAGAGATATGGACGACCTGATCGGGTTTTTGGCAGGATGCAACCCATTGAAGTGTGGTTAGTTACTAGTCTTTGTATTGATGAGTGAGCTCTGCCAACTACTTTTCCAATTTTTCTTATAAGATTTCGCTTAAGATATAGCTCCCCCATCCGCACAAATTTTTATTTTCGTTATTGTCCATGGCGCTATTAACATTGAACCGGTTGATCCATTGAAAAAGAATGAAATTAAACTCCAAAGTGCGATAAGGATTTCGAAAAATGCTTGGTATGCAGCTGTATGCACTTTTGCGTTAGTGGTTTTCTGACATGTAACATAAAATGAATTGAAACTATAATTCTAAGTATTAAAATGCAATTATTAGTTATGAGAAGTTAATAAACTATATAATACAACAAAGTTTGATTCAATACATAAAACATTAGCTGAGATATTTGCGATTAAAGTTAAAATTTTAAATATTTTTTCTGGTGTACGTAGACTTTTTCGAGCAAGTGTATTTTCTTGAACAGAAACTGAGTCGATTTAGCCATGTCCAACTGACGGTCTGTTTGAACAAACAGATCTCGAAGACTATAAGAGATAGAGACTTCAATTTACAATATTTAGACTCTTCTTCTCCCTCTTTAGATAACTAGTATTAAAAGAACATGCCAACCCCACTTTGAGGGGTAAGTATCATACATAGCTCCCATACAAATCTGCACCCATTTTTAACTTTTTGTAGGAACATTTCTTTGGTTTTGTCATTTATTACGCTACAATCGTTAAATTTTTTGTATGTAACGTAAATCCTGATAAAATATACCGCATAGGTAAAGATCAGAACACTATAAGTGATGGCTCCTAAGCAAAATTCACCCAGAATCTTAAGTTTTTATATGCATTTTTTATGTTTTTGTTCTTAATTAAGCTAGAAATCCCAATAAAAAATTTCTTTTTTTCCTCAAAAATTTTTACTAATCAATATCTATTTTAGTTCTTTGGAAGTAATCCTCCTCACATGTAATATACGCCTTTTTCCTATTTTCGAAACACTTCTGACAGGCGCTTTTTGTTATGGCCTTGTGTTCTTCCAGCAATGCAGTCTTTATCTTCTTAATTGTGGCAAGCTAGGTTAGAATAAAAAAAGATATTAGTCTTTGGCCCTCCACATCTTATCTCAAACAATGTGTCTTAGGTAAACGTAGCTGACTGCTCGAGCCCGTTTCGCAGTGTCCAATTGCTTATCGTGCTACTTATGCTCAGACACTAGGTCACATCCATTCTAAAATATACTTCTACAGAATATTGAAGACTTTTTAATTGAAATGGGTTATCTGATGGTATAATTGTATAAATACGGTTTTACGGTTAAGTGCTTTAAGCTCTTCTAGTACCATTACATAATATTGGCGGATTTAGGTTTCGTTATAACATTAATGGTGCCTCAATTTCAAGAATGAGATTTTGTGAAAGAAACCATGTAGGGTTGAGTGAATTTCGAAATTCAACAGACTTTTGATACGAGTCCGGCGGCGACGCGTTTCATACCCAAAACATCAACCAAAATGTGTTGAGTCGATCCATAAGCGATGTTGAGTGTCTCTGCTATCTTTCTAATGCCAACGTAATGTCGCAATGTCGTAAACAAGCAGCTGTCAAACATAGACAATGACAGTGACCGCAAACTTAAGAAGATGAACCGAACCGATTCGGTTTACCGGTTCGGTTTAAATCCACCAGTCCGGGCCAATTTCGTTCCAGAGCTAGATTAACTTTCTAGTATAAATTCTAGCGTTCCATTTAAAGAGCCTCTTTTGTGGGCGAACGTGCATTCATCCCACACTATTATTATTTTTTTTGGCCTTAAAAGGAATTTCTTAAAACACCGCAATAGTGTGCGATACTTTAAGAAAAAAGTACTGTCCATAAAACAGCTTTCTAACATTAACGATTTCCTGTGCTGTGCGTTTTATTATGAATGTAAACAGTCAGGTGAAGCCATCTTATGTACGTACGAGTATACTATAATAGATATATGTATGTATGTATATATTTAAGTATTTAGTACAATAATTTGTTTTACTTCTCACTGCGTAGGAGTGTGAAAAATGCATATTTTATATAGTTTTTCAAAAGACTTTCATTGCATAAATAAACCGTTATGTGTCATTTAAAAACCCGCATATTCAAATTGAAATTCTAATTAAATTCGTGAAGATTCTCTTAAAACACAAAACCAATTTAAAGCTCAAATGCGTCAAAAAAAAAAAAAAATAGAGGGTCTTTCAATTTGTGCCTTGTTTGTCATAGCTGCTTATGAATTGTCGAAATGAACAAAGCAAATATAAAACTTTTGAATTCTAATTTGTGTACACTTTTCATCACATACGGGTATAATGTGCACTTATTTACGAAATAAATATTGTCATTTACTCAGCAGTTCATTGTCAATAGTTCTTTTTGAATTTCTGCTTAAATCTATTCTATTACAGGAATTGAAAAATTGACGCCATTATAACAGATAACAAACCTGCTGCTAATACTCAGGTGCAACACTCGCCGTAGCACCTGCACATTTATACTAGCAAACAATAATAATAACTACTAAATCAATATATCAACTATCTTGACATAGGTATATCATATCACTCATATCATTAGCAATTCTGTGAATAATATTTAACCACAGATTTAACTGGAATAATCTGTTAAATTCGTTGTATAACAGACTTACTATAATTAACAGCCTTTACAAATAATATATTCAACTGCTACCAATCAAATTACATACAGCATATTACCAGACTGTAGGGTGGTACGGATTTGTCTCTATATCACCGAAACGTAGAAGAAGTATACTGAGCAGGCCGGCAGGCCGGAGTTGCCTGTTAAATTATGCTGAAAATAGTATGGATATAGAAAGTAGATAATTAAGCGTATGTCTACATTGCTGTGGTGTTCCAATACTTGGATGCCTCTGGGTCGGTTTCGGTGCTAAGACCAAATTGCGTTTGAATTTTCATAGATCTGTCAAATGTCTTTTTCACACTGTCAGTCACCCAATGAATCGACAAATTCTAACTCCCTGAAGAAATGGCTGGCTGGCTGGCTGGCCGACGAGCTATTGTGGAGTTCAATACTAAAGAAAATCGGGATATAGGCAGCTGAACCAAGGAATACCTTAAGGAGAGGGTCTTGTCATCTCTCCCTTTCAACTATTATATATAAATATTAAAAAGTGTCTAAAATTAAAGATCATCTCATACGTACTTTTCTGGGATCAGTTAGAAATATGCCCGAAGTCACCAGAAGCATAAGTGAATTTATTTTAACAATAACAAAATGTTTTACTAACAACAATTTGCAGCGATCAGCAGTCTCTGTTCTCCAATACTAGTTTGAAGTGATACCGAATTATAAATACTCGTATAAAAAAATTACCACTCGTAAAATTTGAGATTTGGTAACTTAAAAAATCATATTCTTAACTCTTCAACACGATTTGTTCTCATGTTTTAATGGTTAAGGGGCAGAAGTATTAAGATTCATTATACATAGCTAAGGTATGTTCCTTATAGCTCTTAAAATGAGAATTCGAGTAGCGAAATTTGGAAACTGAAAACGTAGAAAACCAAACTCGAATTTAAATTTGACGCTTACAATGTGACAACGACGAGAGAATATCATGAAACTAAAAGAAGTTCATGAAAAATTTTCGTGTTGTTTTATATTTCATGAAAAAGTGTTTATACGGAAATTTTTTTGACTTATCATGAAACGTTTTCATGAAAAATCCCAGCGTACAAACGAAATAAAACACTGTAAAATTAAAAACTACATAGAAGTTTGCTGTCGAGGGGGGGGGGGGAGGCGGCGACTTCGTGATACCCTGTACCTTGCTTATGAACTATAGATTTTATTATTTAATGGTCCGATCTGGAAATAAGCGGAATATTTTATTTAAAATTTATAAAGAATTATGATTAATTAAAAACAAAAAGGTTTTCATTTTGAAAAATGGGGGGCAAATTTACATGGAACTAAGTGATCCGATCTAATTTGTAACAATTGACGTAAGATATACTTAATATGACATTTCTATCTTAATTAAAAACAAAAACAAACAAAAAATGGAATCAAAAACTTAAAACTGGAAAGCAAATTTGTATGGCGGCTATCACTTAAAGTAGTCCGATCTGCACTTACAATATTACATATTATACTACACATTAGAATTTACGTAAGATACACAAACTTTGGCGTTTCTAGCTTAATTAACAACAAAACCTTAAACAAATACATACAAAAACTTAAAAATGAAGGTGGATTTGTATCCCTTGAAGTGGGATTGGCATGTTAATTTAATACTAGTTATCTGAACAGGGAAAATGAGAATCTAAATATACAAACTTGAAGTCCATCGTACAGACAAACGGACATGTCTATATTGACTCGTCTTCCGATGCTGAACAAGAATCCTTCCCTCTGCCACTCCTGCCTCCTGTTCCATCTTCCCCATGCCCTCTTACCCTACCATTCATTTCCATACCCATCGTCCCCTGCCCGTTTCACCCCTTCGCTTACTACCCTTTACCCTGCACCCATTCCCCTGCCGCTTCCCCTACCTCCCCTTCTCTCTGCCTCCTTTGATCCCATTAACATGTATTAAACATTTCATCGCTCTATCTTAAATGGTATCATGCGCGCTGCTGCCCTTCCCCCTGCCACACCTACTTCTGCCCCTCCCCCCTTATCCTGCCTCGCACTCCCATACCTTTCTTTCCCTTCCCTCTTCGATCCCATATACAACATTTCATTCCTCTATCTTAATTTTTTTTTGGGTCAGGAACACTCGCGGGCATTCACAGTGGATCGAATTGTGAATCTAAACCATTATCGAATCCCCATGAACACACACACACACACAAATTTTCATCAAAATTGGTCCAGCCGTTTAGGAGGAGTTCAGTCACGTACACACATACATAAGATTTTTATATATAAAGATATTGTGTCGCAAGCCTCCTTCAGCATGTTACATACTAGAGACTCCAAATTAAATTCAAGACATACTCATGCAAAATTCTTGTGTAGGGTACAAACACTACATCTACCATAGTTGCCGGTTTTAGTTAGCTTTATTTTCACAGCCTTTTCCAAATATAAATCGAACCAACAAGAAATTCATTAACTTTGCCATTTGCGTATTAAACTGTTTTCGCAACTTCGCATCATTTCCTTTGGAGAACACCACATGCGTGTGATGATCGTGAATTTACAGATACGCTATTCTCGCCTGCATATTTTTACGATAGCTGCCAGCCGTCCGAATTAATACATCGTAAACTTCTGCGATTTAAAACTTCACTATACTTAAAGGAAATCAGTCAACTGTTAATCGGTCGGAATGTGTGTACATAAAAACCAAATTTATTTCATATTTATGCTGAGCTTTGCATTTCAAGAAATACAAATTTCAATTTTTCTTTATGACAGGAAACGCATATTTTTATTACGAGCACAAAATGTGTGTTCTTTGATGATGGTGCTGGCAAAATGCATCTTTTTCGTGGTGCGAGAATAAAAACGCAATACATTTTTTTTTTTTTTTTTTTAAATATAAAGTTTATAAAATAATAAAGTTCTTTCGCCGCTACGGATTCCAACGACGTATCTAAATTACATTGCTCGTCGGTTGGTTGCTTAGCAATAAAGCTCTGTGGGGCGTATAATATATTATTCGATGACGCAGATAAGTGTATTCGACGCAAACACATCCACTGCCTACTCCTATTGAAATGAAATTCTGAAAAGATTGTATCTTTTTTAGAAGAAGAATTATAAATGTTTTTAACTTTAGTATAGTTTAATATTAATTGTCTATATATAACTTGTCAAAATACCATTCATTCATATATTTTGATCTGAAACTTAATATTTGTCGATGAGCAGCTTGACGGTACTGATCCTACAGTCCTTGTGACAATTTTCCAGATATCTGTTTGAAATCCTATAACGAAGCTTATTTTGTGCCTGTATACCCTAACGTATATTCATATCAACATGTCATGTTCTCTTTTAATGGTAGTCCCAATATAAACCCATCGTCCACTTTTTGATTTTTGTATGAAAAACTTTTTAAACACTGGCAAAAACGTTTTGAAATTTGATATGGAGGCTTCTTATGGACAGACACTTCACATATATGTGTATTAATGGGCGCAAATATCTTAAACTCACTACTCACTTTTGGAATGTTGTATGGAAAATCAACTTCGTAATCGTCCGTTTTTTTTTTTTTTTTTTAAATTCGTCTCGCGTCTACATTTAGAGTGTGCGTCTGAGTAGATGTAGATGGTCTTCTTTGGCATCCGCAGGATCTTCTATTGCTGCCATTTATGCTTGGAAATTACTGCAGTAATCCAGTAATCGGAAGGCCATTTTAATTTTCAGCAGTTCTAAGTTATTCAGGTTGAGCCCTACGAGTCGAGCTCTGAACCTCAAAAGACCGACCAGTCTCCTTTGCTTGGTAATAAAACCTTTTTGCAAATTTAAGGATTAGACACAGTAATCCAGTGTGCTTGCAATGTTCGGGAAATTTAAAGTGCAGCATGAGCTGTGGAACAATTGTGGATTGGCTCTCTTAGTCTTACTACGGTATATGCCTCTTGCTGTTTGCCAATCAGATTGATTAGTGAATGATTTTAAAGGTTTCTTCTATCTACAGATTATATATAGCATGCTTTACTTTCAACGATAAATAATTTTAATAATTTTATTTATTGTACACTAGGATAAAAGTGTATATTAAGTTTTGTACAGATCCGCTCCGTCCGTCCGAACGTCTGTTTGAACGAAGAGATGTTGGAGACTATAAGAGATAGCGACTGTAAATTTTCCAAACCTTGTCTTCAGATAAGATGTGTTAAATGAGCATGTCAATCATATTTTAAGTAGTATCCCCCTCTATTTTGAAGTTTTTGTATAAATTTTTTGTTTATACTCTTAACACAGAGTGTGAATAGTATTATATTTTAGACACAATGCTTGCAACGCCTTAAAAGAAGCATCGGAGACTCTTTTATATATATATTCGTGATCAGCACACCGTCTGTCTGTGACTTTGTCTGCGCACTATTTCATCAATCTTTCAATTATTGGTTTAAAAATTTTTATAAAGTCTTCTTATAACAGGAAACACAAGTATTAAAATTATTGCGATTTATTCACGAGATGGTATAGCTCCCATACAAAAACACTTTATATTTATTTTGTTGTATCGAACATGTTTAGAATAAAGCAATTATTTTTAATATAAACATTGTTTTGAAATTGGTCAACAACATACAAAAGATCCAAAGCTTCTTTAAATTTGATTTTATTTTTTTTCTAATTATTTCATGCGCATCAAAATATCCACAACGCTCTATTCCATACATAACAATTCATGCTAAATGCATATACTAGGTGTGTCGCAAAATATCTATTTCTGGTGGCGCCACCTATTGGTAGGCGTTGGAATGGTACATCCTTCACTGACATCTTGTAAAAATATTATGACAATCGGACCACTACAAGCAAAGTTATCGCGCTAAAAGTGACAGTATCTTTTGGGCATCGGTCGAAAAATGAATCTTCCTCATAATCCTCGCTCCTCATAGCGGTGTCCTTTCATCGGCAAATGAAGATTTCCAAATAGCTAAAAGTCACACGGAGCCAAATCAGGCGAGTACGGTGAATGATTGATGGTTAAAATGCCATTTTTGGTGAAAAAATCGGTGATAAGTGGAACAAACTGTGAACACACCTTCCGTAGACCCAATTTCTCTGTCAAAATGCGATGAATCGCATCTTTGGGAATATTTAATTCCATTTCCATATAACGCAACGCAAATTTCGGCTCATTTTGTATGAATTCACGTACTTTTTCAATGATCTTTTCGATCAACACTGATTTTGGTCGGCCCGACTTTCCATCGTCACAGAGGTCTTCACGACCTTCTTGAAAACGTTTAAACCACTCGTGAACATTGCTACGGGTTAGACAATTGTCACCATAAACTAATTTCATCATTTGGAACGTTTCGGTGAATGTTTTACCAAATTTAAAACAGAACTTAATATTTGCTCTTTGTTCGAGATACATTTTTCAACCGATGCTCAAAAGATACTGTCACTTTTAGCGCGATAACTTCGCTTGTAGTGGTCCGATTGTCATAAAATACAAGATTACAAGATGTCAGTGAAGGATGTACCTTTCCAACGCACGAACCCACCAATAGGTAGCGCCATCAGATATATAAGTCCTGTTTCTTTTGCGACACACCTTGTATGAATAAATTGTATTACAATTAAAATTTTTTAAATCTATACATCCCTTCCAATAATTTAAAAAGTGACGTAAACTCCAGCGTTGACGAGTAAAAGCTTCCAGCTTCGATTTTAAACTAAAACGTATTCAATACATAGAATTAATTGCAATACCTCTATACTATACCTCTATACTAATAACTACATCACAGTCATTTTCACTGGTGTGTTTGTTCAGGGCTTAAAAATTCTACATATGTATAAACTTTCAAACCAATATAGTATCAAAAATTGAGAGATTAGATAACAAGTGCATATATGCACCAGACAGACAAACGGACATGTCTGCAACGACTTGCTTTGTCGAGCTGATCAGGTGATCATACATACTCGTATGACACATGCTGATCTGTGCAGTGAATCATAGAACTTTGCCAAGCTAATCAGGTGTTTCATACGTTATGCGTCTATGCGTTACATACAAGAATCTACTTTCTAGTGTATTCGATGGTTTATTTTTCACACTCTTCTATACGCAAATAAATACGCGGGTACCTACATAGTACATACATAAAAACCAAATATGTAAACAAAATCAATAGAAACCTAAAACACCACTTACGGCGTGCAGTTAAGTTTCAAATTGCCATTTATTTAAAGTTTATGGTAAAGTTATTATTGAATGTTTTTTTTTCGAGAAATGTGTGTGATAATAAACACACCACCACCTGAAACAACCAGATTTGTGTCGCTGCTGGTTGCCAGCGTGTTGCTGATATAATTTTTTTGTATAGACATATGCATGGCACGCGTGGGGTGATTGGTCACTCTATTTAATACTCTGTAAAGCGATCCAATAAATAGCAACGGTAAAAAGCAGCTGTCGGGTCTTTAACTTTGTTTTTAATGAGCGGCAGCGGCGTCGACGGTGAAGGATTAATGACAAGTTGTGCAGTTTGTGTTTTATTTTAAAATTTACTATGAAACAGATTGATAACATTGTTGTTTTTGTTGTTGCATCAACGTAGACACAGATATTCATAGTGGAATGTTGCCTATAACATTTCCTGCACAGTTCCCGCCCCCTATCAACAGTTTATTTAACGCAAAGTGCGCAAGAAACAAACTACAACAACAACAACAACAACAACAAGAGCTCATCAAATTCGTAACGCAAAGCGAAAAGATGGCACTGGCGCCGTCGCACAGTGAAACACAATCGTCAGAAAGTATACAAAAAAAAAAAAAAAATAAAAAAAAAACTAATACCATTTACACTGAAGTTTCAAGTAATTGTGTACACTTGGCAGCTATAAAGAAAAAAAATTCGAAGAACATAAGAGCGTGTTTGTTTGCATTATTTCAAAGTACTACGCTGTTCTGTATCAGTAGCCAGCACAATGTATTCGAAAATTAATAACATTACACGGTGTAATTCTGTATGTTTCAAGGGTTTCAAGTCAAATATGTATAATACGTAGTATTGGTTTGAAAAAAAAAACTGTTTTTGGGTCTCTTCACCCAATTATCATCCAATAACTAAACTTTTGGGTGCTTTCTTCTGTTTTTGGAAGAAGAAAAATATATCTTTCATTGTCGTATATAATGATTTCGTGTTGAAATGAAAATAAGTCGGATTTTAAACGAAATAGTCTAAACATTTCTATTTTTTATACCATTCGCACATAGTGTGAAATGGTATTATTAGTTTGTTTGAATGTTTGTAACGCATTAAAGGAGGCATCGTAGGTATATATGTAGATATTCTTAAACAGTACGAGGAAACGAGTCGATCTAGCTATGTCCGTCTGTCTGTTTGACCGTCTTGATGTTGTTGAGCATTTTACCTTTTATTCATCCGAATCCAAAACCGAATTTATGGATGATTTAATTTAAGAACCTATTGGTTCTTTTTTTACAAATAATTTATTATTTAAGCGTATAAAAACTGCGATACAAATACATAGTAAAATTCTAAAATAATATTCGGAAATGTTTAAACTTAGGAATACTTAGAAATGTTAATGGAAGTTTTTCTCTTCTTTATGAGGTGTTAATGCTTTGTGTCCATTAAGTATAAAAAGATCATTTGTCCTGGCAATAAAACGAGTTTTAAAATGTTTATCGATTGACAAAAAAATTCAAACTAATCAAAATCTGTTGGAATGGTTCAATCAGTAGCATCTCTTCACTGGCATATGACAGCATAATTTCGTCCAAAATTTTTACATATCGCTGCTGATCAATAATCTCCTTAATCCAGTGTACTGGTCCAACTCCATAACATGAAAAATTCGCTCAAATCAGGATGAAAGATCCGGTGTGTTTGTTGTCTATCTAACATATCTATCTAACATACTAATGCGATCCTCTGCTACCAAAAATATTTCTCCATCTCTCCAAGGACTAAACCAAGTGTTCTTTGGCGAATTTGCAAGATGTTTTTAACATGTATTTTAGTGAGTAATGATACTGTCAAGAACTTCGTGCTGCAATATTATTTTCTTGCAAGATTATTTTCTATAATTGCTTCTTCCACACTCAGAAATTGTTTTATTAGTGTAAACGGAGCGAATGTATCTCGCATGAAGTATCTTATTAGCCGATCCGTTAATCTTTTACACATTACACTGGGTGTTCCGCGAGTTTCAGGCGCTAGTGTGTGTTTGAGCACAGGTTTTTCTTACGAAATATATTTTTTTTTATGAAATCTCTCTTGTCAGCAGTACAATACACGCTTCTTCTCGTTGCAGCACTATAGAACAAACAAATTTTAATATAAAAGATATTCAAATTCATTTTGAAACTCCTTATTTATAGTTTTGTAAACTTAAGTATACAAAAAACGCAGGTACAGTTTAATTATATAAAGTTCTTAATATGCAAGAATTGAGCGAAGAAAGTGAACGGTTTTATATAATACAGTTTAATTATATAAAGTTCTTAATATGCAAGAATTGAGTGAAGAAAGTGAACGGTTTTATATAATCTACTTGAAAAATATCAAGATTAGGCATTGTTGACAGTAGTACGTACTACTATGTTTTTTGACCGCAACTGTATAGCCGTATAGCTACTGTAGCTCCAAAATTAAACAAGTTTTAGGCAACATTTTCTTTTTCAGTAATTGAACCACTGTGCATTGACGAATGAATGAGTGTAACGATGAGTGAGATGAGAAGATTGTGTGAAACACATTTGTATATTGATTTTGTATTAAATGCAACTCGAAGGCGATTTTATTCTTTGTTTCAACGAGAAAAAACTGGGGCATACGAGTATGAAAAGCGCACACGTATACTATACTAAGTATATACATAAATATATACATATCTATGTATATATGTAAATATAAAGTGTCAGAATGATGACAACACTCAGATACACACATAAACATAGATACAAATTGCATATACATATATATGTAAATATATATCTGTGCTTTGTTGCATGCCATATTCGTTTCGATTTTTATTGCATAGATACATATACGAGGTCAATTTGATAAGTCAGTGACTTTTTGAATTTTTCGCGTAGTAACTTTAAACTAACTGTCAACTAACAGCTGTTAATAGACTAAGTTAAAATTTTAAGCAATCTGCATTATTAAGTTTTTGTTGTGAGTGTCATTGAAAGCAGATATGAAAGGCAGACAGATGGACAGAAATCAGAAAAATGAAACCACTGTTTCATTTAACGTTTGGTCGCTGGATTCATATTTTGTACACGTTGATAGAACGGCGCAATATTTTATCAATATTGCGCTTAACCAATGTCAAACACTACTTCGCATACTTGTATATGTCACGATTACGCTTGAGGTCGATTTCGGCACCGACCTGCTTTCTGTCCGTCTGTATGTCTGTCGGTCCGTCTTCAATGGCTATGAAACACAAACTTAATGATGCACTTCAGGGACTATCACCCTCAAATCAATATAATTTGAAATTCAAAAAGTCACGAACTTGTCAAATTGCCCTCGAATATAAATGTATCTACTCGTATTGTATATGTATATAAATATCTTATATCATTTTATTATTTTTCAACTTGCAGACCAACAAAACTGCGTCGAAGTGCATTTTGAGGCAGCCGACAGCGGTTTCTTCTTGAAGCATTCACGTCAGCCTCCAGTGACGCCAGAAATCTCAAATATACAAACATCTTCGGTGCCACCACAGACAAAGACGCGTACGTCATATGATTCCGTCTTATCGCTGGATCGATTCACCGTCGTTGAGACAACGCAGCCAGTCTCAATACGTGCTAGCTATGGACCGTTCTCGACAAAGCAAACCGTACCGGCACGCTACATTGTGCCGGACACAATGGAAAGTCAAGGCGATTATTTAAATGTAAGTCGCCCTTAATTTGACAACTAATAACAACTCATATTGTTTATAACACTGTTTCCAAATTTAATATTAATACAGAACACCACCGCAGCGTTGTTGGAACTACAACAACCTAATATGCATTTGGATATATCAGCGCACTTAGTGCGTCCAACCGTACCGCAGGATTCACCCGTGTTACGTGTACTTTTTCATGCGGGCGCCGATCCGGGCGGACATTTGCAGCGACAGAAAGTCTGTGTGCTGTTGCATGTTTCAATGGGCGCTGAAACACCACTCAAGGGACGTTGTATGCCCGAAGGTGAGGATGGCGTTTGTGTCGCTGAAGTTGTCATTCCATCAAATTGGTGGCCAGCACTACCGCCGCCATTAAGAGATAGCGCAACAGCGACCATTCCACAAAAGGTGCCACAACGTTATGCGCAAATTTCATATAGCGTCTTTGAGCCGCCGGTACGCAATCCGGAACAATGTGAACCGAAAGTACAAATACAACCATTGACAACATTTGCACAAGTACCGTTGGCACCGGCTACGACAGCATTCCGTGAACTGCGTGCCGATGAGACATTAACATTCCTGCTGCCACAACATCCATTGTATCCGATGTCTAAAATACATGTACCCGTATTTTTGCATCAATTTCCCGATCAACATGTGGCAGCATTTACGGTACGTGCGCGCGTTAAATCAGGCATCAAAATTCTGGGTGCTACTGCATCATCAGATTTGTGGAATATATCTATAGAGAAAGAGAATCCGAAGCATACAACTGCGCGTGTTACGGCATTCCGCAAGGAACCCGAATCCAGCATGGAAAATCGCAGCGATGGCGCTGGTAGTAGCAACAGTGGCGGTGCTGTGAATAGCAGTAATGAAGTCTTTGAGGTGTTTTCGTGGCTACTGGAAGTAGCTGAAGATACAAACGAAATTATTGATGGTGGTAAAATCGTTTGGTCGGTAACTTATGTCTATGACAGTCCAAAGGATAAGGATGGTTCGGCTGAGCTGTTGACCACAGATGAGACAAAGAAGCGTCTGATAGCAAAATTAGAAATCAATAAAGATGATATACAGGCTGTATTGCCAATGGCAAAGGTTAGCGTTGAATTAAATTAAACAATAGCAAAAACACTGTTGGACATTTTTAATAAACGAATTTGTACATATGTACTTTAATTTCTACTACTAACAGATTTGGGAGCTCATGAATACAGCAGTGTTGACTGGACGCCAGGTAGCACAGGCTATGAAAGTATTTATCGTCTCGCAGGCGGGCAAGGTAGCCGATGTAACATTACAGAGCTCTTGCCATGCTGAGGATGAGAGTGTCATAAAGGTAATAAACTACTATATAAACTTAACATAATATTTAAACACTAAATATCGACATTCGTGCAGACATAGTTGGAAAATCAATTAGTTTTAATCGATTCACATATATCAGGATATGTACTATATCAGCAGCCCCAATTGTGGTTTCTGATAGCAAACAACAGAAACTGTTTTTGAACAGACTCAATGCAATCTTCATGAATTAAATAATGTGGGTTCCAAACACAAGATACAGTTTCACAGATCGGACGAACAAGTGGAAGTATTGTAGAAGTTTAGTAGCATTAGGGCCTTCACCGTCTTTGGACCAACGCTTTATAAAGCCAAAAACACATTTAGCTTTGTTTACAATTGTAACAATATGTTTGTTGTAGCTCAATATAGGGATGCATAAGAAATCCTAAATCATTGATAGAAAAGTTCCTACTTATACTATGAATGTCTAAATTTTGAAATTCTAAAAAGTTAGTCATTATAAATTGTTTTCTGCACTGGACATAATCTAAACATCTACATAAGTTTACAAACAAAGCTGGAATCCATAAAGCATTTATTTTTATATAATCTGGATGAAATGCTATAAAGATAATATGCACTAGAGTTAAAGGAGAAGTTAGTGTAGGTAGATTGAAAGAATTATTTCAGAATTACAGAAGAGGCTGCTCTAGTATCCTGTATAAAATTTGAAGGGTATGCCGTAGATCTAAACTTTTTATTGACAAAGCTGAAAAAAGTCTTAAGCTAATGTGTTTGGTACCGTATAAATATTTGTACAAACCTCGAGAATTGAAAAATATATTCTCTTAAAACCTTCTAAGCTAATGATTTTATATGTATTATTTGTCGCATCTCAGGTTTCTTCATCATGTAGTTCGGTTTACGTTGATGGCTCTGAAATACGTGGCTCATCAAATGCCTCCGTTATTGTAAAATATGGCACATATATGGGTGTTGCTAAATTCATTGTCTGGATGCCGGAGTTTCCATTGGAGGTATACATATCCGATTTTCGTTTATCACAGATTAAGGGCTGGAAAGTACTGGACGACAATCATTATCTGTAAGTAGCCGCAATCCTATACGAAATTCTTGAAAACAAATGATTATTATTCTAAATAGACATAAACAATCCCGCCGACGCAAGAAGCGTTCGTATGTCTGGGGTCAGCATGGTGGCGCCGGCACTAGTTATTACAACAATGTAGGTGCTGACAAAATGATTTGTCGTGCGCGTTATCAACAAAGTCCTGTTGAGATTTATGCCAAATTTTTAGCCATCGATCAGGTATGTTATATGGTGCATAAATTTATAAGTATGTTTAATTTTTATGCTGCATCTCCTTAGAATTCCGGACGCATTAGTTACTTCATATCACGTCGCACCGGTCTACGTGTCACTGATTTAGTACAGCCGCTGTTGCGTGTTGCCGATCCAAAGATAGCATCGCTTAAAGGACGTATATTGCAAGGCAAATCGATGGGCCGCACAGATGTGCAGGTATTATCACCCATAACGGGTCGTGTAATTGGTGCCAAAGAAATACGCGTCGGTAGCGATAAAGTGGTGCTATCGAAACTTGTTGTGCGCGTCATTTCCGGACTACAATTGACCATAACACCGGATAATACTATTGAAAACGGTTACCTTGCCGAGACATCTGTAACGCACAAATTAACTGCACAATATCAGGAAGGATTACTCGATATTGATTTAGAGTTTTCGGATGGTTCACGTACTCCTTTACGGTAAGTGTTCCGCGGTGCACAGTTGTATATGTAGATAGCTATTTAATATCTTTTCACACACATCTTACATATGCAGCGACATATCAGTTGAGGATTATTTCCTGTTAGTCGAGAGTTTAGATACCGAGGTAGTTGCTTTTGCACCAATGCTGGCATCACATCATCCACGTGTTATCGCTGTTGGCGAGGGTAATGGCAATCTACTGCGTGTTACGCTATTACTCTCCGAGGATTGCCGTGTGCGTCGAAATGCGCTCTCGTCTAAGCAGAACAAATCAAATGTAGCACCCTTAGCCAGTGCTCTGGCATCAATTGAAGTTGACTTCAATAATGTTGATATAGTCAGCAAACAGGAGTCAATACAAAATGATGGCATTGTTGGCAGAGATCGCAAAGGTTTTAGAAGCAATAGCGGTGGTGATTTGGCAGATATAATTGGTAAAAGTTTAGCATATAGTATAAATTGTGAAATGTAACTCGAATATATATTGTTTTTCGCACAGTTGGCATACCGCTACGCGACTCTAGCCAACACTATGAACCCACTGTACAGGCGCGACAACATCGTGGCAGCATACAATCGCTACACAAATCACGCTATGGCAAAAAAGGCACACAGGGTGACATGACCTCAATGGAAGTCGGCATGTACGTGCTACTGACCGCATTCTGTTTTGCCATTATTGTGTTTGTTATATCGTGCGTCGTTTATGCTTCAAAATTCCGTCCGGTTATTATTGAGACTGGCCTGGATCCATTGGATTCATCTAAAGGTGGTAATGTAGCATTCCGTGATACACGTCTGAAAGAATCGACCACCAATGCGCACGATTGGGTATGGTTGGGTCGATCGACCATCGATAGACATTCTATGGCAGTGGATGCGGGCAGTGGCGGTGGCGGTGCAGCTCCAACGACTGGCAATGCTGGCGCAGCAGCTCATAGAGGTAATTTATACACAAAAAGTATAATGTATAAAGGCCAAAATATAATTATTTTGTTGCTAAACTTCTAGATTCACGTATACGCATAACAAGTAATCCGATTATAAATTACGATAATAACATGCCTAATGGCAGCAGTAGCAACGGCAGCAGAAAAATCTCAACATTCGATCAGCAACCACGTTTGCAGACGCACATTGTGCCCACATCTAGCTTAAATCGCAACGATGCTGAGCAGTAAGTTTAAAATGTTTTATTCAATTGTATGTATTTACATATATTAAATCTTGTTCTTTAATAGTTATGCACTAAGTACACAACATGAGCGCAAAGATAAACCGCTGGACTACAAGCCACCGGTGCCACCACATCGCAACATTGGCTCACGCACAGTATTAAGCATTCCAAATGCACATTCCAATGGCGCGCTAAAGGTACATCTACATATTAATTACATATGCAATTAGTAGTAGTCATAGTAATGCTAAATTTCACAATGTCTTTCAGGAACATGCCGGTAACAATCCCGCCATAGTTGTTGACAAACGTATAAATCAGCATAAGCGTGAATTAAGTCATGACTATAGACATGAACAACGACTACAGGCTGCTGGCGCTGTAGCCGCTGTATCCAGCGCTGGCAATATGATACTTGCAGCAGAACCTAAACTGCACAAAATCAATCAAGCACAGCAACAACAACAACAACAGCAGCAGCAGCAGCATCCACGTGCAATATCAGAGAATTTACAACATAGTGCTGCCGCTGCTGCTGCTGCTGCTCTAGTCGCTGCGGTACCAAAACATCCGCTAGCTTGTCGCATTAGTCACGAAGAAATGCACAATGCTGAAAAACTGGTGGAGTATACAAATCCACATCAGAAGAATGCATTTCAATTTGATTCATTAACACCAAAGAGAGCAACAAAAACAGCTGCAGTAGCACCATTGACTGTAGCGCAATTGAGACGTAAGTATTGTAATTAATTAAAATATGTGTACGATACGTCACGAAAATCACGATTCTGTTGTCTGACTTGACTTCGCTAAAGTCTTTGATTAAATTAGTCTACAATTGTAGACCAATCATCACATTCTGCTAAGAAACACAAACACACTACTCCAATACGGAAAGCCTTTAATGACTACGCTGACAACTGTCACATTGATTACTCTGTAGTGAAAATATCCGTATCGAAATTGAAACACACATACCACTTAAACATATGCCAAAATAACAAAAAAAAAAAAAAAAAAAATTATATCAATCAATCAAAATCAAAATAAAACAGGCATAAAGAAAACTTTATATTGTAATATCTCTCCATCTCTTTCTGTCTCCGTTTCCTCTCTCTTTCTAACCGAATGAACATCATCAAATGCCTTTCAAGACACATATTCAACTGTATTGACCTTACTCTGATCTCCATTGTAAACACACTGATATTGTCAACTATCGAGTCTACCTTTATGGTAACACTTTGAAATACGAACACTATACCATACTGCCTTCATACTCGCCCTCGACTCATTTTTATCTAAGCCCATTAATAAAATTGTTTTTGAAACTGAAACTATGGCATTGGAAACCCGATACCAACTTGCAATAAACAAATTCCTACTTAATTCCATAGACTCACATATGAAAATATGCCATTTTAAAATATGTATCAAGTACCAAAAATATGAACTTACATCCATTTATTTCGTACCACTACTCTCAGTGACCTTGCTGAATTCATGAAAAGGAAAATTAAATATGCGCATACTTTGGTAATGTCGTTGTAAATCTTAACTTTGATGCAAACTCATCATTGTTAAACGATGGATTTCAAAATTTAATTATAATTTGAACATTATTTGTTTAAATTGACCAGGCAACTTACCAGACCTCAATCCGATTGAACTTTTTTCGACCCTAGTTATAAAAACCTTTCGGAGGACGACTTGGGTGCTTTATAAAGTGTTCTTTAAGCCCATTAAAGGTGAACAACAACAAAATATTAAAATGAGAAATATCGTTAGCTTAGGTGAAACCGAAACTGCGTGAATACCATTCACACGAAGTTTCAAATTGTATATTATTTAGCAGCTCCAAAGAAAGAGAATATTTACAACACTCAACACCCTAAATGTGGGCAGGTATACCCCTTAATATTTTGAATATTTGAAGCGTTCATACATAATAAGCCGATATATAAAATTTCAAGTTGATTTCGTCTATAATAAACGGGTTGTTCATGCAAAATCCCAAAAGTGTGTGGTGTGAGGGCTTTGAATTTATTTGAAGTTATGATTTTATACATAAATATGTTCATATGCAGCCACCATGTCAATTTTTAAGTTGATATTGACTGCAATAAAAATGTTTTTCTTAGTAAAAGTCAAGAGTGTGCGGGTGGTTTGTATGTAGGCTATCCATAAAAGTGGGCGTGTCATATGAATATGAATACTCTATGGGGTTAGGATGATTTTCAGAATTGAAAAGTGTCTGTCGCCCATTTGATCTTAGCTTTTCTTGCTATGTATAACGCTATATATATTGAGCTATACCGAGCACACTTGGAAGTATTTATCTTTACTATAGAGCCTGTTCAAACTTTGTTTGGGTGCATTAGATTACCTATTGATGTTAAACTCTTGAACATGATTATTTTTAAACGTGATTCGCTTGTGGATGATTTTATATTGCTTCAGGAATTAGGCCGTGAAGTTCGATGCAAACGCATCATGAGTCATGTACGGTTTTTCGTTATGAAAGTAGGATAGGTTGGATGGGTAAAATATAGTCATATGTATGTGGTGAACATTCGCCTTGGCTCTTTAAATTTTGCTAAACTTTTTATTGTTAAAAGTGTATATAGTTAAGCTTACGATCTAGCGCTATAACTTTCTTTTAATTTCATATGTATATTTTATGGATTACGTATGATAAATAAATAAAATGTCTTCATGTTTCAACAGAAAAACAACTCAAACAGCAAGCGCCAACACCACCATTACCGCCGTCGTTGCAACCAAAGCAGCAACCAAAAATTACACAATCAACAAATAATGTTGCCACATGCAGCAGCAGCAACGATACCACGCCGGATGAGGCGGTGGTTTGCCGAACCGTTACTGCTGCAGCGGCATCAGCAGCGGCGGCGGCCAGCGAACCTACATCAAAATCATCACGTGTCAAACGTGCTACAGTTGTCGGCAATCCAATGTTTTCCGCCACCGTCGATGAGACATTGCCACCTGGCGAGAGTTTAGGTCTGGATGATCTAGATATGGATTACGAGCAAATTATGCACTATTTTGATAATCTAAAGGTAAGTACGATGTGAATTTTTATTGTGCAAGTTATTTTCTTCACAAAACAAAAAAAGATAAGGCCAATGCCGATGGTTTTATCCTAATTCAGGTGCCCCAGAAATCAAACTGCATCACTACTTTTCTCAACTTGCAAGTTGCAATAAGCAACGGCATGCAATTAATCCAGCTTTTTTCCACTGCTCCAATGCTGCAGCGACGTTGCCACCTAGTGAAATCTTTCTTAGTGCTCATTTGACTCTGTAGGATCTTGACGTGCAAAAATGTCCGTATGATAATGTAGAAATTTGAAGACATATGAACGAACACCTATGTTTTTTTGAAAAGATGCAACATTCGCTTCGAAAAAAAATCGAATAATTCATCTTGGCTTTTGCGATACCCATAAACCCTCACATCTTTTGACATCCATTAGCCCTTTTGGATGTTTACCATGAGTGCATTTTTTCATAGGTAAGTTTTTGCACAAATTAGGAACACCTTGTGCAAGCTTCGCATATGATGTGTTAATTTCTGGCTAAAAATTGTCGAGAAATTGCGTTTTTTGAGAGTTGAAACAACTTCTCCACAACTTTGCGGAAGACAATGTACCAAAAATGAAGAAGAAACAATAAGCTACAAGTTAGAGACTGTCAAATCTGCATTAAACCCGTAAAAATCACTGAGTTGAGTAAAAATATTACGAAAGCATCACGTCAACTCAAAAAAGTAATGCTGCAGTTCGATTTCTAGAGCCCGAAATAAGCTAAAACCGTCGACATCGGCCTTATCTTTTTTTATCGACTTGCATTGTGTTATTTATTAATCTAATGCTAATTAAACTAATGCTAAATAGGAATCAAATGCCTGAGTACAAGAGATCATTGCTAAAATTCGCGAGATACTGTCTACCTTTCATCAACGCTATCAGAATGTCACAACGCCAACGCATGAGCTATCAACAATAACAACAACAACGTCGCTATATAACTTAGAAACACTGACAACAAGTGAATTGCTAATGCTTCCAGATGCAACGCTGGCCATGGCATCATCTAGAATGTCAACGCCTATAAGTATGGATGTAGATGAAGCAACAGCAACAACAACAACAACGCAAGCGCAAATGGTGCACATTATACAACGCGCCGATGATGCTTTAAAGACGCTGCAGCAAGGATAAATTAATGTATGTATGTATACAAACACACACAGACAGATGCTGATACATCTAACACCATAAATCAGTGCAGCACAGCACTAGTCTCTTTCGTATAGTATACGGCGACCATTTGCATACTATTTTGTATATGCGCACATGGCTATGTATGAAGCATAGAAGAACGCAAAGCCTGTGAAAACAACAACAACAACAAAAACATGATGTTTTTTACTATATGCAAGAGCCTAGGGCTGTGCTGAGCACACTGCTATAAATTTATACATACATGCATAGGCATTAGAAAAGAATCTATTGAACAACAAACGCAATTCTAGCAATAATCTTAAAAAAATTTCAAAGTAAAACAAGAGCAAAACCAAATAAATAAGTAAAAAAATATAATATGTACGTTAGCAGCAAGCAACGCCGCGCTTAAATAACAAACTGACAATGAGACATATTGATTATTTACTACATATATACAATATAGTTAGTTAATCGTCGCGCCCAAAAGATACACGACAAAAAAAACAAAGAAAAAGATAAATTTCTTCTATATGAACAACGCGTGTGTAATTAATAAATTCATTGAATATAGTAAACTAGAAGCAAACGCACAAATGTCAAAGACATCATAAGCATTAATAAAAATATATATATACATATATATATATATATATATATACATATACGAGTATAAAAAAAATAGTTCAAGATACTTTGTGGCTGTAGTGCATAAAAACAACTTTCAAGTATTCGTTTTAAAAAATTAAGAAAAATGTTCATAAATAATTCTGCACGAATTATTTTGATTATTTCAAAAATCTATTTTCGAGTTACGAGTGTTCTTAACTAGAGGGGGTTTCCAATAGGACCAAGTTGTGTGTGCATTAACAATGAATCTTTATGTGTGGAAATTCGTGTGAAATTCATATCACACATCCGAAAGTTACAATTATCGATGACTCTCTGTATATTGAACTTAAGTTTTGGTAGAGTTTATGTTGAGTTTGAGCGCAACTGTCGTTTAGACATGCGACTTAAGTTAGGAAAGCATAACAAGAAAATTCGAACGGGATCATCGCCACTGCGTGAGTTAATCATGCTCTCAAATCGCTCGTGCAGAACATGGTACAATAATTGCGCAGAATTGTGCATCGTTATTATTTAGCTTTTCAAATAGAAGAAATACGGCGGCTTTGCCCTTATTATTGTACCATGGTACGGAAGGTACATTGTGATAACAGCTGTGTGGCACGTAGCGTCGCTCTGTTGTGGCACCACACGTTTTTCATATATGTATGTATATACATATCATCAAAATTTGGACCACAAGAAATTGATAATCATCGAACTGTATCGCTCTCCGTTGATGGTGATGGCAATGTCATTGTTGTTTTTGGTGAAGTGCAGACCAATGATGCTGCCGGCTTACTCACAGTCCACACCAAACAGTGACTTTCTGCGTATGCGTTGCCATGCCACACTTGCTGAGCATTATGTTGTTTGACATCGTTACAAATCTGGCAATTTGGCTTTTTTTTTTGTTTTTCGTATATTTTGAAGTTCGCTTTCATATAATACGTAACAAATGCACGTGCTGTTCGATGCTGTAACTTGGCATGGTAATACGTCTTAAAAATGTCTGAAAATTACATAGTATAAAACAACATGGCCGTGCCTATTGTTAAACTCTGTTTAAAACAAGTATTACAAAAAATATTAATACTTTTTATGCAACTTATGCATTACTACGTTTTGTTGTCGCTCATATTCTATATACTACACTTGTATCACACTACAGTATGGATGCGTGTATACAAATTGTAAGCAGTCAGTAGTCTGCATTAAGCATGAGATCTAGCGATGAACGTACACAAACCGAACTAGTTGTAACGTCTATTTCATACATAAAGTATCATAAAATGATATATAATACAAATAATGCACACCGTATGAGCAGTAACATATTTCGTATGCGTTCTTTTTTTTTTTTTACAATCCGAGCCATTTGAAGGCAATTTATTATGCCTAAGCCACGCTCTATACTTGCATATTCTTTGTATACAACGTTGTGAAAGCTAATTACATATAAAGACAATATAATGCTGCTCACGTTCGTTATATGTTATATGTATGTATATGTATATGCAAACTAAGAAAAAAGAAATATATAATAAATAAAAAGGGGAAAACTAATTTATTGCATAAATAGTATTAAAGCCTTGCACAAAACGTTTCATATACGTTTTCATAAATCAAATATATTCGTGCAAGTTCAAAATATGTAACTTCTGATCAAAAAGTAACAGGAAACTGGCAACACAAAACGTAACAGAACAGAAAAAAAAAAGTCACACGACATTATGCCAGATCAATGCGTGGCTTGAATGAAATAGTAGCGTACAAGATGAGTACAACCGCAAAAATTAAGCAATTTCAGCACATATCAGCGTTAAAATTTGACTCGTGCCTAATGCTCTACATCGATCAAACGACACCTGCAACATGGGCTGCTATCGTCCTGACGATTTTCAAGCCAAATTCTGTTGTTCGTTTTGATCGGTCGAAGAGCTGAATTAACGCCCAGAACGAAGCAAACCATTTACCCAATTTGTACGCTTTGTAACATTACTCGTATGCATGAATTTTTGATATTGTCGTTTTTCCGTTGGCTTTCTTTAAAATATTGTAAGCTTCATACAATATTGAACAGACTTTGCAAGAAAAACTTGAAAATTAGCCAAAAAAAAAAAAAAAAACAAAAAACTGAAACTTCTTTACCAAGTTATTACACACAATGCAGCTGTTCAGAATGTCTGACGCTGGGACAACACAGAGACAGATAGACAGACAGACAGACAGACAGACAGGTCGATGAACACAACAACGTCTTATACGCAATATAAATGTGTGGCTTGCCAGGCATGGACATGGAGAAGTAAACTTTTACTTGACACAGCTATTAACTGGATATGGTTGCTTCAGAAAGTAACTGCATCGGTTCAAGCACAAGGACTGCCCCTTTGTACATTTTGCGTGGACGACCAACTGGAAGATACAGCACATATTCTGCTCAAATTTGGCAAATTTTATGAAGACCAACAGGTTCTGGCGAACGTCTTAGGCGAGCTTACTTATACTGTGTAGAATCTTGTGTGACATATATTAGATGATATCAGCTCAGATTTATAATCACAAGCGAGGAGATACGTTTAAATGCGAAATTCTGTATACTATATTTTTTGATCAGCAGCTATGTAGCTCTTGCGCATGCGTAAATCAAGAGTGCGCATTGCACGAATGCATTCGTTTCATACTTCCAAATCACTCGTGCAAGGCTTTATTAAAGACGAGTATATTTCTTTAGTTTAATAAACTCTGAAGCTGAAGTATTTTATTTTTGTTTTTTTTTTCTTACTCTTCTAATTAGTTTAAAGTTAATAAACAAAACATAAAGTTGGTATATATACTACATATATACATAAATAAATAAATATATATATATATATATATATATATATATATATATATATATATATATATATATATATATATATATATATATATATATATATATATATATATATATATATATATATATATATATATATATATATATATATATATATATATATATATATATATATATATATATATTGTATAGGAAATAACTAGATGAAACCACAATTGTATGTGTATATAGACAGTTCATGAACTAAGACGCTGTGCGCTGTAATTTTTTATATAATAAATATAAATAAAATAAAACAAATTAGCTAACCAAAGAAAGAAGTTAATAGAAGTGTGCAAAATAAATTAATTATATATATATAAAATATATATATATAATAATATACATATATATATATATAATACAAGTATAGATATATATAAATATAAATTACGCTTTATATGTAATAATTTTTTTTTTTTTTGTAATTAAAAAAGATATATTATTTAACATTATTATACTATGCATGCATATCAGCTAAAGAAAAGAAAGACAAAAATCTTCATGAACTGTTCGAAACACACATATTTAAAAGAAAACACACACACATACAAACTTATGTTTTTATATAGATGTGTATGTAAACTGTTTATATGTATGTATTTGTATGAATGAGATACTTAAGAAGTATCTAAGCGTATGTGTCGTCTATGTGTATCTATGCGCTGCTAGTTTATTATATTGAAAATGATTGTTTTTTTTTTCTTTGTTTAAGCATAAAATTTAAATTATGACAAAGATATAATTAATGCAATCAAGCAGAAATTCAAATAAGACAATTTATAATAAAAAATTAAATGAAATAACAAACGCTTCGAACAACAAACAAGAGAACAAATGAAGCGCATATTATATATATATATATATATATATATATATATATATATATATATATATATATATATATATATATATATATATATATATATATATATATATATATATATATATATATATATATGTATGTATGTATACATATATAATTAAAAGTAACTAAATTATAACTAAAAGATTAGTATATAAAATATATATATATATATATATAAATCTAGACGCTTATGAGCTTTATTTGAACAACGTTTGCATATAAACAAAACAATTAAGAGAGGCAAAAAACAAAAACAAAACAAACAAACAAACAAAAATGAAAAATATATACAATAACCAAAAAATATTACATGATATTACTAAGCGTGAAAGCTTTATATAATACAGAAAGAAGAACAAATTTCTCTTGAGTATAAACTAAATTCAATTTATGCATAAAATAATATTAATAATAATAAGTTAGTTCAAATCAACTTAAGCAGGCTGTTTAACTGTTATCTGTATAACTGTTTCTAAGCAAATTGTATGAAAAAAAAAACAACAACAAAAAAAATCATAAACACGCGCTGACATGCTCATATACATATGTATAAGCAGCTTCGAAAATACAAACACTTGCTCGAAAAAGTCTGCGTACACTACAACAAAATTTGAAATTTTAACTTTAAACGCAAATATCTCAGCGCTTGTTTTATATATTGAATCAAACTTTATTTTATTATTAAATTATAATTATTTTTTCTCTTTACTAATAATATTTGTACAGCACTTTATTGCTTTAAACTATAGTTTTAATTCATTTTATGTTAGAACATGTCAGTAAAGCACTACCGCAAAAGTCTGCGTACAGGCTTCTTTTTTCGAAGAAAATGCTGTGTTAATAACTGGTAGTATAAACCATGCACGTCAGTACCGTCGTTAGACATCTTGGCATGGAGTACACAATTTTTGTTTTAGCTACAGTTATAATTATTGTCCATTCCTCCATTAGTATGTCTTTCTCCATATGTACCACAAATGCTCTATGGGAATCAGGTACGGTCATTGGCGTTTATTTTTAATATTATAAAGTAGCCAAAGCTTTACTTTATGTGTACAAAACAATGTTTGGCGTCATTGTCTTGCTGAAACCAAAATTCTGCTTGTGCAAGCCCCAACTTTACAGCAAATTATACTTCAAAACTAGTTTGGTACATTATTGATTCAATAAATGTTAGTTTGCCAACACTATTGGCTGCCAGACACCCCAAGCCACAACTCCTGCTCCACCATGTTTTACTGTTGGTAAAAAAAATTTTGCTTTTCAAAGGTCCCAGCTTTTTTCCTTTTATCACGAAAATACAAAATTTGTTCTCATCCGAAAAAAAAAAAAAAAAATTGTTCCAAAATGCTGGGTGCTTGGAAACGTACTCATTTGCACTCAACTCTATGCGCTTCTGCTTATTTACAGCTGAGATAGGGTCCTTATTACGTGCAATTCGAACATTATACCCAGATTTTTCTTTTTAAATTTCAATGCTGGAACACATCGGAAATTTTTATTGAATAAGTTTCTTCTACTTTTCATTTCAGTTGGTGAGCTTGGATGCTGTTCCACTAACTGAATGTCGCGTTTTTTCTCTCATTTTTGTTAAGAGCGATGGACGACCTGATTGGGGTTTTGACTGTATGGGAACCCATTAAAGTGTAGTTAGTTAGTTAGTCTTTGGTTTGGATGAGTATAGCTCTGCCAACTACTTTTCCAATTTTTGTAGAGGATTTCGCTTAAGATATAGCTTTAAAATAAATTTTCACGCATCCGCAGCAATTTGATTTCCTTTGTTGTCCATAGCGCTATTAACATGTTTTTACCAATTCAATTTCTTGAAACAGAATGAACTAAAACTCCAAAGTGAGACAAGCATTTCTTAGAATATTTTTAGGTAACCGTAAGCACATATACGCTCATTTCAAGCGTCGCGTATGCAGCTGTACGCAGACTTTTGCGGTAGTGTTTTTCGGACATGTAGCATAAAATGAATTTAAACTATAATACTAAGTATTAAAATGCAATTATTAGTTAAGAGTAATTAAAAAACTATATAATAAAACAAAGGTTGATTCAATACATAAAACATTAGCTGAGTTATTTGCGATTAAATTTTTGTATGGTGTACGCAGACTTTTTCGAGCACGTGGTATATCAACTAATTTGAACAGCAAACAGCTGATTTCTAACAAATAAACAATGTGCTAGGCGACTTAACTGTATATTTTTTTTACTCTTTTGGTATAAACAGGCTGCTTATTTTGACATGAGCTACTTAAATATATATAATATATATGTTTATATGTATAAAAGCTGCATCATTTTCGCTATAATAGTACATACATATAAGCATATAAATTATTGTACATTATATATACAATTATTATACAATACAAAAAAAAAAAACAAAACAACAAAAAAAAAAACAAAAACAAAAATGAAGTATATAATGCCTAATTATATATGTATATGTAAACATAAACAACAACAAAAAATTATAATCCTAAAAACAATTTTTCAGCAAATGATACAAAAATTAAAAACCTAAAAAGCAAGCAAGAAAAATTGAAAATTCAAAACGCAGAAAAAGTAAATGAAAATTTGAAGAACAAAATACATATGTCAATGTTAAAATAATGTGCATCCCGCTCAGCTCAGCGCAGCTCTCTATATTCCTTGGCAAGTTTCTTATCATACAACATCAATCAAATCATACATTTAGTCAGTCAGTCAGTCAGTCTATATCTATAACTTTCTACAAAAGCAAGTAATAATACAACATAACTTAGCATCTACTGGACTGCAGTATATGTTAAACGCCGTCCCATGCCTGGCTAACTAAGCTTATACTTTTCTTCACATATATATATATATATATATATATATATATATATATATATATTTAATATATATACACATATTAAGCCCAAGCTCTGTAACAAGTCTTTAAATGCAAATGCCACCGCCGCCGCCGCCTATTTCATTCCATTAGTACGATTTTCATAATATAAATATTTATATATAAAATATTGATATCAATAGTAGATGATACGTTATTATTATTATTATGTTTGTAACATATTTTATTGATTTTAATTTTAAGCATATTTATATACTATATACATACATATTTATTTTTAATGCATGTTTTTTTTTATGTTTTTCTTTTTTTTTTTAATAAGTGACTTTGTAATTTATTTATTTATTAATTTATATACATATATATTTTGTATTATGTTTTACTTGCGTTGTTCTCTTTTTCATCTTAAATGCCATGTATTTGCTAATTCTTTTTTATTTTTATATAATTTTTCACAATCATATGTTGAAAATTGTTCCGTCCAAGAAACAAGAAAAAGAAAATAATTAAACATAACGAAACAAAAGCAAACGTTAAGTAACAAAAACTTAAAACAACAGCTTGAAAAATAGTTTACAAAAAAAAAAAAACAAAAAAAAAGCATACAAACAAAGAATTGTATAATGTATTAATTTTAATTTAAAATTCAATTTAAAAAACAAAAATTATTTGTAAAAACAATTTCTTGCTATAAATATAATATAAGAAGTGAAGCAAGCAACCTATGTATGTCTAATGTATGTATTTACTTCGAGCAGTATAGTTTAATTCGAAGAAAAGCTTCTTACAAAGCTGCTTATTGTATAATTCTCACTAACGTCTCTAAAAACACACACCCAAAAAAAAAAAACAAAAACAAAAAACACACCACATTTGCGCAGTTTCTTCTACTTCTTCGCTATTTCACCATACATACATAGTACTATATACATATAAACTTTTTATTTATTTATTTATACGCTAGTCATAATAAGTAGGCGTACAACAACAACAACAACAACAACAGTATTATTTAATGCATCGCCAATCAGTTTTTCAATGATTTCCACCCCCAGTAAGAATTGTTTACTTGTAAAATGTACTGCTGACATGCATACTATTTTCAGTACAGCAGTATTACCAAAACCTGAAGTCTATAATACGCTTTTACACAACCTAAAAAAAAAAACGTTTAGTTGAAAACTTATTTTAAATTGTTTCTAGTAATTTCACTCGTGTTTCCTTTCACTCGTGTATTAATTTTCGAACTAACGTGCGTGGCTACGCCACTTTTTCTTTTATTGTTGTACAAACATCCACACATTCGTACAAACTTTCGCGTTTATAATATTAGTAGGTATCTATCCTATATGCTGTCGCGGACTTTTTTTGTAGAACTATTTAAGAGTTACATTTTCAGCATTATATTCGTGTAACCAATTTATATAATATCTTCATATGTGTTGTTCTGCTATATGAGCTATATTATTGTAAAGTCTCATTAAAATCCATGCAGTAGGTTTTGCGTGAAATAGTAACAAACATCCACACATCCATTCAAACAAACTTTTGCGCTTACAATATTAGTAGAATATATATGCTGGCAAATTATCAAGACGACAATCTTAAGCCTTAATAAGGAAGGAAATTATTCTATTAATATGTTCTGTTATTTCGCCGGGCATCGATAGTAGAGTCCTAAACAGTTTTACCGTAGAATACAACTATAATTGTGCGTACAGATAAGAAAGACTTTAACATATTTATATGCTACACTTACGTGTTTATACGAATCTTCCACAACCTGCAGCTCAACATCATTGAGGTCTCTTTTTAAGTTTTTTTATAATGAAAGTTGTTCTGCTATATTGTTCTGTTGTTAGGCATACGTCTTGATTATAGAAGCAACGCGATTTCATGACCTACAGATTATTTGCTTCACAAAAAAATCATGTGCTTATATTTTCAGGCAAATGTTTGTCATACAGAAAACCGGTGTACCTTACATGAATGAACGATACGTATGTATGTATATCAAAAATCGTTGCAAAAGTCATAACTTCTGCCTGCCTAGGGACCTCAAGCCGGTTACAGTTGCGCCAAATATCAATTGCCTAGGTGCCTCTACATGTCTTAATTTGGATCTAACTAAAACGCAAGTATTTTCTCCAACAATGAGTGATTCCCAGCTCACTTCTATTTAGTCTTCTAACTCTGCTCAAAGCAGAATTTCAATGGTCTCTTCTAGAGCCAAAGTCATTGAAATTACCGACTTCTTGTTCCGTCAAAATAAGAAAGGAGTACCAAAGCAAAAACTAACTATAATAAGCCATAAGCGCGGCGAATCATCAGAGCGACTGCACCAACATAAAGTAGTTCATCTTGAATTCGTGCAGAATAACTTGTCAACGTACTGGAATATCCAATAAAGCCTGAATATGTATTTTCAGCGCTGAAACTCTTACTCTTTCTTCTTATAGTCTTCTTTTTTCTGTTGTTAAAATGTGCACTTTAATAAATAAATACAAATTTTAGTTGGTCCTGACGTCTAACAAGCTTTACTGAAGAGATGTGCGAAAGAAGCCATGCTAATGTTCTAAAAGCAACTTTGGTGACGTATCTTTAATGGTCTCGTGAGCCGTTATTCTTCAATATCAGTTTGGAGTTGGCTTTCCCGAGCACCATTGCGAATGCATTTGCTTCAATTCAATTCAATTTCTGCGCAGCAAGAGAAGTTCCAAGTGGAGCTTCCAGCAAGATAATGTCACCACTGTACATAACAGTTGTCAAACGCGCTCATGACTCCAATTCCAGGTCGCTCACCCGATTTGATATGAACGCTGTGGCATATCTTTGGTGTATACTTACACGCACTTTACATATACATATGCTGAAATTACGCAGTATAAGAAAGCGTGTTGTAGCTAAAAGCTGCTGTTATTCAGGCGTGGGACAGCCATAAAAATTGTAAGTGTAGTGCATTTCAGCAGTGTGTAATGTCCTTGTCCAACTTGTTGAATGAACCTTAGTATTGTCCTAGGATCTAACTTCTTCAGTTGTTCTTCAGCGACAAAGTAACTGCCCAATATTCGAAGTCTACTTCTGACTACTGCTTCACATTCTGCAACGATATGAAGAAAAGTCTCTGCTTTATGATCACAAAAACTGCATTCTGGGAAATTATATGCACCCATCACACATAGTGACAAGAGTGTGTCGTATTAAAACTGTTACAAAAAAAATGTATGTATATAAAATATGTAGCCCGTTAACATTTCCAGCTGACAGCAAGATTGGCTGACTGCGTGCTCAGATCAAATAGATTCAGTGTTCTATTTGTACCGATATCAGTTTGAAGACTCACTCTGGAGCAGAAACTTTGAAATTTTATACTGCACATGTACGCTTACTTATTTTGTCTAATGTATATAAACATATATGTACGTAATTAATATATATATATATATATATATATATATATATATATATATATATATATATATATATATATATATATATATATATATATATATATATATATATACATATACATATATGATATATATTTGAATTCCAAATGCAAAGAAAGACTTTTTTTATTATTGTTTAAACGAAGTAAAAGAAAGAAAGCAAATAGAATCGTACTATATATATGTACGTATGTATCTATATGTATATGTATCTATATGTATATGTATCTATATGTATAGTATATATATGTATATGTATCTATATGTATATGATCTATATGTATATGTATCTATATGTATATGATCTATATGTATATGTATATATATCTATATGTATATATATATATATATATATATATATATATATATATATATATATATATATATATATATATATATATATATATATATATATATATATATATATATATATATATATATATATATAAAGAAAGAAAGAAAGAAAGAAAAGAGTCCACTAATATATATTTTAACTATACAAATATATTTATATATACATAAATATGTATGTATGTATGTACCTATAACGGCTTATTTATTGTATAAAAAATATTAAGTTAAAATATAAATTATACATAATATTACTATATAAGATGAAAAGTAAAATACATAGCTGCATACACACTACTCTAGTCAGTTTAAACCTTATACCTTACGCATATTGTTTGTTATAATTATGTAATTAGCAGCGTATGTATGTATATGAAACACTATATATATATATATATATATATATATATATATATATATATATATATATATATATATATATATATATATATATATATATATATATATTGTACAATATATACATACATACATTGTATGCATGTGTACTGTAGTTATATACTTGTATATGTATTTGCTACTTTATTTGTGTCTCTATTAAGACTGCTGCTGCAGGCGTTCAACAAAGACTTGATTATTATTATTTCTTCGCTCCTTTTTTTTTTGTTCTTTATTAAATAATTTATTTTATATACGTACATACAAACGAATTTATATTTATAATATATATATTTTAATTATAATTTATACTACGCGCGAGCAGCTTTATGTATGTATATTATAAGAAACATTTACAAGCAAACGAAATAAGCGAATTTGCAAGCATATTCTAAAGCAAAAAAAAAAAACAAAAAAAAAAGTATAAAATTTGAAAGAATAAAAAGCGAACAAAAGAAAATACTCTATAATGTATGTACATATATGTTAACAAATACAATATACATATATATTAAAATGCACTGTCAAACAATGGCATAATTAACAAACAAAAATACATATTATTGCTTTAAAGCGCCAAATGAAGCAGATGAAGAACACTTAATGTAGAAGTGAGCAACTGTTTAGTGTAGAATTTCATCAGAAAACATACATAAACATATTAAAAAGTTGTGGTGTCACAGTGTACGCCCGTAGAGCCGATAAACAGCGTAGCTATTTATGCAATTTATGCTTTTTTCAATTGAATGTTTTAAACTTTTACATGACCTCTATTTTTAAAATGTACCAAAACTTTACAAATCAATGTGCTACCATTAGGAACATTCGTACTTTAAAATCAACTCTCTTACTAATACGTATGTAGAAGATACATGCTCACTTTGTATGCTGGTGTTCTCTTAATCCCTTTCTCTACGCATGACACATAAGAAGAGTTATGCAAAACTTCGCACGCATGTGTTTATGTGCCCTCGAGTTTCCTTTCTCTCCTGTGTATCTATTGGCACCTTTCTTATCTAAATAAGCAATTCCGTACAAAGAATAGTTTGTCTTGCTGTCACAAATTTAGCATATATTGGCGAAATATTAGGACCTTGAATGAATAATGAGCGTTTTTTTTTTTTCCGAAATTATTGTGCAAAAATGGTTACAAATACCAGCTCGGAAGAACGATTCGTCTTTTAAGGCAAAGTGAACTTCTTCTGTCATCATCATGACCGGAACAATTAGTAGTCGGAAGTTGCGATGTCTTGAGTATACGGCGGGTGGGCTAAGACCATTGCCATTTTAGCGTTTCCAAGTAGGTCTTGACCGGTTTTGCAACATGTGGCCGAGCGTTGTGTCATATTGCAAAATCACTTTGTCGTGCCTTTATTCATATTCAGGCCGTTTTTGCTTCAGTACGCGACTCAAACGCATAAGTTGAATCCGATAGCGTTCCCCGTGATCGTTTCATGCGGTTTGAGCAGCACGTAGTAGATAACGCATAAGCTTCATGCCATGAATATTCGGCTTTGCGAAGCATGTTGATGACTGTCCGGGCAAAACCCATAACTACTTTTTGCGCTTGCGGTTGTCGTAATGGTTCCACTTTTCATCACCAGTCATCACCATGACTGTCGACTCATCGACTCCTAATGATTCTGACAACACCTGAAGCGTTTATTATGGGTTCACATAGAGCAATGATTCCAATTCTTGGTCTTAAAACTTTTTGGGTTGGCCCGACCGTTTCTTAGCTTCGAGCTCAAAATCATCACTTTTAAAGCGATCAAACCAGCTCCGACACGATTGTGCATATCGAGCATGCTTGTCGTAAACTTCCACTAAGATTCGATGACCTTCGGCCATCGCACTTTTCTTCATATTAAAGTAATGTGAAAAAGAACTCCCCGCAAAAACACTTTATCTGTTACGGAATTCGACATGTTCGAGGCAATATTTAGTAGTATTCTTATTTACGTTTCAAACAAATTACACAAGCTGTCAAAGACGCTCATTGACAATAGGTTTTAGCGGCAAGAAATTGGAAACTCGATTATTGGTTCATACCTATATTAGTGGCGGTTTCTTGTGTGAAACGCTCATTATTAATTCAAGGTCCCAATATAAATAAATCTGCCTCGAAATGTTACCAACTGTTTAGACAAGTTTTCTTCTTACATATAAAATTTTGGTTATGATGTGCCAGAGTTACCATATTGTAGCAAATTAAACTTATGGCGTAGGGTTTTTTTGTAAAATAATTAAATTAAAAGTTTTCTGCACGTATTCTCATGCGAAACCCTAGGTTTTTCGTATTGCTGTCTCAATAAACAAACCTACATACATATATACTAGTTGCGAATTTCTATATCATTTGTGCGTTTTCATTTTTCGACAAGAATTTTGTGTTGACAAGCTCATTGTCGTTTCGTTTGATTTTTAGCTGTTGGCAATACTACAACTTCCTATAATTTTGTGAAACGGAGTTTTAAGCGAACTGACCACCACTCTGTATTGTTCGTACCAATAAATCGTATTTGCATCATACAGTATATATGCAACATCTGATTAATTAATTACATTTTCACAAAACTCTGTTTTACTAATTCTCAAAATTATTAAAAATTTGAATAATTTCGGCCTCATCAGTAGCACCAGTAGCGTGCGTCATTGTCATTGGCTCTTAGATGGCTCTTTCTATATACATACTATATGTATTCTTGTATAAATAATTTTTAAAATCTGTATATATGAAACGTAAATCGTCTTTGCCGCTCCCAGTATTCCTAGAGCATGAATTTTTCAATAGCGCAATTATAATTCACAAATAGTTCTTACATATTCTGCTTGTATTAATTTATTACTATTGATCTATTTGGTTTGTTAATAGTAAATAGCAACTCTATATTTACATATGTGTAAATGTTAGCCATAAAACCAAAGCAATTAACAGCTTCAGACTACTAGGTATATATACCATACATACTATACGCTCGAAATAAACTTAAAAAACTGTTTTGTCTAATTATGCAGTTGTTTGGCGGTACTAGTTAATATAAATCAAAGCCAATTTTCACAACAACAAAAACTAAAACAAAAAAAAACTTTCTAAAAAAAAAAAAAAAAAATAAACCAAAAAAAGAAATAAAGAAAAAAGGAAATATATATGTCGTATGTAACTACCAAACTACCAGGCATTTTATATATATATATATATATATATATATATATATATATATATATATATATATATATATATATATATATATATATATATATATATATATATATATATATATATATATATATATATATATATATATATATATATATATATATATATATATATATATATATATATATATATATATATATATATATATATATATATATATATTATATTATATTGAATTGTATGTACGCAAAATGTATGAAAACAAATATTGTCTTAAACTAAAGAAATTATGAAATTTCGAAGGCTTATTTTTCAATGTCCATGCACGTTTAAATGCTGCTATAAAGCGTCCTTTGCCAACAACGCCAACGCCCACGCGTAATCAATCAAAGCTCTTTAGTACACACACACACAAACAAACAAACACACACTCACTTATACACAAACACACACACATGCATATACCTACCTATTTATATGTATATCTATAAAAAGAATTGTTAACGTTTATTACTATATATCATTATTATTATTACTATAATTACATATAATTAATGCCATCATCTCATTGTCATCATCAAAAATTAAACAAGTTGCATTTATTTTTTATTTCGTAAAACAAAAAAAATGTTCGTTTATTTAAAACCAGTGATATAAACAAATGATTGATTTATTTTTCTTTTGTTTGCCTTTTTCTCTTCTTGTGTGATTTTAATTAATTAAATTTTTTATTTGTCCTACACATAAAACTACATAGTACATACTATGTGTTCTTAAAAGCAATTTACACAAAAAAAAAAAATAAACCGAATATTACCGAATACATACGTATTTCTCAGATATTGTTGTAATAAAAGCAAAGTCAATTTCTTTTAAATTTTCTTCTTATCTGTTTTTGAAAGCACTTTTACCGAGAAAAAAATAAAATAAGTAAAAAATTAATATTATTGAAAAACAAATACATAGTTTTTATTATTATCTTTTATTATATTTATATTTATATGTATATGTATGTATTATTTATAATAAAACGATAAAGGATAGAAGCAAAAGAACATAAAAAAAAAAATAAAACAAAAGAAAACGATTATAGTTGCCATGTAAAACACTTTAGTAGGCTATAAATATGTAAGTGAACACATTTTGTTTGAATAAATATTAAAATACAAAAAAAAAAACAACAAAACAACAAAAACATTTTTTTAATTAATCACATTTCAAGCTTATGGCTGGACTTAAAAATATTTCAGCTCATAATTTTATCAACCCTCCCTCCGTTTAGCGTATGGCCAAGGATGAAGCTTCATCACCAAAAGTTGATTTAAGTTGATTGGTGCACTCTTGTATTGATAATCCACGTCGAAAATCGTAATAAATCATCGCACGAAAATGTTTACGGTTTAATTCCATTTTTTGGCCGAGATGAATTTTTCAAGTGCCTGTAAAGAAACCAAATTGCGCTCGTACGTCAAAGTGTTCTCAGTAAGTTAGGTTTAAAAAATGTACGACTTTACGATGGAGACGTCAGATTACATCTGGCAACATGTTTTGTTGCTCAGGCTAGAAATGTATGTAGCAACCCTCGTACAAGATGGATCTAAAAATAACCGAAGTTTCAATTTAAATGTTCGCAGTGTTAGAAAGATACATTTTTCTTCTTTCGAAAGCAGCTAAGTTCGTTTGACAGATTACAAAATGACACACGTTTTAATAACAGCAGTTTTTGTTATGCTTGTATGAGTTGCATACTCAAGTTTACGCGTGGTTCACACGATTTAAAAACGATCGTGACATTATTTTCGTGATTCGATCATAGCTGGTGATGATGAAACATGGTGTTTTAAATATGTTCCTGAAACTAAGCGAAAATATGCAGAATGTAAGTCAAAAGATGAGCCAAAACCTAAAAAATTGAATTTTCAGAAGTCAAAGAATTTGTTCGAGAAGGTGAAACTGTCAATGGAGAATATTATTTACAAGTTTTACAACGTTTGTGGTCGAGAGTTCTACGTGTTATACAGTTTAAATTCAAAAAGAAAGCAGCTGTGTTTATTGCATGATAATACATCACCTCACAATATCAAAAAGTTAATAAATTTTTTATGAAAAAACAGTTTTCTCTCATCAAACACCCTCTGTATTCGCCTGATCTAACACCATGCGACTATATTCTCTTTCCAAAAATGAAAACTGCAATGAAAGGAGCTTTCTACGATAATATTCCAGCCGTGATACATGTGCTAAAGAACATCCCAAAAAGCGAGTTTAAAAAGTCTACGGAAAAATTGGTTGAGCGTTCCAAACGTTGTATTGAGTTAAATGAATCGCATTTTGTGTGAACATAAATATTAGCTTTGAAACATAATATCATTCTGTTTTTATTACTAAATAGTTCGGTTATTTTCAGATCACAGCGTTTATATTCTAATAAGCTCGGCGAGACTACATGAGTCTAACTGTCTGTCAGCGTTGAAGACAAGCCTCGCTCTGGACTGCCAAACAAATTCGAAGACTCGATGAAGATCCGAGTCAAACGCAAGAGGATCTTGCTGAATCATTGCGAGTGACCCAGTAAGCAGTTTCTTTATGATTGAAATCCATGGAAATGGTTCAAAAGCAAGGCAGTTTTCAAAAAAGGTTTTTTTTGCAACAAAATAGAACTGGGGATAAGAAATGGATATTCTACGATAACCACAGGAAGAAAAAATTCTACGCTATGCCCGTTCAATCGTTGCCAACGTCCTCAACGTCAACACCAAAGCCGTAGTTTTGAAGGTCAAGTTGTGTAACTGGTGGAACCATAAGGGTGTTGTGTACGAGTATGAGCTGTTATATAAGCTGGCAACTACAAATTTTATACAAAAACTTAGAAATGGGGTGGAAATTTGTATGTGGCTACACCTTGCAGTGATCCGATCTGGATCTATGTGGCACATTTCATTATTCACATAAGATAGAACAGATTTGGGAATTTCGAGAAAAACAAAACCAACAAAATTTTCTTGCAAAAACTTTACAATGCGAGCATGTTCATTTAATGTAAGTTTTATCTGTATAAGGAAAAGTAGTGTAAAAATATTCAAATTTGAAGTCTCCATCTTTTCAGTCTTCGAGATATGTTCGTTCACACAGACGGTGATCAAGCATATATATATATATATATATATATATATATATATATATATATATATATATATATATATACACTTTATAGAGTCTGTCATGCCTCCTTTTCCCTGTTATATAGTACTCTATTTTTACTGTATTTGTGCAGTGTATAAAAATTGAAAATACGAACATACCACACACGTTAGGTTCTCAGGTATAAAATGGTGTACCAGTGGAAGTCAGCTTGAAGTGTTCTTAGTATATGCCAGCGATTTCAGCGGACAACACTTTGATTCCTTCTATGTTAAGTATACTTTTGATTATGACGTCATCAACGGAAGTGTTCTGTGTTTGAGTACGACGAGATGCGTTGATGTTGGAAGTTGTCACACCCACGAGTTATTTGTTTTTCTTCACAGCTGCTTTACTCACTTCTCTTATTTTTCATAGCTTTGGTGATGTTCCAGATTATTTTCGTAGCGTCTGTATTCTCTTATTACCAGCTAAATTTGTTGAATGTGAATATTCCGCAACGTATTTCGAATTTCAAATGATTTAGTCTCGTTTTGATTAATGTTAACCTATTGATAATAGTATAAGTTGTGTATGGCGAGTCTTCATTTTGCACTTCTTCTAAGTGGAAATCATTTTTGAGTAGGCGTGTATACATAATAAATAAAAGAAAATCATAAAAAATACTCAATTGCAGCTTATTGAATGTTTACATCAAAAGGTGTTGCATTTAAGAAAATGGTGCTCAAATGACAAGGAACTTTTAAAAGATTGATATCGATAGTACAAAGAGGAATGCAGTTTGATTTTAAAATAGATCAATTAGGCAATATAAAAGCCTTAGGTGCATCTTAGCTACCAGAGTCGGATATTAGAGTTGCACAGATTTTGGGATGCGATTATTAAAGCATATGATACAGTAATATACTAAGGGGTCAACAAACCACGATGATGAAGTTTTAACTAATATAGCACCAGCAAAATCGAGAGTAGCTCCAACGAAAATATTGTCTATGCCAAGATTAGAATTTTGCGCAGCAAAACTTTTTACCAAATTACACACACACAAAAAAAGTAGTCGAAAGTTCGACTGCATTTGTTCACAAATAGTTTAAGACTGCATTCAGTTACTTTAGAAACGTTTGTACCAGATGAGTTAATGATATCCAAATTAACTCTATTGCTGAAAATACAATCCAGCTGAGCACAATATCATAAGAGATGCTTCCGAACAACTAGTGGAATAATCAAATATGGTTTCAATTTTCTTATGACATATAGAAATGAAGAAACTATAACATTAAATATCTCACGAACTCAAGCCTCTTTTTCCGACCAGATTCGAAATTCAAACAGATCTATTTCTTCGGTACACAACAAATTGGAAACATATCACCAAACACATAAAAACTATATATAGAATAAAAATAATTTGAATAAAAAAAGTAAATAAAAAAATAATAAAAAATTAATAGAAAAAGAGCAGATAAATTCGCAGCAGTTTTGCCAAGCATAAGGCATAAAACACGTAAGAACTATCTTCGTATTGTAAGCGCTAAAATGTACTCGAATTGTAAAACTGATTGTGCAGCGGCTGTGCATAACTTCAAATACAACAAATAACAACAACAACGTCACAGCAGCAGAATTCGTTCGTTCGCGCTGTTGTGTTGCGGCGCACAGTGGTTCAAAAACGTTTAACGTTGGACGAAATTCTGTAACGTTTAAGATTTTGAAGGTTTTTTTTATTCCTTTTTTTATTTGATTTAGAATTACTTACAGTTTTATATTGTCAAAATTAATAAATAAATTGAGCAAGTAATACCGGATATATAGAGAGGTAAAGTAAAAATGTTGTAAAAAATTTGCCGTGTCATGCAAAGACCTGCACGGTTTTGTTATTGGCATCTGAGTGTTATTAATGCGGTATGAGATTTGAAGCATATACTGATTTCAAAACACCATTTTATCTGATTTATTGCATCACGTCATTTTAAAATAACCATAACTTTTGTAAGAATCAGAGTAGTACTACATGGTGGAGTGGGTAGAACAAATTACAATACATTTTTGCAGCCTGTATGTAACCTGAAAATATCCATCGCTCGTGTACATAACCTCAAATATCTCTAAGTTCGGACGTGATGGACCTATTCCGAGTTCGAATTCAGATTGTAAGCAGAAGTTTATCAGAAAATGACCCTCAGCTGTCCAACAACAATCACAATCCGTTTATTACCGATCTGCTTTATTGTTTAAACGAATAGTATGGGTGTCAAATACAGGAGCCAAAAACTGAATTTGTTTTTTTTTTAGCACTGCAGTGTTAGAAATGGCTTGGGATTGATGAAGTTTCAAGTTACTCAAGTAGCAGTGCGGTACCTAGAAAGCCGGCTTATACCTAAATGGAGAACTTTTCTCGCAGACAAACATACGAATGGACGGACGAACATGGCTATATAGACTCATCTCATTGCGCTGATGAGAAATATATACACTTTATGGGATCTTCATTCGCTATGTTATATATTGTAAATTTTGACAGCTAAATATGCCCTGCTATAAGTATTCTTTTAACAAAAGTTTGTTTTTATGACAATTGAATAAGAAGAGAAAGATATTGGTTACATATTGGTTGGCTAGATGTGGATTAACCTTGCAGTTTTCTGACAACCTGGTGCTCAATTGCAAGATAGTTTTTTTGGGGGTTAATTAAACTAAGCTGATATTTTCGTATACTTAAGCAGGGGTATCGACGATATACTCTGATTATTGTGCCGAAGTAATTAGATGCACTACAAAGAATTATTGCTGTTGTTTTGTTGTTTGATAAAACTAATATTTTATTTAACTCCATCCAAGCACTATCGTCCGATCAGGTTAAGGTGGTAATTCAGAAGGAAGAGGTTTAACTATTTTTTGCTTAATCGCTTGACGTAGCGAGTTCGGTCGTACTCAAATTGTACGGCACTAAAATACTACTGCGGCAGTTGGCAGTTATATTTAAAATAGTATAAGTAACTTATTGTTAGTCCACCTTGGCGTGAACATGCCGCCCTCCTATCCTTGCATGGGTGCAAGTAGGTAGTTACGCATTAGTTGAAGTGATTGCTCCGCTTCGTCGAAATACACTGCAGCTTCGGCTTGTCGACGAGGTAATTATAGCGAAGACGACGCTGAGAGATGATTTTCTCCTCCCATGTTCAGTCTGACCTGACGGCGATCTTGTTGTCTCACAATGTGAATAATCTCGTTGCGGAACATAGAAAGGCAAAATGGCTAGAGTACTTGGAAAATTGTGTCTCGGGTTCGCGAAGTTTGTGGAACACTATTAAAAAGATATCTAGTGTACCGCAGAATAGAGCTCTTTCATCTATTACATTTGAAGGAGTGCAAATAGGATCGTCAAAGAAGTGTGCCACCTATTTCTGCAGACAGTTCGTGCAACACCTTTCTCAGCAGAATAGGTTAAAGCGTAAATCCATACGTCACATTAGAAAGAAAAAAGGACATGAAGATTTGGTAGATTTTACATGTGAGGAGGTTTTAGCTGCTATAGGGAAAGCAAAATCATCCAAGGCACTTGGCCCAGACGGCATTTCAATGCTATTGCTGAAGCACCTTAGGCCTATAGCGGTAGTATAACTCACGCATGTGTTAAACCTCTCCACTTTCCAACTAATTGTCCCTGACGTATGGAAGGTAGCAAGGATTGTACCTCTCTTAAAACCCGGCAGTGAAGCTGAACTTGGTTCCTCTTATAGGCCCATATCGCTTCTTTCACCTGTGGTGAAAGTTCTTGAATCATTATTACTTCCCTCAATGACAGAACACTGCCTTCTAGCAGATCATCAGCAAGGTTTCAGGAAAGGTCGTGGTACGACTTCAGCACTAAGTGAAATCACAACTATTATAGCTGATGGACTTAATTAGCCGAGGCCATGCGAACGTACAGTGTTGGTGGCTCTAGACATGAACTAGGCATTTGACACAGTTGATCATGCAATCTTGTTTCTAGCCCTGGACTCCACCTCACTACCCGATAAAACAAAACGCTGGCTATTGAACTATCTTAACGGTAGAAGGGCATACGTTGCGTTCAGGGGTGTGAGGTCGGGTTATCTTAAGTTAAATATAGGTGTTCCGCAGGGTGGGGTTCTCTCTCCTCCTCTGTTTAACCTTTATTTGGCAAAGATGGCTCTTCTCCCTCCCCATATAAAACTAGTGACCTATGCAGACGATTGTTCTATCTTATCCTCGGGCGTGTATGTCGATGATATCTGCGCGAGAATTACCATCTATTTGGATAATTTATTAAATTTTTTCAATGCTCGCAACCTTAGGCTTTCAACTCATAAGTCATCTGCCTCCATTTTCACTTCCTTTACTAAGGAGGTGAGAATGGAACTAGATGTCTTTGTTGGAGGTCTAGTGATTCCTACAGTTCAGTACCCGATAATATTAGGAACTACATATGACCAATTGCTTAGATTCTCGGCTCATGCCACCAAGACAAATAATCGTCTCAAGTCGAGAAATAAAGCGCTAAAATCGCTTGCATGATCTTCTTGGGGTAAGGACAAGGAGACTATAATAACAATGTATAAAGCTATTGGACGTTCTGACCTAAATTACGCTGCTCCTGTCTAACCACCTTTCCTAAGTAAGACTCAATGGCAATGCCTGCAAAGAAGTCAGAATAGTGCGCTGAGGACGGCCACTGGTTGTCTGCAGATAACCCATAATGATCATTTGCATGATGAAGCGATGATACTACCTTGTCACCAACATAATGGGCTGCTTTCGAAGCAGTTCTTGTTGTGTGCGTACAGACGTGATCATCCGAAACATAGCAACCTCACTACATCAGCACCTACCCGAATAAGATCTAATATCAGGATATATAAGACGAGTATAAATCGCTTTATTACTGATAGCAACATAGAAGAGTATGACTATACTTCTGGAGTATGACTATACTTCGAAGCTTCGAAGAAAGAAAGAGCACAATTGCATAAATATGCAATTGAACAAGCTATACGCTCTTATACGGACAATATCATATTAGGTGGAAGACCACCACCTATTAATGAGAGCGAAAAACAACTCACTCGTAGCACCAAAACGAAACTTGCACAGTTAAGATTCGGATGGAGCAATATGCTCGACTGCTACAGGGAAAGAATTGGGATAAGCAATAATAATTGGTTACGACCAGTTGATGTTGCTTTTTTCCTGGAACTTGACAACTGAGGTTGCATTTCGGTCTATCTTTCTCTTATATTCAAAATTCGCTTTGCACAATACATTCATTCATAATATAATAAATTGTGTATATATATTTACTGATGCAGCCCAAACGAAGCTGTTAAAACAGCAACAACAACAACGATTTTCGAAGGTTCCCCTCGATTTGTCTGGGATGCCATCATCAGATTCTGACCTTATCATGGTATCACCCTTGGGATATCACCTTTCCAACAAAAAAATAATCATTAAAATCGGTTCATAAACGACGAAGTTATCCATAAAAAGAAAAAATATATATATACGATCGAATTGAGAAACCTCCTCCTTTTTTGAAGTCGGTTAAAAAAGAAAATTGATAATTAAATGTTCGTCGATACGTATTTATAGATTATTTATTGTGTTTAGAAATAAATGTTCACAACTTGACAAGATCAATTAGAAGCAGCGCCATTTATTTAATTAAGTTGCGTATTATATTTATAATAGATGATACAAAACAAAATATATATATATACTCGTATATAATTGAATTAGTTGTTTTTCTTATTGATTTCCGTTTGGCGTTAAGTTGTTGTTTTTTAGTTTTATTTAATTTTGTTTAATGTGTTTTATAGTTTCTTTTTCATGTTAGACAATCAAATAAATTAGACGCCATCATGCCATATAAGGGATTTTTGATTATTAGACAGGAAAACTGAAGCAGAAGCTACTGCGACGACGGCTACTACTGCAAATGATGAAGACGAGACGAAGGTGGAGGCCACGTAGAAGGAAGTAGAAGAAGCTGGGAGCGTGAGCGTATGGCATCCGCTAAAAAATTTCAACAACAACAAAAAAAAAAACGAAAGAAGAAAAACAATCCAAAAGTAGTCGTTGTCGTCGTCGTCGTTAATGTTTAGTTAGCCGGAACGCCGTCTTATTCGTATGCCGCTGCTGGTGATGGTGATGGTGATGGTGGTGTTGTTGTTGTTCCATTCTACTCGCTCGTTTCATTATTACGTTTCTTTACGTTTACTCGCACTCGCTTACGTTCTCTACTTCTCTACGACCTCGGCGGCTTAATGAGTTTACTTGTGGGTGCCGGCAATTTGCAGAAGCCAGCCGCATCGAATACGGGCAATAGTTCACGTACACGCCCCGGTATAGAACCATCGAGCATTCTAAATGAAAAATAAAATTACAAAAATTATAGAAATTGACATTATAGACTATATTTATGTATATTGACTGGGCACGACACACCCAATAGAGCAGCAATATTACCTGCGCTTATAATCAATTTTGGCGCCTTTTAGAGAAATATTCGCTTCCGTTGGAAAGAATGTTGCATCGTAGAAGTTCAAACCGTTTTGCAATAGTATATTATATTCATCCATCGAGGCCAAGGTGATGCGTATAACAGCTGGCGGCAATTCACGCTTCTCACTGCGTTCCGGCTTTTCGGCGACTTCACTCTTCGAGACAGTGCCACCTGCGTATGCATAAATATATCTTAGATTTTGTTATTGAGATTTTCATATATATATATATATATATATATATATATATATATATATATATATATATATATATATATATATATATATATATATATAATATATATATATATATATATATATATATATATATATATATATATATATATATATATATATATATATATATATATATATATATATATATATATATATATATATATATGTATTTATATATATATATATATATATATATATATATATATATATATATATATATATATATATATATATATATATATATATATATATATATATATATATATATATATATATATATATATATATATATATATATATATATATATATATGTATATATTGTACAATACTAGCTGGTCCCCATGTAGACACCCACTTCTACAAAATGACGAACAGTCAAAGGGGCAATACCTAAAGTACGCGGTTTGTGCAGCTACGCTGTTTATTTTTTTTTCTTCTCTTATGAGAGGTCGTGACACCGCACACTTTTCTAGTGGATCCTTATTCTCCCGTTGCCTTTTCATAACGTATCAAATATGTATCCGTGCCATTTATATATTGTACTATGTACCGATTCTCCATTCATCTATATGCCTATGGTAGTTAATGAGTTATGATCGTGTATTCTCTTATATATGGTGAAGCGTGGCGTCAATTCGATAAAATATTCAGATCTTCACGTATTAGATGATTTTGCGATTTGAATTCACTTGTCTTCAGTAATATCAATTTCACTTGATCAATGCCAAGTAAATAATGCCAAATTGCGAAATCGTACCAAAACATGAAGAGTTTACCATTTTTTCGAATTCATTTTAGTAAAATCTTTCCGATAGTGAAAACTGAAACAGGCCTGGGCTATCAGTGTATCTTATTTCGCCCGGTACCCTTTATATATGTATCAAATCTCAACCATAAGCCTCAAATAGTTACTAAGATATGACGAATTTGTTCTTTCACGCTTTTCCAGTGGATCTGATTTCTACCGGCGCCTTTTACATACATATTCTTCATTCATCCATCTGCCTAAGATCGCTACTGAGATATGATAATAATGGGGCGTGGCACCACTCAAAAAAAAAAAAAAAAGTAGTAGTGGGCGCAGTCGATAGTTGTTGATATACAACATTCACATAGTAAACAGTATGTACGGTCCATATGTAGACTACGTTCTAAGTTCATCTATCGGTTGCTAATTTAACTAAAACATTCACGGATCCTTAACAAACATATGGTATAAATATAAGCTGCCGTTTTGGAGTAGAAGCATTCCAAACGCACACACGCACACATCCCTTATATGGCATGATTTTGTATACTATATAAAGATATATGCAATTTACGCACCCTCAACATTTGCCTTTTCGCTGCTAGTCAGGCTTGAATAGATATGCAGTCGCACTACTTCAACAACAGAATCGAACTTATACATGGCATGGCGTATATCTTCCACCGGTAAATCCTCCGGCACATCGAGCACGTATAGCGTGAAAGTTTTACGCGGACGACATGGTATGGCAATCTGTAAATAAGCGAAAGTTGGAAAGTGTGTGATAGTGATAGTGAATGAAAGAAAGAATTATAGTATAGAGAAGAAAGCCAGAGAAAATAATAGAGTAGAAGATAGTTTTTGTAAACTAAAAACTCTTAAGTTACGTTAACTTTCTTAAAAACCTAGGCTTAAATACCCTACTAAAATGCAAATTAGTTTCTATATATGTATAAAGGCTGTATAAAGTAAGACGATTTAAATGATAGTTTACAGATTTCATGCAAACAACATTTCAAACGCAAATGAACAAAAATCTCCAACTGATTTAACTACTGATCAAAAAATACTCGGAATTTCTCATTTAAACGAACCTCGCTTGGGATATAGTTGGTACAACTGTCAGACAATAGTATGTCAGATGGTTTGTGTGAAATAATCTGCTAGACTAACCAAAACTCCCAAAAAAATCAGTCAGGAAGATCGTCAGGCGACCCTGGGCGAATCCTTTGCATTGATGCGTAGCATCGTTATTTTGAACATGAGACGAATTTAATTGCAACTTCTGCCGAGATATTTTGAAGTAGACAAAATAAATATCAACCGTATCCGAAAATTTTCGGGTATATACATAGGTGGTATAGTATACTGATTCAACATTGAAACAATAAAAGAATTTATGCAGTTAATATGAAAAGCATGTTAGCCACAAATTTTCAGTTTCATTGAAGACTACGAGACACTCGAATGCTAAGAGTAAAAGTCTATACAAACGTACAGTTTTATATGTGGAATATATTCTATAATGGCCCGATCTAGAGCTATGTGGCATATTTCATTGAAAATAGTGTATTGGTTCTATCCAAACCAATATTTTGAGTTTATTTAAAGCTTCGCTAAAAAAAATAATACAATAGGTTTATACATAACTATAAGGAACCTTAATTAAAGCATTAGCTTGTCTGCATTTCATATGGTATTTCATATGGGATTTCGTATGGGACTTCGCTTAATCTTTGTCTATTTTGTTTATATTTTTAATTATTATCTATCTTTGTGAACGATTTGGTATTCCACCTCCCCTCCCTAATGGATTTAAAAGCTACAAACTTATTAAATTTCATATTTTAAATAAAAAAACCTCTACTAATATTTTTAGTATGAATATATGTAAGACTAGATGATCCCCACGATGTTGTACGCGGCAAACCACTTTCTCCTGCCACTCCTTCCCCCTTCCACACCATCCACATGCTCCTTTACACTACCTCTAATTCTATTAAAATTAGAAAAATCTAAAAAAAAATGTTCTGCTTATCCAACCACCAGGAAACTTCACACAGCATCACACACGGGACTATTTTGAATGTTGACACAAAATTTTGTCAAAATCGGTTGAGCGGTTTCGGAGTTTATAGGGAACATACATACTTCCAATTATATATATATATATATATATATATATATATATATATATATATATATATATATATATATATATATATATATATATATATATATATATATATATATATATATATATATATATATATATATATATATATATATATATATATATATATATATATATATATATATATATATATATATATATATATATATATATATATACATTTATATTAATAAAAATAAATAAAATTTCTAAAATAAAAGAAGCCTAAGTTACTACTTATTACATCAGCTATCTGCCAGTGAAAGTCCCGTCAAAATCGGTCCAAGCGTTTCAGAGATTAGCCGTAACAAACAAACAGACAAATTGTAAAAAAATTTATTTTGGTATATGTACTGCGTGTATACATCCATATGCATTTATTAAAAAGCGATTATTTTAATATGACAAACAGACACTCCAATTTTATTTATCTGTATAGATGATGCTCATGGAAAATAATATTACGGCAGTTCGCGAATTGGAACTGCTCCGTATAACTTCATGTATTGTAACATGCTATCTATGGAACCATGGTAATACAGTCTATAAAGTTTAGAGTCAGTATTTAGTATAGTAGAGGAGCATAAAAGAAAAATTACACAAACTTTCAATTCGGACACTTATAACGCTGAATCTAGTGTATACATCGAAAGGTTGCCTTTTTGTTTGAAAGAGAAATTATTTTACTAATAAATTTATAAAATTTAAATGAATACAGTATCTTAAAGACTTTTGGTAGTTTTGAAGCTGTTTGTTTTGAACATTTCTTAAAAAACGTTTGGTAATTTTGAAGCATTTTGAAAAGTAGACTCGGCGTGGAACGTGGAACAGTTCTAAAACTGTTACGCTTGGCGACTCTTTCTTTATATATTGTACAAACAATAGGCAGTGGTTTTTGTTAAATTTTAGCTTGATATCACAAAAAGACTGTGTGCAGACAGACGTACATAATTATAAAAAATCCTTTATAGAGCCTTCTTTAAACTGATATTATGGTACATATCTAACTTATTATTTGTGAAGTATAAGTTTTTATAATTTGCACTCAATGCAAATCGCTTATGCTTATTATTTAGTAGCTAATGCTAAATTAAACGCTATTATACAGGGTTTTTCACTAGGAACACAACAATTTTGTATTTTAATACTAATGCAGGCTTAAATTTTATTGAGGATCTGTCAAAATTTCATTTTTAACAGAAATTCGGTAGTAATTTTTTGACTGACATTTTGAAGTAGACAGTTCCTGAAAATAATTTAAGCCGGCATTAGTATTAAAATACAAAATTGTTGTGTTCCTAGTGAAAATTCCAAATACTAATTATGCTGCTAATTGGAAAGCCAATTGATTTTTGTTTTTTTAGTTTGTTTTTTTTTTTTTTTTTTTTTGGTTTTTTTGTTTATATTTTTGTTGGTGTATACTCACACTTTTTGACAAGGATTGCTGCAAAGAATATTTTAAAAAGATAATTTTTTGTCAGCAATTTCAATTTTGTATGAAATTTTAATGCAATTAAACAATATAACTACTTAGTAGTAGTAGTAGTATACGATGTATTGTATAGAGTTATACGAGTAGTACTACTAAAGCAATAGAATGAAACATTATTAAATGAAATTGAGTTAAAATTTGCTTTTCCACAAAAAGGTACTTTAACTACTACGTACACAGCCCTTTATCTTTATCTTTATCATTATCATTTATTTTTGTATTAATTTTATTAAATTTAAATTTGTCTAAGACAACTTACCAAAAATTTTATTTAAACTTACTTTGCGATAGAAACGCGCACCGGTCACTTTGTGGAAACCCTTCTTGAATACTGCCTGATAATCATCTGGATGGGAGAATTTAAAGAGAATGCCTGTAGCGGTTTTTGTCAGACTGAAACAGCCCTTGAAGCTCATTTTCTCGCAGATGAGCGCAGCGCGTTCCATTGATAATTCATAGGACGGTGTCAGTAGAAATGCGCCTGCGAATTAATTAAGTTGATGAGAACTGAGGTTATTATATTTACATACTACTTCATGCCATTTAAACATACAAAATATTATGATATATTAACTGATAGTTTAAATATTTATCAGAGAGATAGAAAGTGTGAGAGAGAGCGTATTATAGTAATGAATTATCTTGGAAGCGTATACGTAGTAATAATAATAATAATAATAATGTTCATTTATGTTACACAGAACTGGTATATCTGGTATACTGACTTTCGGTAATGTTTTTTTGGTAAACTGTATTCGATAAAATGTTAAGTTTTTCGTAATTTGAATTCACTAGGCATTAAACAAGAGTTTAAATCATCTCACTCAAGGCAACTGGTCGCGAAATCATCTCATACTTGAAAAATTTAACATTTTATAGAATTTATCCAAAAGTGAGAACAGTTCTGATAGTAAGTATGTATTAGCATATATTAGTTTATATTAGCGTTTATTTAAAAAAAAAAAATGCTACAATGTATATTATTCAAAGTATTGTCCATCGTTAGCTACAACATTTTGCCATCTTTTTGGCAGCATATGGATTCCGCGTGGGGAGAACGGCTCGTCTTTTGAGGCAATTCACGAATCGACTCAATGTTTGGTATTCTCGTAAGAAGTAAAGCGCTGCTCAGCCAGTGTGTTGGTCAGAAGGGACTATGTCGACGCTATAAGGCGTAAATAAATGATAATGATAAAGCACATCCCAATTCAACGCCTCCAACGTTTCCTTGACGGATTTTGCAACATGTGGCCGAGCGTTGTCATGTTGAAAAACCAACTTTTCGTGTCTTTTGGCATATTCCGGCCGTTGTTGCTTCAATGCTCTGCTCAATTGCATCAATTGTTGTTGATAACGTTCACCAGTAATGGTATGATTAGATTGCAGCAGCTCATAGTAAATAACACCCTTTTGATCCCACCAAATACAGAGCATGAGCTTGGCACCATGAATATACAACTTGGCCGACGATGTTGATGCATGGCCGGATGGTCCCCATGATTCTTTTGGCTTTGCGTTGTCGTAATGGAACCACTTTTCACCGCTCGTAACAATACGATGCAAAAAACTTTTCCGATTATGGCGTTGAAGCAGCTGTTCTGATCTCGTTTCGACGCCTCTTTGCTTCGCACGGCACGCAATTTCATTGCTTTTGAATCATTCCCATGGCTTTGAGGTGTTTGCCAACTGTTGAAAAGTCAACTCCCAATGATTCTGACAACTCTTGAAGGGTTTGACACGAATCTTCGTCGAGTAATGCTTCCAACTCTTCATCTTCAAACTTTTTGGGCTGGCCCGGACGTTCTTTGTCCTCCGTATCAAAATCACAATTTTTAAATCGATGAAACCAGTACTCAAAAGTTGAAATCGATGGAGCATAGTCAACGTAAGCTCCACAAAGCGTACGATAGGCTACGGTTGCTTTTCTCTTCAAATGCAAGCACAAAAGCAAACCTTCCCGCAAATTGCGTTTTGTTGAAACAAAAGTCGACATGTTCACAGAGCAAAAAAAATTATTATTATTATTATTATTATTATTATTTTTTACACTTCAGTGGAAAATTGAAGCTTATGAAGTAGACTTTCAAATGAATATAGGAAATGCATATTCTCTAGTAAATTCAAATTGCGAAATTCTACTGAATTGTGAAATACTTAACATTTTAATGAAACCGAATACAAACACCGGAACATCTGGGATAGAAATTTTCTCTACAATTTTTCTTTAGGGTAAGCTGTATGCGCAAAACACGAAAAAAATACTTTTCTGTTGTATTGTTTTTTTCATTTTGGCCATATACGTACATAACGGTATATTTGTGTTTTTCGATATTTAATTTTACTTAAAGACAGCACGGCAAATCCGTTCAAATTGAATGAAATATCGTTAGAAAGATGGTGTACAATGGTAAACAACTCGTTTGGAATGAACGAAAAATGGCTGAGGTAATTCAGCGTTGAAGAGTTCAACTTCTTAAGAATTTTTAATTTTAAAAAATGTTTCCAACATTTTTAAACAATAGTTTATTCAATTACAAAAGCTTCAAGCACCAAATAAAAAAAGTTATAATATAGAAAGAAAAAGTAATTCACTATACTAAATAACTGTACTTTTCATACATTTAAACTGTGTGCAGAAAATGAGCTTAGACTTGAACTTTAACGCTTTATGTCGTTCGGATCTACGTGGTCTAACGTAAATAACCGCTTTAATTTTACTTGTTGTCGTCAATCTGGCGAATTTGCACTTCAGATAGTTCAGCAACAATTCATATTATTTTTCATTTTAGCCATTTTAGAGACGATCGAAACATAAAAGTACAAATCAAAGCACATTTCGTGGGATTAGCAGATTTAGTTTTTATCTTCAATCGAATATAATATTTTTAACTTTTTTTGTTGTTTTATAAACTATGCAAAATTTGAGATATTCAAATTATTTATTATTACAAAAAATTACTCAAATGCCTCAAATACGTTCAAAAGAAAGTCAGAAATTGCTTGAATATTTAACTTTGCTGAGCTGTATATCAGTCATTTACATTGCATACCGTTGGATGTGCAATTTAATTATCTTTTACCGTTATATCATCTCGATCAGATTTGCCATTCAGTCTGTTCAATAATCGAAAACACACTTATGTACCGTTACCTAAGTGTATAACCCAAATTATTAGTATGTATATTTTTTGTGTTCAGCGTACCCAAATTTCGCTACAAAAATGTAAGCGCAAGTTTTTATCTTTTTGCTGTAAACTAGTTTTAGGATTAAGCATGTTTTAATATACTATTTAGGTATTAATTTTAGTTGGTTATGCAGTAAAAAAATAATATTACTGGTGCTATAATCGTGCAACTAAACTACATATGTGTTCTTGACCTTTGCAATTTTATGTTGTGGCTAATTTTTGTGTGGGGTATATTTTAAGCGAAAACTTTCAAATGTCGAAGCTACTTTAAACTTGCAAAGCTTCGTCAATAGTAAACCGTTAAGTTACATCTTTTTTAACGTAGTAAGTTGCTTATACTACTTAATTGTTTCAGCCTGCAAATCTTCAAAATCTTCCCACACCTTCCATATACTTCTTACTGAACGCAGTGCGTCAATATGGCAGGTTTCCACACATTTTAGAGAACAATAGTTTTTGAAAGGTATACTGTATAAATAAGCAGTAAATTTTAGAGTTACACTGTTTCAAAATGGACACCATCAAATTTAGGCCGCTTTAAACTCGAGTTTAATTTAACTTGAAGTTAACTTGACATTTACTCAGACAAGCGTACGTCTTTTCAAGCTTATTAAGCCTATGACCATACACCATATACCGTAAACCATATGAAAACACCTTTATTAATTGCAAGTTCAATAAATACGAAAAAATACCCTCGCAATTTGTGTGCACTATATACAAAAAAAAAAAAAAAAAAAAAAACCAAAGAAAGAAAAAAAATATTAATTCCACCTTTAGTTAGAAAATTATCCGGTGTCGATATTTCCGAATCCGAATCATCGTCACGTTTATCCGACCATTTCGGTTCCGATGACAGCTTATGCGCTGCCATTTTAGTAACAATGCCCGTAGGACGATTACGCGGAAATTCATTCTTCTCGCACTCTAAATCCGAGGTATTGCCGATGTAAGACATCTTTTATTTTCGAGGATTTTCAACAAAAACAAAACAAAAAAAAAAAAATTATTATTATTATATTATTGTATAGCGTGAAAGCACTTTCGAATCAACGAAGACGAAGTTAAAAAAAAATTCCGAATTGTATCTAATAGAGACAGACGAGCGAATTTCAAAGAACTAAAGCGCTGATCTGATCTACGACGTTTTTATAGTTTTTGTATCTGTTGAGAGCAGCCGAAGCAGCAGAAGCAGCAGCAGCGCTAGATACAAATACTACAAATGTATCATACTATGTGCAGATGGCAGCATTTCGTGAACCAACGGTTAAACGATTGACTTTGAGACGCACACCTAAGCACAGCATAACATAGTGGACGGTAGTACACGCAAGTGACAAAAGCTCAAAACAGTATGGCTGCACCATAAGCATTATATGCGCCATAACGAAGTTGTTAACGATAAGTCCATTCGAGATGTGTTGTATACCGTTAAAAAGATCTTGAAAAATACAATTATAAAACAAGAAAAAAAAAAACGTTAACTTCGTTTGAACCGAAGCTCTAATACCATTCACACGGAGGGGGCTACCCCAAAAAGTAAGCGGTACACTCCCACTAGTAGATATGTATGAAGCGAGCATCTATAAGATACCACCGTTTCGAATTTCAAGTTGATATTGACGATTTTCATACAAACGGATAAAAGTGAGCTGTGGGTTTGTATGGGACTACCTCAAAAATTGGGCAGGACACGCCCATTTTTATATGTACAATATATGAAGCGGTTGCACACTAAAATACTCCAAATCAAATTTCAAGCTAATATTAATTTAAATAGAAAACGCAAAAGTGGACAGTTTGTTGTATGGGGGCTACCCCAAAAAATGAGCGGGACACGCCCATTCTCTATGTTTGTTAAGCAGCTGGCCATAAAAAGGCACCACATAGCATTTCAATCTAATATTGACTTTAATAAAGAAGTTTTTCACACAAAAAGTTAAAAGTGGGAAGTAGGTTTGTATGGGGGCTAGCCCAAACAGTGGGCGGGTCCCACCCATTAATGTATATGTCAAGCATCCGTGCATTAGAAGTTACCATATCAATTATTAAGTTGATATTGACTACAATAAAAAAGTTTTTCACACAAAAAGTCCAAAGTGGGCGGTGGGTTTGTATGGGAGCTACCCCAAAAAGTAGGCGTGGCGGGTCAATCTTGATACTCTATTAAACTGCAATAAAAAGAAGTGTATGTGCCAGCTGAAAAACTGAATAGCATAAAAATTGGTGCTCAAAAACTGCGCAACAACATCCAGAGAGACCGACGGACATGGCTAGATCGACACGTCTCGTCGAGCTGATCAAGAATATATATACTTTATGCGGTCTACGATACCTCCTTTAATGTGTTATAAACTTTCAGACAAACTGATAATACCATTTCATACTCGGTGTGAATGGTATAAAAATTAGAGGAGCCCAGTCCGAAATATAGCGGATTGAGTGGGGGATCTGTTGCCCCAAACTTATAAGTAAGTAATGTGACCAGACATGTTATATGACGTTGAAAAGAAATGTCAAATATCTGTTAAGTTAATGCTTAGTTGGCTACTTTAGAAAACATAGATCAAAATATATTTTGAAGAGTACATTTTTGCGATTTACCGACAATTAAGACCTAAATTCTATGCTCATAATTCGAGTTGATTTATTAGATCGGGAACATTTTGATATATTATACTTCTCTGTGAAAATGCTGTGAGCTGAGTTATAGCAAACATGTGTCTGCCCGTTCAGTAAGGCGAATTTTTGATAAATAACTTCATTACCATCCATACAAGTTGGCGATTGTGCAGGAACTCTCCGAACACGACTTCAATTCTCGGAGAATCGCATGTAAGGCGCTTCTCGAAAACGTTCCAGACGACGCAATTTTTTTTATTCAGCGAGGAAGCATTCCCCGAGAATTGCATGAAAGGCCTAAAGTCTCACCTGGGATTATTTGACCGTTTTTTTTTTTTTTTTTTTTTTTTTGAGAAAAGAAGGTTATAGTGAATTCAGACTGGTATATGAATGGAGGCATTTTTTTCCCACGACTTGATGAATTGGACTTAGAAGACTTTTGGTACTAACAGTACGGAGCAACGGCTGACACTCCAAGAGCATTGATGGCCATTTTGAGCGAATAGCTCCCGGAGCGACTCATCTCAATGAGTGGGACTGATTTAAATTCCGCGTTTATGTCAACCTCCTAAGAAACCACCTACAAGACCGATCAGAAATTGCCAAAACCTAAAAACCTTAAAGTCGGTGGTGCTTTTGTATGGAGCTATCTCGAAAAGAGTGATCGGAACAGCCCTATTGATATACATATGTGTGCAGTATCCCACCGTAAAAAGCCACAATATCTAATTTCAATTTAATATCAATTCTGCTGATATGGATGCTCTACGGGACTAAAACCGAAATAAATTTACATATCGGCTTTCAGCTAGATATCTCAAAACCAACTCGTTTTGTCAAATTGATCAAAATATCCTTTCAGATATGTAAGAATAATCTTTGCTTTACAACGGTTAACTTGTAAAGAGTTCTTTTAAATGTTTGTATAAATTTGAAGGCTTTTTTCGAATTTATTGAGTTTCTACGATTTCGTATTGTAAGCCGAACTTGTGTTCTATATCAAAGGTGACTACTATGAGTTTGACAAATGATAAAAAAGTCAAAAATCTAAAATGAACTCTCCTAATGGAAAACCATATACTATGTACATGCGTCATCATCTATTCATACACAGTTCTAGTCAAACACTTCATTCATCTGATCTACTAAAATGACTGATATCTTATAAAAGAATATATTACAATCAATCCCAACAACACAAATGTAAAATACAATCGTCAGAAAATTGATATCAGAAGTTTTGGAAATCGCAAATAGGCTTTCGTCACTTGGTTTTTGGCTCTTTATTTGATACAAACTTACGGGTATATACTCGTATTTTATTTATGTAGAAAATACTCGTAACGCTGGCAGCCACAGATGGCAACAAATTGGCTAGAACGGAAATCGCAACAATTTTTGTTCTCTATACTACGCGCCAGCGACCTTGATGACATCAACTCATCGACGATCCTAGATGTACAATACATATGTGGAGCATGATAACCTTTCTACAAAATGAAGTTTAGATACGTATTCATTTTAAATTAAATTGTTTTGCACATGGTTGATCAACATAGAAATTCGTTTACACGGCTGCGTATTGGTTTCAAGTTCAACGAAAGCCCAAAATGGTATTGACGTTCATAATTGTGTTAACAATTAAACAATGGCTCATCCATTGATGTCATTTTATTAAAACATGGCGTTTTAATTAGTTTAATTGTTTAAATGTATAGCGAAAAAGAAAGTGGGCGTACAGCGGTAACCTTGCAAAATTGCCAAGGTATGCATTTGAAAAAATTTCGGTTCAAGAACTTTACAAAATTTCTACTACTGATTTGTGACCATTGTGAAATTGAAACACTTCAAACAAAAAAAAAAAACAACTTTTAAAATTAAGGCAAACTGTTCGTCTATCTGGGAACGGAAATTACCAGCGACAACAACGTCAGCCGAGAGATCAGACGAAGAATCACGCTTGCTAATCGCTGCTACTTTGGGCTCAGCAAGCTAATTAGAAGTGGAGTCCTCTCTCAAAGTACGAAGATAGAAATTTATACGACTCTGATAATCCCAGTGCTGCAGTATGGTGCAGAAGCATGGACCCTAACATAAACAGCGTCTTTAGGAGTATCCGAGAGAAAGATTCTTCGTAGGTTTTTGGTCCCCTTAGAGTTGGCGTCGAGTTTAGGACCCGTGTGAACCACGAGCTGTATGAGCTGTTTGATGAGGTTGACATAGGTCAGCCCATCCGGATGAATCCTGAAGCTCCAGCAAAAAAGGTTTACGATGGAAAACTGAACTTGATTGAAGGACGGCGTCAGAGAGGTCATGATGACCTAAAGAAGCTCTGGCGCCGGCGCGCACTAAACTGCACCGAATGGTGCGCTTTCCTACGTGCCGCCTTGACCGATAGACTGTTGTTATCTTAGAAGGTACTATAGCTCCCATACAAAAAGTATTTATTTTATTGTAGCGAACATGTTTAAATTAAAGCAACTACACTGTGCAAGTCGGAAAAAAAGAGAAGGCCGATGTCGACGTTTTACCCAATTTCGAGCCCTAGAAATCGAACTGTATCATTAGTTTTTCGAGTTGTCATCAAATTTTTTGTAAGATTTTCACTCCAACTGTGATTTTTACGGATTTAACTCAGATTTGACGGTCTTGAACTTTTGTACGTAGCTGTTTTTTTGGTGAAGTATCTTCGGTAAAGTTTTTGAGAATATTCTAGGTCTTAACTTTTGCGAACAAACCTTCCTCCAAAATGTATGTCTTGAGGGTCTTGAGCGTCATCATAAATAGGCTTTATCATAAAAAAAAAATGATTTAAAGAAAAATTTTCAATGTTTACCTTCGGAATATTTTTTTATTGATACATTTTATCATAGTGATGTGTTTGCAAAAGCTACTAAGCTAAACTCGCAACCTTTCTGTGCAAGTATTTCATATGATATGCCGACTACAGGCAAAATATGAGCAAGAAACTCGGACAAAAAAAAAAAAAATTAAAAAAATGGTAATGGTATCAAGACCTAAATTTTGCGGTTAGACTTGTTAGCAAAATTTAAAGCCTGGCATATTTTCAACTACTTTGCCGAAAACACTTTACCACAACGTACAAGTTAGAGTCTGTAAAATCTGAGTTAAACCCATAATCTTTTCATGAAACCATGATGACAACTCAAAAAAGTAATCATGCAGCTCGATTTTTAGGACTCCAAATAGGGTAAAACGGTCGATGTCGGCGTTGTCTTTTTTATTTTTTTGAAAAAAAAAAATTGCACAGTGTAGTATTGTGGTGAGCTTTCGCCACAGTATGTATACCAGCTTCATGTATACCAAGGACATTCACAAAAGCGTCACACTTTCTAACACATATATAATATACTCAATCTAAGCATAACAGAATAATCCAAACATTTTTATAATGCAACGCTCAAATATGACATCATACGTTTGGCACCGGACAAATGCTTCAGTGCGCGTGCTTGACATTGAGCCAGTACATTTGTTGAAAGAAGCGAAGAACAGCAGTTTGCTGTTTTACCCTTTAAAGAGCATAAAAAAAAAAAAATTTAACTTCGGTTGCACCGAAGCTCTAGTAACATTTACACGAAATTTCAAATCGTATTGTAAAACATAAATAGGCATGGGTGATGGTATTGTATGGGCCGGGCCTACTCCAAAAAGTGGGCGGGTCAGTCCCATTGGTATATGTATATAAGTAAAAAGCAGGCATATCAAATTTCAAGCTGATGAAGTTGGTTTAAATTCAAAATTTTTTCATGGTTTTTCTTGGGGACTAGCCCAAAAAGTGGGCGTGGCATATCAATATAGAAACTTCATAAACTTGGGACCAAAAGAAGCTTATGTTTGGGTGTGGGGCTAGTTTGTATGGGGGGCTACCCTAAAAAGTGGCCGTCAATTTTGATACTCAATTTTTGATACTTTATGGTGGCGGTGAACGTGACATCCAAAAAATTTAATATAGTACAAATACGTATGGTAAAGGAGAATCTAAATGTCTGTAGCTCTTATAGTTGCTGAGATCTGTTGTCTCATACACCCCGACATAGCTAAATTGATCCAGTTTCCGAAGCTGTTCAAGTATATAAATACTTTATATAAATACTTTACATTTACAGAAACTTAACATACCCTTTTAGCCTTTGAATATAGAGTATAAAAAGTTTAAACGACTTGCAGCATTGCAGTAAAATGCGTTTTGTAACACTAAAATCACATCAATGCACAACACAAGCACTTCAATGTTTTGCAACACTCTATTTAATGCGCTGTATACATATGGAGTTTTTTGATAAATGTTTTAATTTCGATGACTTGAATTTCGGTTTGGTTAAGATTAAACAAAATGCTGCGACGACAATCAAAGATAATCTTACGCTGTTTGACAATACTGCCGATTTTGCTGCTGCTTGACTTGCTTGGCGTATTTACGCATATCTTTGAAAAAGATTTCGAAAAACATTTCTATTATCCAGTTAATACAGCAGCAGGGCGGTGGCAGCTCAATGAAAATGCTGCTTACTCAAACTCAAACGAAGCATTCAACTATAGTTACATACTGCTGCCAAAGATTACAGCCGATGTTGCACATAAGCCGCCGCGTTTAACCATATTAATTAAATCGGCGACCAGCAATACAGAACGCCGTAAGGCAATACGTCAAACCTGGGGCTATGAGAATCGTTTCTCAGATGTACATATACGAAGTTTCTTCATGCTTGGTTTGCCACAGCCAGATACTGAGCAAACTGAAGCAATGGAGCTTATTGCACAGGAATCATTACAAAATAATGATATTGTGCAGGCTGACTTTCAGGATGCCTACTTCAATAATACCATCAAGACGATGATGTCTATGCGCTGGGCTAGCGAACACTTTAACAACAGTGATTACTATATGTTTGTCGATGATGATTACTATGTATCGGTGAAGAATGTTTTACGGTTTTTGGGTCGAAACGGACGTAAACTGTCACAGAATGATGGTAGCGTTGAGCTTTTTGCCGGCTATGTGTTTCATTCGTCGCCACTGCGTCACAAATTCAGTAAATGGTATATTTCGCTGCAGGAGTATCCGTTCGATAAATGGCCGCCGTATGTTACAGCCGGTGCGTTTATTATGTCGCGTGCATCGCTGCTGCAGATGTACACAACAAGTCGCCAATTGCCGCTCTTCCGTTTTGATGATATCTATCTGGGCATTGTGGCACTCAAGGCAGACATACGTTTGCAGCATTGTGATAACTTCCATTTCAATCGTCCACGCTACAAGGGACCGGATAGCTATAGCAATGTAATTGCTACTCATGGCTTTGATGATCCAGTTGAAATGGAGCATATATGGAATGAATGCCGCTCGTCCAACTATGCGTAGCACAAAAGTATGCTGCGGATGGTATATTGTTAAAGCGAGAACTTAAGGCGATCAAAAAAACTTACCGTACAAATTTTACGTTCATACGCGTATTTACTTATGATGTATTAAATGTCAAGGACAACCAAATATTTGTACAATAATTGCCATTCAAACTGCTGTATAAAAATGCCTGTAAATAGATAATTAGTTTTGTACTATAATAAATTTTATAAAAGTAGAATTAATAAAGTTTTGTTTTTATATATTAAACCGATCTGGATCAATCTATAATGTTAGAAAATATTGATTTTGAGTACTGTTTGTCATACTTTGTGACAGGTAGAAACCTCTGTATCGAAATTTTAAAAGTTTCCGGCATATGTTCTTGGGACAGCAATCAAGTGAATTATTTTAAACTAGAATGCAGTCGACCGCAATCTAGGGATGAGTGTGTTGTTATTGCTATTGTTATTGTTATTGCAAACAGAGATAGTCAACGCTTTCGCGCTCGCAGAGTCTCAAATGTTTTTTTTTTTCATTATAGAGTTCGTTTAGCATATCTCTAAAATTGATGGCCGTTGGATATGATAACTGTCTTGTTTAAACGGTGAACACATTTCTTTATACGTTGAAAATATCGCCATTTTTATTTTTTGTTTGTTTTTTTTTTTTGTATTTTGGGAGCCATTATTTCTCGAACGAATTAAACGATTGCTTAGATCTTGGTCTTGTTAGAAAAGTACAAATGTAATCTACTACTAGTCATATCTTTAAACATGAAGGAATTGTAGGTAAACACTTTTTGAATTTCATACAACATTTTTAAAAGCAAATATCTCGAAACTAGGCGGTAACTTTGAAAAACGGTGAACGCCATTAAATTTAGCGCCTTCGAAATATGTTGATGTCACTAGTCCGCTCATTATTAATTTTTTGAACTAACACATTGTAATCACTGAATTCGGTAGATCCTGCACGTATCCTGCCAGCTGGCTCCATAGCATGCGTCTGTGCTTAGTCCGTTATTTCTTTTTTCCGTGTATCTCCTTTATTTAAAATGTGTTCCTTAAGAGGCAATCACTATTTCCGGTTTGGTTTATTAAAATAATGGTTCATTTTCAATTTAGTTATGGCTCTGGTTAGTATTGATAGCCTATTTGAGAGCCATCTTGAAACCGATGTGGAAACGGCGCCGGTGCAAATGGTACAGGTGGCCGCCAATTTGCTGGTGGCGGTCGTGGTGGTGGCGCCGGCAAACCCGGTTGCCAAGCATTTGGTGGTTGCATCATACGCGGCGGTGGTGGTATGCCCATTGCTGGTGGCAACGGTGGCTGTCCGCCGGCCATTGGTGGCAATGGCGGTGGCGGTATAATAGCTGGGAACGATGTTGGTTGCGGCACCGGTGGCGGTGGTACCATTATATTCGATGCGGTTACTGGCGCTACCGGTGGCGGCGGTGCTATCATTGGTGGCGGCATCATCTGTCCGGGCATAACCGGCATAATATTATTTACCGGTGCATCTGCGAACAATTGATGCGGACGATCAGCATGCGCTGATGGATTTTGTGCAGCTAACAGACGCTCAGCAGCCGAACCGTGACGTTCACTCTTTGAATCCTTCTTAAATGCATACGAAACAGATATGGGACGATTACAAAGAAACTGGCCATTCATTGCATCCACTGCTGCATCGGACGCTTCAAAACTGGCAAAATTAACAAACGCAAAACATTTCGAATTACCCGTCTCGGGATCACGTATAATTTTTGGTGTTTGCAATATAACGCCAAAGGCGGAAAATGTATCGTACAGCAATTTTTCGTCCACTTCCAAATCCAAATTGCCAATGAATATATTCGCACCCACATCCAAATTCTTTTGATGCGCCGATGCTTTATTTACACGTATTGGTTTTCCATACAACTTAATCATGTTCATAACTTTAATAGCATAGTCAGCATCCTCCTCGGTAAGAAACTCAGCGAAGCCATAACCCTGATGCATCTGCGTAACGCGATCTTTGGGCATGTGTACATTAACTAAATGAATGAAAGTAAGTAAGCAACGTTTAAATCCAAATATATATGTTTATAACATACCAACGGGGCCGGCTTGCACGAAGAGTTCCCAGAGCAGTGTTTCAGTGACTTTGTCATCCAGACCGCCAACATAAATGGTAGCATCTACAAAAAAAAACCAACACAGCGTGCACAACGTGTTTAAAGTTTTAGTTAATTAAAAAACTGTTAATTATTTACCTTGATTGCGTTCAGCAATCGGACCAGCTGCCATAACTTGTACAAACTATAAAAAAAAAAAAAAAAACTTTAAATTACTATAAAAATTTTACTAATTTCTAAATTGCTTGCGCCGTCGGCGTCAATACCTCCGCTTGTTTTATTTTTTGTGTATTTCTTTTTTTTTCTTAAATCAGTAATGCTTCACAGTTGCGCGCTTTGCAACACTAAACAATTAGGGCTGCGCGATATTTCACTATATTTTTTTTTTATTTTTTTTTATTATTAATTTACAATCTATCAATAAGACAATAAGTAAGTTAGTTGAAAGTTCATAATATAACAGAAATAGCTGTACTCCAGTGAGAACAGCTATTATATTCAAAATTCTATAATTAAGAGTTTATTTACAATATATACAAATTTTAATCTCTAAAAGGTAAATCTAACACATGATTTCTTTTAAGTCTTCGAGTTGCATCGCTATTATCTAGTAGGCCTATTGCCAAAACATTTAAATGATCATGTAGTCTCTCAACATACCTTGTGCTTATTCTACGTATTTCATCTTTAATGTATGGAATATTTAAATCTTTGTGAATTTGGTCATTAGCCACAAACCAGGGGGCGTCAACAATAAGTCTAAGCGTTTTGGACTGATATCGTTGAAGAATTTCTATATTTGATTGGCTTGCAGTTCCCCATAATTGGATAGCATAAGTCCACACAGGCTTTAAAATAGCCTTGTAAAGCCGAACTTTGTTCTCCAAACTAAGCTGCGATTTTCTCCCAAGCAGCCAATACATTTTTTTTGTTTTTATGTTGAGTTTCTTTGTCTTGCCTTTAATATGACTTTTCCAAGTTTACTCTCCGGACAATCTCCTCTTCTCAGAGCAAATGTGACATGTTTCGACTTCTCAGTATTAACCTTTATTTTCCATTTCTTAAGCCATCGCTCTATTTCAACTATTTCATTTTGAATATCTTGAGATACTTCTGCCGCAGTGTCTTTAGTTGCAATTATAGCTGTATCATCAGCATAAGTGGCTACTTGAACATCACTGACAACAGGAAGATCGGCAGTGAATATTGTGTAAAGGACAGGTCCCAGAACACTGCCCTGTGGGACGCCAGCATGGATACTATATAGTTTCGATGTTTTTCCTTCCATTTGAACATAAAAGTGTCGATTGCTTAGATACGATTTCAATAAGAGGAAACATGGAGCAGGAAGCAGTTTTTTCATTTTATATAACATGCCTGGATGCCACACTCGGTCAAATGCTTGTTGTATATCAAGAAATACTGCCGCAGAATACAGTTTCTTCTCGAATCCACTTGTAATTATATCCACTATACGATGACATTGCTCTGGAGTCCCATGACCTCTCCTAAACCCAAACTGATGTTCCGGTATTATATTGTATTCATCCAAAATTGGTAACAATCTACTCATAAGTATTCTTTCGAATACTTTGGAGAATGTCACCAGCAAGCTAATAGGACGGTAGGACGAGAGAATATTTTCAGGCTTGTTTGGTTTTGGAATCATTATCACCTCCGCACATTTCCATTGTGTAGGAAAGTGATCCAGCCTCAAAATCGCATTGTAAATTAGTGCTAAAAATTTAATACACTTTTGAGAGAGCATTTTCGTAACTCTTCCGTCTATTTTATCATAGCCTGGTGAACTTTTTTGATTCAGTTTTGCGAATTCTTCTTTGATTTCAGACACAGTAATTCTACGAATTTGCATGCACATTTGACAAGGTACATCCAGAAACTCTATTATTTCAGTATCTTCAGGCGCAAGATTTGAATTTAGTTGAAATGTTGAGTGTAAATGTTGTGCAAATGCCTCAACCTTAGCTTTGGCGGTTTTACACCATTCTCCGTTATGATTACGTATAGCAACATTTCGTTTTGCAGGTCGTTTTAAATATTTGGTAGCTCTCCAAAGGCTGTATTCATAGTCTTTCGTGTTAGGATCCAGACTTTTGAAAAACTCTGCAGTTGCTTCATTTCTTACTTCGTGCAAGCGTTTTTTAAGTTGGAATGATGCTGTATTGTACATAGTTTTATCTGCTGGACATCTACTAAGGTTGCTAAGCTCAGCTGATATAAAAACAGTATTCGCTATAGAACTTTTGGCTGGTGCAGTACACAACAGACCTGCTTCATGTATAATGTTTGTAAATGATTCCACAGCCGTATCCACTTCTAAACCAGTTTTGAGAGATATATTAGTATTAGATATATTAGATGTGACAATTTTATATTTATTTGATAGTGCTGGAAGAGCAGTGCCATATGTAATTATAATTGGCGAATGGTCTGAACTTAGGTCATAGTTGTCCGAAATTTCCAGATGATGCCGTGGTATTCCAAAATAAAATGCAAAATCCAAAAGATCCGGTATTTTGCGGGGGTCTGATGGCCAATACGTTGGTTTTCCCGTAGACAGTGTTGCAAAATTATTGGTATTTATGCATTTATATAGCTCCTTTCCTTTGGGATTTGCTGACCTTGATCCCCACCAAGGGTGTTTGGCATTATATTCCCCACCAACAATAAATTTACAACCAAGTTTTTTGAAAAAGTTACAGTAATCTTGTTCTTTAAAACAAAATCGTGGTGGAAAATACACTGCACAAACTGTAATATCAAATGACATGCATTCAACATTAATGCAAGCAGCCTGTATAGCATTTTCTTTAACTATTTCCATGATATTATATATAAGCCCTCTTTTAATTAATATTGCAGAGCCGCCATGACTATTAGAACATATCCATGAATTTTAAAGTGTGTCCTGTTAGTAAAATGAGTTTCTGATACCAAGAGGATATCAATGTAATTAGATTTAAGGAAAAGTTTTACTTCTTCTGTGTGGTTGAAAGGCCCATTTGCATTCCATATAGCAATTTGAAGATCTACTTGCATTTTTTTGATATTAACAGAGATATCATGTTGAGGAGGTTGTTTGTTAATTCAAACTGTTTGGCTAATAAACCTTCGATTCTTTGGAAAGGGTCTTCGTCATTTGAACTTCTGTTTTCTCGTAGTACTTGCGCATAAGATGGGCGGTTTCCGCTAGTATTAAACTCATTTGGTCTGTGCGAAGATGAAAAGCTATGCTCCTGAGGTGGTTTGCTTGAATGCTGACGAGAAGAATGGCTTTTAGGCTTCTGCTTTGCAACTAATTCTTGATAAATTTTGCTTCCCTTGTAGCTTGTGGCAGCGTAATCTTGTAAGCAGTTAACACATTTGGCAGGCAAATCCTTGTCTTTCTGACACTCTGAAGTAGGATGGCACATTGAACACTTAACGCATCTAAATGTTTTTGTACAATACGTCTTGGTATGTCCAAACTCTTGGCATCGAAAGCATTGTACAATGTCAGTTACTTTCCTGGGAGGCTCTACTTTAATTACTGCATTGCTTAGGTATTTCAGGTCATAAATTTCTGCATTGTTGTTGTTCGGTTCCAGATCAATAAAGAATATGTTCAATGGATGCTTGGTAATACGACTCCTAACATTGCTTATATTCCTTACGCAATGACCTAACTCTTCAATTTCATTTTTAATTGAGTCAATTGGTTTAGAAAAATGTAGATTTTTAACTACAACTCTAAAAGAACGCTCTTGTTTTAACTGGTAAGTGTGAAACAAAACCTTATCTCTCTTAAGTGTTGTTATAAACTTTCTATAACTATCCACAAATTTAACCATAACGCGTATTTGACCGTTTCGTTGGGACTTATAGGTAAAATCTTCTTTCGAAAGAGTTTTGGTAATATAATTTATCATACCATTTATGTCAGTATTCGGAGTAGTATTTCGCTCAGTTGATTCCTCTTTGTTTTATCCTATTTTCGCTTCAGCATTTCCAGTTTCCTCTTTATCCTCCTCAGTCTCTGCACTGCTATCAAGAATCTCGAGTTCAGCAAAACGATTTGTGCTTTTAGATGTACTATGTGTTGGGTCTAACAGCAGTTTTTTCTTCGAAACGTTTGGCGAGCTGCAGATTGACCGTTTGTTTGATTTTGTTGTCTCAATTCTTTGCCTTTTCCATAGCTGCTTCAATCCCGCTGCCGCTAGTCATGATGCTATTTTAAGCACAGATGCAGCAGGTGCAGGCGAACTGATAACGGAATTTTTTTATTTATGTTGTTGTTGTTGTTGTTGTTTTTTTTTTTGCAAAAGAAATAGTAATGTGTCGTTAACTGACACTATATGTTATTTCAACAGCCTTCACATAGAGTGTGTATAGTATTTTAAGTTAGCCACAATGTTTGCAACGCCTTAGAGAAAGCATCGGAGACGCCATAAGGGCATTGGAGACGCCATAAGATGTAGAGTACCAGCCGTATACCCTATACTTGCTATGGACATTTTTTATAACCAGAAGCAACTCAAGTTCAAACATGATCGTGATTTATCCATTAGAAGGTATAGCGCCCATACCAAAACACTTTGTATTTATTTGGTTTTATCGAATATATTCGAATTAATTCAAATATTTAAAAAAAAAAGGAATTGTTTTGAAATTGGTCAGTTACATACAAAAGGTGAATCCAATTAATAATAGCAGATATTGTATAACTTGTATAATTATATCAGTAAATATATGAGACACATCGATAGCTCAACCGACTAGCGTACGGCTTAACCATACAGGCGACTGGCTGCAAAATTTGTTTTATTTTTAATATGATTCTTTCTAATTATTTAATGTGCAACAAAACTATCAACAAGGGCCAAAAAAAGCATAATTTGTACCAAATACATATATGAATATATTTTGTTAAATCTTAAAAATTAAAATTTAAAATCTAATTGTCCTTCCAAAAAGTTGCAAACTGAAGTACACATCAGCGATGCCGAGCAAAAAGTGCAAGTGTGAAGAGTATTGAAGCTACGGTACCATCAAAGTTAACGTTTTTTCTTGTTGTTTTTTTTTATAGTTCTGAAAGTTTAGAAAGAGGTGAATCTTCTTGTTAACCGTTCATTAGTTTTTTTTTTTTTTTTGTAATTTGTTTAGATTTTTCTATTATGCCACAAAAAGTAGAAATTTTTATTCAAATTCAAGGGACGGACAGTCACAGAAAGGGCTGTAACATCAAAAATAGTGTTTAATTACGCAACACTATGAAAACTCACATGTAACCGTACGAAATTTTTCACATTAATAAAAATATGTGAAATACTGGGAGTTTGAATTGAATTTGATGCTTTTCCTAAGAGAATGCGTGACCATTCCAAAATTCCACTATCCAAAGTGTGTTGCCCCGTAAGCCTACTGTTAGTGAGCGTAGTTGTTAGTATTGTTAGTAGTACTCGTATATCAATTGGTGGAAGCGTAAACAATAACACTTTTTTCTTCATTGTATATGTTTAACTTTATGAGGAATAAAGTATGTTTGCGGGGAGCTACACTTAATTACTTTAGCAAGAAGGAATGATGAGATTTTTGCATAGAATTGTGACTATGAAAAGGGGATCCGCTACGACAATTCCAAACGTAAAAAGTTGTGGATCAAACCTGGCCAACCATCAACATCAACGGCGAAGCCATGATAGTTAGCTCTGTATTTGGTGAGATCTGCTTGGTGTAGTTAATCAAACCCAATAAAACGTTGACGGGGGATCGTTGGATTTATACATTGGGGATTTATACATTTGAGCTGAATATTGAAGAAAAAAAGGCCGCAATTAGAATAGCGACATGATAAAGTAATGTTTCAGCACAACAATCCTCGGCCCCATGCTGCAAACCATTTGAAATCAAATTTGAAATACTCTTACCGATTATCAATTGTTCGATCGAATAATTTTGGCCTGGGGTGCAGCGCTATCGTAACTACAGGGAAGCCAAAAATTGAGTTTATGCATGGATTGCTTCTAAAGACGAGTTTTTTCTTTCAACACGAAATCCTTAAGCTGGCAGAAAGATAGGATAGGATAGCGATAGACAATACTTTAAATTATCTATTTGTAACAATTTTTGTATAATGGAGGCTCAATTTTTGAGAGAAAAAAATGGTTGTCTTTAAAGTTGGTTTACGGACGATAATTTTACGTGATAACGTCATAAGAAAACATTGATGAAAACTGATTACAATAGACTAGGTTCAAATAAGCTGCTACCTTCGTGCTTCGTATTGATTCTATTGTTTCGCTTGTTCGTTTTGAATTCGTGCCTGTTGATGTCTGGCCAGCTGTACCCTGGCAGATGTCGTTCTGCCCTTCCCCTTGCGTCTTCTTCTTTCCCCTGTCTATACAACTATAAATGTATGCTGCGATAGAAAGAGATAAAACGCGTTTTTATATAGTTTGGCGTTGCCGGCATCAAACACAAAAAAAATTTAATTTTTAAATATTTCAATTAAATACAACTACAAATAGTACCTGTCTACCGCTTGTTCAGTCGGAATGTCAGAAATGGGCATGGTCTTTTGCGTAAATCGATTTAATAGACGTTATCACTTCAAAAAAAAAAATCGTATGAATTAATTGAAACACCCAACATTATACAGGGGTTTACAACAATACGTGTATTACATATATGTTTTTTTTTTTTAAATATGCACAAATGCGTTTTTGTATTCGTTGTAGCATTCGTGTGAATTAAAAAATAATAATGAATCATTTCTTTACTGCTCTAATATATATTTTATGCTGTCCACCACGCCTTCTTCTGCCTGTTACACCCATTTGCACAGGCATATTATACTGTTGTGTTATTATACTATGTGAAATGAAATTAGCAATCACAGGTGATACCATAATTTAAAAGTCATAATATCGCTCATCTCTAATTTAACTCATACGCAGAGTTGCTGTTTAGCATTTAGCAGCACATATGTCACCATCTCGCTTACACATACAGATTTTTGCATTTATATGCGAAAAGGCAAATGCTGCGCGAAAGTGTCAAATCAAATCAGTGCCCGCACGCCCACTCCCACCCGCTGTAACCCAACAGCGCCAGAACTTTTTTTTTTTTTTTTATATAATGTCATCCATACACTTTGTTTTCGTAGTCGTCGTCGTTGTCATCGTCGTCGTTTGTTGATGAAGAAAAATTTCGTGCTTCATACCAAAGAAGAACTGTTAAATAAAAATTAAAAATAAAAAAAAAAACTACATCATATAAATATTGACGTTGTAATATGCCTGTGAAATAGTGCACAGTGAAAAAATAATGAATTGTCATCAGATTCTAAGTGGCGCTTGCAATGCTGGCGACCGGTGCTTCGCTATCGGATCCGTGGAAGGCATACCGTTTACGGTGAGAGAAATCAATCAGTAGCACTGTGTTCTATTCGGTTCTGTGCTGTGTGCTGTGCTGTGCTGCTATACGTCCGTGCCCGCACCGCGGAGCGCATGCATAATTTTTTTTTTATATGTACATACATATACTACGCGCAATTAGCAGCAAGTTGTGCTGGTCGCATGATAAATGCAAATATGTATTTAAATTGTTTTTTTGTCCAATCCAGGAGAAAAAAAATGATGTTTTGCTGGGCTGCAGCAGCAGCTCAGCTGGGTGAAAAGTAATCATGATATAGAGAGAATATTTAATGAGTTTTAATAACGAGACGACGTACGCCAAGAAACAAGATACATATGTATATATTTTTTTATATCTTTTATTTATATTATACATGTATGTACATTGTATTTATTTTATTATTATTTCCTTTTTTTGTTTTTTGTTTTTTTTTTTTGTGTGTGTTCTATATGGCATAAAACTAAAAATATTTTCAATATGCATATTATTTTGTTTGTTCTTGATTGTTTTTCGAATGTGAATGTGCGACCAGCAAGTGGGAATATTACATTTTAAGGTCGCCGTCGTCGTCGTTGTCATCATTCCAATGGTGCTAACGGGCAGCAGTGGTGGGGCGGTTTGTCGGTCATATAGGCACCCAAGGCATCAATTAGATTTGCCAGCGAATATCTGTTTTTCGTTTTTGTACCCTACATACTTCTATAAAAAAAAAAAAATGGCATAATACTAGTTTTACTAGTATGTTTGGTAACAATATACTAGCTGCTAAATTTAAAAATTAGTTGGAACTTCAAACATAGTTTAACTTTGTCATGGAGTTTGTAATGCATTAAAGTATACTAGAGTTCTCACAGTCGAAATCTTAACGTTGTAGCTGTATAAACTGCTTGCAAATTATAACATACGCTTTGTCAAAATTGTTTTACGTTCAAAATATACAAACGATTTCCAACAAACAAAAATCAAGCAAATAAGTTGTGCTTAAGGCAGTTAAAATGTTAGTTAAGGGCCATAGTTAACCCTTTTGCTTATTTCTATATAGATATGTATACTCTGGATCAATATTGAATGGACCCATTTTTAGTGCCCCCGCCCCCGTTTCAAACTTACCGCCCACTTTTCGATGTTTGTGTGACAAAATTTTTTTATCATAGTCAATATCAACTTCAAATTCGATATGATGGCTTCTTACGTAAGTTTTACATTTATATTCAAAATGGCTGTGTCCCGCCCTCCTTAAATGCTACTTCTCATACAAACCCACCGCCCATTTTTCCTATTTTGCATAAAAAACTATTTTATTACAGTCAATAACAACTACTTTCTGTATGAAATATTTATTTTTTAGTGAAGATGAACTTGAAATCCGTGACTTCTTGTGGACAGAAATTTCACATAGTTATTAAACGAGCGTGCACTACTGCACACTTTTAGATGTAGTTCACATAAAGTTCCATATACGTAAAATTTTATTAAATTGCGAGCTAATAATCTTCTAAATGTAATGAGAGCGTCAAATTATCATTATATCATTAGAAGACTTTTTTAAATCCAATTTATTTACTTCTATCATTCATTTGTTTACCTGAAACTAGTACGTCGTAAAGTTCCTTGTAATGGGTCTTTCAGGGCTTACACTTGACCGTTTGAATGATTTGCCAAACGTCTTTGATTATGATGCTGTATTTTTTGATTGACTGCTGGTACCATTAAATCGTGGCGAACCCTATGCTTTAAGGCGTACCATGGTGCATTTGTGCTAAGACGCAACAATTTCAATTGGAAACGTTAGAACATATTGATCTGATGCCGAGCACTACATTTGTATTCCGTATGTGCAAACTGGTTTTAATGTTGTAAAACAAATTAAAAGTTTGTTCTCCACAGTGAAAGCTGAGGTCCTAGTAACCAGTATAATTTTGTTAACTTAAGTCCAAGTTGTTAACATTTTAAGAATATGTGCTTCGGCCAAATTAAACGTCTAATCTAGGTGTAGCCTCAAATACTTGGCGCTTTTATTTTGTGATAAAGACATATTAGTAATATTAATTCATATTCACTTGTATTGACTTGGCAGGATTGTCATTTAGTTAACACTTTTGAAGCCACAATGAAACATCGTCTCCGTATGTCTAAGTCTAAGAGCATTCGAGTATGTAGACATAATGACTGTATGGTCAGCAAATGTTGCAATGGAAGTATCTTCTGGAATAGCAATATATCCGCCGTATACAGGATACTACCTTGTGGAACGCTTGCGTGCGTGTCACGCAACTTTGAAAAGTATCCTTTGAATTTTACAGCAAAATGGAAAAGCAGACGAACGTAATTTGTTAGATGCTTGTGAAGTGTATTGAAGCTTTGAATTTACCGAAGTTCACGTTTTTTCATATTAAAATTATACGTCTTAATGCTAATTATAATTAGCGTTAAATTCAAAACAAAGTGTTGTATAAAAGTTGAGTATAAATTTTAGAAAGTTTGGTTCTATACCATAATTATTTCAGAGAATTAAACTTTTATTTATAGTTTAGATATTTATTAACTTCGGGTGAACCGTGTAGTTCTAATTCCATTAAGAAGAAATATGGATTTGATTAGTAGCTACCCCAAATAGTAGGGGGGGACACGTCCCAGAATATGTGCGAAGCGGGCATACATAAAAAGCCACTATATTGAATCCATACAATATTCATACAAACACACAAGAGTGGGCGGTGAGTTTGTATGCAGGCTACACCAAATAGTGTCAATATTAGTAATCTTTAAACTTGGGTCCAAAAGAAGCTTAAATACCGGTCAGATATCGAAAAAAGGAATCAACAGAAAATACGCAGCAAATATCAAACGGACATGGCTAGATCGATTCGTCTCGACGAGCTGCACAAGAATACATATACATATGTATGTATACCTGCTAACCTAATGAACCTCGCTTGACTAATTGTGAAATATATCTGTTTTCGTTTTATTGACAATTTCCTGCTACTTTTAACAATAATGCTTCACAAACTTACAAACTGATATTAGCATTTGACACAATGTGTGAAAGGTAGTAAAATGTGATTCATTTAAATTTTTATTATACGGTATACGGTATCTCAAATTACAACTCAGTTTTGTATTGTAATCAATACTTTGTGATAACAAAACATTACACAAACTATTACCTACGTATTTGAACCATTAAGTAATATTTTGTCATAAACATTCAGTTCGATACCAGAGATATTGAAATGGAAACCTAAAAGTAATTCAGGCACACAAAAATATGTAGTATTTGGTTTCGCTGAAACCGAATCCGAAATCCATTTAACGTTAATTTTTACTGACTAAACCTTGTGAACAAAAAAAAAAAAAAAAAAAACAATTACCAATTCAATTGAAATTCTATAATTGAAAGTTCGTCATAGACCGTTGTGTCACAGAAATCTCTAGTAAAATTTTCGTCTGGTGATTTAAATTTCACAGAGAAACTTTATGCAATTGTTCGGCAGTGATTTCGTTTTAATGGTTTTTATATGACTTTCAGAAAGATATCGCGATTTGAATTCACTTGGTATTGAGTACATAAATTTCACACTGCCAGTTGCAAGGGAATTTAGAGTTAGAGTCCTAAGCAACTAGAAGAAAAAGATCATCTCTAGGTGTTGCGTACGCCTTGCTTCCCCTTCCCCTTGCCTCCGCTTTCCCCTGTCACTCCTGCCCCGTTGCCCACCTTCCACATACATCTTTTTGCTCTACCTCCAATTATCCTACACCTCTTCTTGTCGATTCCACTCCTTCTCCAACTTGCGCTGCCCCCATTTCTCTGCCCCTTTAACCTACCTCTCCTTACTTTACCCTTTTTCCCTGCCCCCTTCGATCCCATTAACATGTACACAACATTTCATTTTGAGACATTGATGATCGCACCACAGCGCCTACTGTTATTTCTCTCGATAACTGCTCCATCAGAAAATCACGCAAAATGTCTTTTTTTTCTCAAGCAATTTTACGATTTTTCGTGTATTTCTAAGCATTGCATAGATTTTTCTTCCTTTACATCGTCCAAAATAATGAAATCATGCAGAAAAATTTAAAATTTTATCGAAAAAAAAAATTGAAATTTTCTTGGTTTTTTCTAGAAATATCCGAATTTTCCACTCAAAATTTTCCATTTTTCTCTTCGAAAAGCCATTCCGGAACGATCCCATACAAAAAAGCCAACAAAACCACTATGTTGTAGGAAGACATATAATAAAGAACAAAGAAATTGTTTGTGTAATCACAGTGGTTAATGTAAACAGCTCCGTGTGTGTACGTCAATTCTCAGCGTACGCTGAAGTGCATTACAAGAACAGATGTGCGTGAAGAGCATATGGTTTGAGTACCTCAGACTTTTTAGAGTTTTTTTATCGCCGAAAAATAAATTCTTCATTACTTTTTATTCGAAATAAACAGAAATGTTACAAACTCATCAATACTAAATGTCTGGATCCGTTTCATATTTAAGATACCAAGCAACTTATCCGCTTATCCGAATTATTATACTATAGCGTACGCCATGGTAGAATGCAGTATACTCAATTTAGATAGAGCAACTTGACTATAATTCGCTTATCTATAATTTACAATTTCGATTGGTTTTACAGATTTTAAGTTAATCGTGTGTTATGCTTTTTCATACTCAGTATAGATAAGAACTTCTATATACTATGTATAATATTCATGAAGGGTATTAAAATTACGCTGTAGCCCGTAATTAACTCTTTCTCTTATTTTGTTTTCTCTAGTTTAATCTACAGCTGTAATAATTGCGATAAATTGCTAGCTGACTTCTGTTTTTGGATTGCTGAGTGGCTAGCTATACTATGTAGCTCTCGTGTACGGCTGAGCTCATTTGTCCGATCAAGCTTTGTTTTTTGTTTTTTTTTTCGTGGCGCTGTCATAAATCGTTGTACGTGGTTATCACGTTGCCAGCACATTTGACGATCTGTTTTTTTTTTCTTTTTTTTTTGTGTTAGTTAAATTTGAGGTAGTGCTGTAGTATGATGACTGCAAATGTACGCCACAGCGAGCGACCGGGTGGGCGGTCGTTGGGTTGGTCAATTGAAATTCATATGATATTAACCAACCAAGCAAGCAACAAAGCATGCATGCGCATATCGTAGAGTATTACACGATAGCGTGCTGGGCAAAGAAGCTGGAGGCGACATGGGGCGGCGGCACGACGGCGACGTCTGTGGGCGATTCCAAGGCGTCGAATTTTTTTTTTCCTATTTTTTTTTTTTTTTAATTTTTTTTTGTAGGTCAAACAGTGTAGTATCATCGATTTTTCCAAACACATCTTGCATATCTTATCTAAAATAAAAAAAAATTAAAAAAAAAACTAAAGAACGCTGCAGGCGAGATACTCGCTGCTCGACTTCGAGATACCCTGTACCTTGTTTAAGACTCTTTATATGAACCATAGTTTAAATTCTTTCTGGGCATATGCGGCATATTTTAATAGAATTGATGAAAAATTTGACCTAATTAAAAATAAACACAAAAAAATGTTTATACAAATACTCAAAACTGGGAGGAGGTTTACGTAGGACTACCCATTAAAGTGGTTCGATCTTGGCATTTATGGAATATTTTGTAATGATTGGCGTAAGCATTTCTAGCTTAAATAAGAACGAAACAAATGTCATACAAAAACTTATAAATGGAAGACAAATATGTATGGGGTTAATTCCTAAACATATGCGGTATATTTCTTACAGTCTCCGCGATCTATTCGTTCCAACAGACGGTCGGATGGAGGAACGGACGGACGGACTGAGGAACAAATCTATATAATATAGTCTCCAAGATCTGTTCGTTCAAACAGACGGATGGATGGACGGACGGATTGAGGAACATATTTATAACGACTTGTCTGCCAATGTTGATCATGAATATATATATATCATATAGGGTCGGCCACGCCTTCTACTGCCTGTGACATGCATTTACACAAACTTAATAAACACTTTTACGCTATGGGTACAGGGTATAAAAAAAAATCTTTTTCCGTCGGTTGAAAATATGAATTTTAAGAATATATAGCCGTATATTATATACACTCAATAGGGCCTCTCACACCTTCTTCTGCCTGTTACATACATTTGCACAAACTTAATATATATACACATTTTACAAGGTTATACAAAAATATCTATTTTATCTTAAAATCCACACTTATTCTCTTAAGGCCTATGCTGCTGGCTGCAATGTGGTTATACTGGCAAGCACCTTTGAACGCGTGCAAATCATACCCGGTGCCAATCATGGCTATGTCAAGATTTCCGCGCTGGACTGTAGCACGGATACAGGTAAAATTGCTGCAGCATATGAGCATAAGATTTGCATTTTCGAGCCTACGCCGGTAATTGAATCAAGCAAACGGAATACGCACTTTTTGGATTACAGGTAAAAATAATTAATATACCGCCATGTTTGCAGTTGCACTTCCGAATAAATTGTACGGAAGTGGTATTCAACAAAACTTTCCGTTTTTCACTTACATAAGAATTTCACTGTTTGAATGCACTTGGTATTGACACTATGAATTTCATACTGACAATTCCGAGTGAATTCACAGGGCAAAAACTTCTTAAAAGTGAAAAAATTTACCATTTGAACGAAACCACATCCGCACAGTTTATTCGAAAGTGAAATTGGAAGCACGACGTATAATGTTTCAAATCGCGGCAAAATTTTAAACAGTTTTGTTTTTCCTCGTTTGCTGTATGTTGCTGTAGATGGGTTCAAACTGGCTCATTTACAAGTCATTCAAACATTATAACGTTGTCCTGGAATTTGGAGGGCACACGTCTGCTTACCGGCGGCAATAATATACAGCTCTGGAAGAGCAAGTCGCCACAGCAACAGGATGAGGAAAGTACAGGTGAGTTCGTGACTATGCTTAAATTGCAAATAAGAATTATAAAAATAAAATAAATTGTTTTTCATATTAGGTGTTAAATTTGAAATTGGTGGCGGTGAGAGCAAAGAAATTAAAAGTATTAATACCGCCAGCGCAGATGATTCTTCGACATGGGAGAACATCTGGTCATGTCAGACGGCCATACCCATTTATCATATGGCATTTAGTCCAGATGGTACACTATTTGCCACTTGCGGACGCAATGACAGACTCGTTAAGATCTGGTATGAGAATAAACAAGTGCTGTTTCCGGCCAAGAGTAATGCCAAGCAACAACAGCAGTCGCATCATCATCATCATCATCATCAGGGGCAGTCTAGCATGTGCAGCGCCGATGATTGCGAATTGAATTTTACGTACGTATATATTGCACATCCGCGCGCTGTCTCGAATATCGTTTGGCGTAAGACAAGCAAATACATGCCCAAAGGCTCTGTTGCAAATATGTTGGTCACTTCGTGTTTAGACAACATTTGCCGCATTTGGATAGAGACAGTGTTGCCGGATGATGGTCTGGTCAATATGACACAGTTTGATCCATTGGCATCACAGAATCCAAAATTGCGCACACATCGCCACAAGCATCGCTTTATGCAGCGTTTAAAGCATATGAAAACTTGCTTTCATATACGCAGACATATGAAGGCCGGTGCTAATTCAACAATCGCTACTGGTACTGGTATTGGCGTTATAGGTGTTGCAGGCAGTTCGCCGGCAAGCCTTAGCAATTACCAAGGACCAATACCTTCGCTACCGTCTTCCTGTAGCGTACATGATTTTCATTCGTATGGATTTCATGGCGCCGGTATGACACCAGGCATGCACTTCCATTTAGCTGCGTCAATAAATGCGGAAACTGACATACCGCTGGTGCCGTCAATGCAATCATCAGATCCAGCCAGTCAGAATATCTTCATATTACACTGGCTTAACAACAAAGAAATGCACTTTACGCTGCAAGCCGAGGCCATTTTGCAGGAGCTGACAAAAAAGGTTATAGACGAGGAGAATAACGTTCATGGTAATGGTAGCGGTGGTGCTGGCGGTGGCGGTGGTGGCAGTTCTGCTGGTGGCGCTGGTGTAGATGTGCCCGATGAGCCCAATAAGAAATTTATGCGCGCTGCATCCAAGTCAATTTCGGTTGAGGACAGTAACGATGATTATAGCAAGTATTCGCAGCATACAGGCACTGCTGGGCTGCAAAATATGAACTCTATGTCGAACACCACATCACAGAACTCGCTGAATAATGATCCGGCACAAAATCCAATAACGCAGCTAGTGGACTCGCTGGACAATAAAATCGAGTGTCTACTGCGCGATTGGCATCAAAGCCCGGATTTATTGTTTGCCATACATCCGGTAGACGGCAGCTATTTAATATGGGTAATAGAATGGCTCGACGACTATTATCCCGGCTCGTTTCGACAAGCACAGGTTTCCTTCTCAACGCGTATACCATCAGCATTTCCGCTCGGCGATGCCATGTCCATGTCGACCACAGTCAGCTTGTTTAATACGGGCACGCATCCGCTAGCCTTTCGCGATATAGCGAATAATGTAAAGAGTAAGGACGAGTTCAACAAAAGTGCTGATGATGCGTCTATTAAAAGCGATAATTCGTCGCACCGCAACTCAACATCGGATAAACGTGAAGACGCACCAGCAGACGCAAGTCTTAACGTGGATAATCCGAGCCAGGAAGCTAATGCTACGGTACCATTAAATGTTTCACCATCCGTTTCGATGGTCACAAAACACTCCAACGGCACGCTCAATCTCTGGCAGCTAACTTTCGCGTTTAAGACGAAATTTACGCAAGTACTTAGCATCGGGCATGTTAGCCGCGCCTCCGGACATCGCTTCCGTGTGAACGACATCACTTGTCATCCGGTATTACCGCTGTTAGTCTCGACTTCGCATCACAATTTACCCGATTCAGAGACCAAATCGCCGACATCACCATTCGATAATCCAATTGTCACTACAACAACTGAAAAAGATGTCTTTACGCCAACTGGCTTTTGTTCGGAATTAATTTTGTGGCGCGTAGATTCGGTCGGACCGCTCTGTCACTCTGGCGGCGTTAGTGAATTAGCACGCATTAATTCACCGGAAATCTCTGCGTTCAGTAATGTTGCTTGGATACCAACTTTATTACCGAGCACAACGTTAGGCAGCTATAGCAATTCGCCGTCGGCCTGTTTCGTAGCTAGCGATGGTGAGAACTTACGCGTATACCAGGCTGTCATCGATGCGCGTACTCTGCTGGCAGAGATTTCTTCGGCTGAGAATACGAACATTTTGCATAAGTCGCATTCGTTGTCTTCGATGTTGTCGAATGCGTCATCCACGATGAAAGCACAAAAGTCCGTACTGCACGATAAGCTCAAAGTAGTGTCGCAACAATCGACAGCTCGTCCGGGTTGTATACTCCAACTGGATGCAATATCCGAAGCCAAGCACGATTGGCAGAATACACAGTTTTTGCATGTATTCCAAGCGCAGCTAATTACCGGCGGTCAGCGTGCTTCCGCTGCAAACAACAACAGTGAGGACGATTCAGAACCTAAGATAAATGCATTCCTCGAATCTGACATGGATGCAATGGTCGATTTGCAGCGCAATGTTGACTTCGAGGAGCCGTTTTACATAGTCAATATAGAGAAGACGTTGCGTGGTAGCACCATACACATGTGGCGTATCGTCATCTCTTCCAAACAACAGTCATCGTTTTTATCTGAAACGGCCATGTATGTGCCCGATAGTAATTTGACGCAAGAACCTGATGAAGCAGAGGCGGCTGCTGGTGCTAGACGCATGTCAATGGGTGCTGAGACGCTCATGGGTAACGAGCAACTCGGCAATGAACATGTTGAAGCGCCACATATTTCCATTACCACCAAGAAAGTGTGCACGCAGGAGTTGCCGCTGCCCGATGGTGTTGATGTTATACATGCTTCACCAGCGGCTGGACATTTGAGCTCATCGTCAATTTATCCAGCTTGTTTTGCACCTTACATAATAGTGACCGCATGCTCTGACTCAATTTCTCGTTTCTGGAAATGCGAACCGGTGGGTAGTCATCACACCACTGTGACCAACGGTTTCATTGATGCAGACACATACAAATGGTCTGAATGGAAGATGTTCAGTCGTAAGCAAGAATCAGCTATCGAAATACCAGGCCAGCCATTAAATATCAGCGCTGCCTATTCCGGACGCATTGCATGCGCGTATAAATACGGCAAGAGTTTTACACGACCTAACAAAGGTGATCCGGATTCACGCTATGTGAATTTGTGCGTTGCCATTTATGAATGCGAGAGTTCTGGCGGCAGTGAATGGGTACTGGAGGATACCATACACTTGAAGAACGTACATTTGCCGCGTATCAACATTGGCCATGGTATTGATCTTAGCTACTTGCACGATAATCGTTTGCTAGCCAAGAAGCAACGTCTCAACCAAGTGTTGCATACGTTTGCGCATGAAGAAAGTCGTTCACCACGCAGTGGTGAAACGACACCAGAGCTGGCTGTGAAAACAGCAACAGGTCTTTTAACCGTACCAAGTTTCAGTACGCTGCAATCTTTGCGCAAGAGTATCGCTGAAAATGGCAATACTTGTCCACTAACGCAAAAACATTTGGTACAACTTGATTGGGTGTCAAAAGAAGACGGCTCACACATACTGACCGTTGCAGTGGGTAGTAAGATATTATTGTATACGCCCGTCTCATCGGACATAGCACAGGCGAACATTAAAGCCATGAAGGAATCACGTTCTGTGAATCGACCTATATTACGGAAAGCCAGCTCTTTGGCGCAACCAAATTTCGTAGATGAAATACGTTGGATGAAGTTACGTCAGATTGATTTACAGACGGCCGATGGATTGCCGCCGTTACCCATGCAGATTTCTTGGGTGCGTGACGGTATACTAGTTGTTGCAATGGACTCGGAGATGCATGTCTATTCTCAATGGAAACCGCATTATAATCCACTTTTTTGCGTTGAGGATGTACCGGATACGCGTAATCTGCGCGACGAAGATCTGCGCTCATTGGCAAATGAGTCGACACAATTGCGTCTAAAGAACGTCTCCTCAATGCCGCTCATTAGCAAAGTCAGCACGGCCAATCTGCAGCTACTGTCGAACGATAAAAAGCGCAAACTGGGTGCAAGTAGCACAGCTAATTTACAGGCGGGCGCTGGTGGTGACGGTGCCGCATACAGTGATGACTACATGACCGATTTCGGTCTATTTCAGGCATCACGCATTGCATGTCCCGTGTTGCCACAGTATCATCCTAAGCAGTTGATGGAGCTGTTAAATTGCGGCAAAATACGCTGGGTAAAAGCGATATTAGCGCATCTGGTGCGCTGTATGAGCGGCCCAAGTGTGCTGGGCACAAGCAATGACGAAGAAGGATTTGCACGACAGGTAAGCGTAAATTGCAGATTAATAGCCAGCATCCAAGACACTAAGTAGTACAATGTTTTTTGTCTCTCACTCTTGCAGCGGTCATGGTCACGTTCCCGTACCCTATCTATTAGCTATACAGCCGATGCAAATATACAACCCGAACATCGCGGTTCGACAACTCAAATACCTGAGGAACTTATGTTGGACTATGCTGAAATCGCCTCCATTCCGCCGCTGCCCCTATGGGTGCTGCTCAATGCTGATAAAGAATCATCCGGACAATGCAATGCGAAGTCGGACGATAACAAAGACTATGACGAACTCTTTGATATGAATAACTCAGAAGATAATTTAGACGAATTACTGGGCGAAAGTGATCCAAAGCGCAATGATCGTCGCCTCTCGCTACCGGAGAAACATAGCATTTCACATTTTGGGCCGCGGCAGGGGCAACTATTGTCGCGTCTATTAACGCATACGCATTTGCCTGGTTTGTCCTCGTTGGATCAGATGCATTTATTGGCGCTGGCCGATACTGTTGCTACGTGCAATACCGATTTTTCGGATAAATTCGCTACGGACATTGGCAAGTCGGCCATTGGCGTACAGAAGGATCAAAGCGCGAATAATGCGCTTACAGATTCACTTGACGATTGTGGCTTGCGATTTTTATTGGCAATGACGCACTTTACCTATCTGTTGCGCTGTCTTCCGCTCAATCAACGTGCACAGTTCCAAAAGCAGGGCGTTGGCACATCGAACATAGTCTGGGCCTATCACTCAGAGAGCGAGGAGGAGCTGCTCAATCTTATACCGTCATACACCAAAGGTGATCTCAAATGGGCTACATTGCGTGATCTGGGCGTTGGATATTGGCTGAAGAACATAAATACACTACGCAAATGCGTTGAGAAACTGGCCAAGTGTGCATACCAGTTGAAACAGGATCCACTTGATGCAGCTATTTACTATTTGGCTATGAAGAAAAAATCCCTGGTCTGGGGTCTTTTCCGGTCGAAGCGCGACGAGAAAATGACGACATTCTTTGGCAACAACTTTGCCGAGGATCGTTGGCGTAAGGCAGCACTAAAGAATGCCTTTGTGCTGCTTGGTAAACAACGTTTCGAACATGCTGTGGCATTCTTTTTGCTCGCCAACTCGCTGAACGATGCAATCGAAGTGTGCATGAATAAACTGGAAGATTTTCAACTGGCGTTGATTATTGCTCGTCTTTATGAAGGTGATGCGGAAACGGGCAAGACTTCCAACTACCACAAACTGCTCAATGAACATATACTAGGCAGCGAGGGCGATGTGGCACGTTTCGATATAACCAAAGCTCATCCCGATCCGTTTCTTCGTTCAATGACTTATTGGACTTTGAAGAAATACCAGGAAAGCTTGAATACGCTGCTGCTGAACGGTGTTGGCAGTATGCACAGTTCCTACCGAGAGGAAGATTTACTTAAATCAGAGTCACCAAATGCCACGAATCCGAATGTTTTCAATTTCTACATCTATTTGCGCACACATCCGCTGCTCATTCGTCAGAATATAGCACTGACGGCACAGGAGAAGAAGATGGCGCATGTTGTGCTTTCTGGTTTCAGTTACGCTGGCGACAAGGCTACAGCGGGCTCAAGTGCAACAAACGATAAACAGTTGCAACTGGAGGATTCCATTACATCAATCGAACGTCAATTGTACTTTACAACGGCACATGGACATTTTAAGTCTGGCTGCCCAGCACTTGCGCTCGAAGTGCTTAACAAGCTGCCTATGAAGATCTTAGATGATTCGAGTAGCAGTATAGAGAGTCAGTCGCAGGATAATGATAAAGAGGATCTAATTAATACCGGTATTATGGAATGGGGTGTGTCTGAGCCAAAAACCGCAAATGATTTTTCATCGGCTACTGCATTCGACTGGGGTGCACCAGTGTCGACGTTAGATGATGATAAATTTGAAATTAAATGGGAAGATGACGAGGCAGATGCAGATGAAGAAGACATTGGTAACAATTTTAAAGCGCCTGCTGTGAGTACAGAGATTCCAAAGAACGAAACAAAAATAAATGAACCCAAGATGGACATAATGGCGCAGCAACTAAAGTTTGTTGCCTGTCTAAAAATTCTAATGGAAGAACTGTCAACATTAGCGACCGGTTTCGAAGTTGACGGCGGCCAGCTACGGTATCAGCTGTACATCTGGCTAGAAAGAGAGGTGGAAGCATTGAAAGAACTTTGTAACTACTGCAGTTCAGAGTACGTGGATTCGGATGAAATGGCATCGGATCCGACAAAGGACAAGGATATGAATGCATCGATTTGTGCGATTTCGGAGCGCCCGACACTGCATGAAATACTCATGCAAGAGAAACAGGACTTCGAGGCAAAAGTGATGCGTGCAGCCAAACGCAAGCGTTGGCTCAAAGGTTAGTTAATGCAATGAATAATTATTTGTTAACTACTTACACGTACATATGTTGCTGATTCACTTTATTTATAAATTTTTTTTCTTTGGTTTGCAGCCAACGAAACACTGTTGCGCACATTACTCAGCTATTGTTCGTTGCATGGTGCCAGCGGCGGTGGCTTAGCCTCGGTGCGCATGGAACTGGTACTTCTGCTGCAGGAACTGCAACAGGAGAAAACGCAACAGCAGCTGCTCAGTCCGCTACCATTCCCAACAACGCTACCGCTATTAAGCGCCTGTGTTGCCGGCAACAAAACGGTCATTGCCGATCCCATCAAGTATTTGCAGTCACAGACAGTAGATATGCTACAAAGTATTATTAAGATAATGCCGTTCCCAGGCATGGATACGAGCACCTTCTGCGAGATTTTTGTATTACGCGATCTGGCCATTGCGCTCTCGTCATGCATTTACCAATCGTTGTGCGATTCAGAGAGCTTTGTGGTCAACAACTCATCGCTGAACGGTTATCCCAGTCCAGGCATTGAGAATATTGCCAAGATTAACTCGTCATTTGAATGTTCCTATTTGGTGGGTGGACGTAACGCGTTTAATCGGCGTCGTAAGTATTCGACGGATGAGCCGGCTGGCATTTGTACTACGCCTTCAAAGTGGCCGGGTGTAACCAATCTTCGTGCGTTGCTAGCACGTGAAAAGGATGAGGATGTGCCAAAGCTGAACGTACTACTGTTAGAGTCGTTCATTTCAACGTACATGGCTTTGGTCATATACTCTCTATCGACTTGCGATAGTCGGCTACTCTATCGTTTAGCCGGACAACTGTTCTCAAATGATACATGGTCGATACTGTTTGGCGGTGGCATGAAGAAGTTGCTTATCAAGCCGGCACCACAGCCACAGCAGCAGTCACATCAAGTTGTAAGTTATCAGGCGAGTGAGGACGGTACAGCTGGTAATGATGCGACGGACGAGAATAGCGTCTGGAATGCAGTCACATCGATTACAAAGCAACGTATGAGGCTTAATATGAAAATACTGGGTAACTTTGGCAGCAGCAATGCCTCGAACAGCATGAAGGAAGACAAGCCTACTTATCGCGAACAATTTGTGCCGCCGGAGACATCGATGTTGTCGTATTTCCTGGCGAAACCGACAAATCCAGGCACAGCAGGTGAGACTAATGTGCTGAGTCTGGTGCTATTGCAGAAGTGTATTCAATTGTTCAATGTTTATTTCTATTTACAATAGATTGCGATGACTATGACACTGATGATTCGCACGAATCCGACAACGAAGAGGAAGAAGAGGAGGACATGTCTACGGACATTAATACAAGCCGCAACCAAAGCAAAAACAAAGATAACACTGAGCACACCAATGCCATGTCCTATTCATGGAGTATTTTACGCTTAGCTTTAGTCAAAATTATAACAAGCAAGGTGCAGGAATTCATTAATGTGGCTGGCATTGAACTGCAAGGTAAGGCACCTGGTATGCACGTAATCATGCGTATCTGTATTTTCTGACGATATACTAACGTTCACTCTCTTGCTACATTACAGATCTGCCCGTTATTAGCCCGCTATCGCACGAGGTGTTGCGTACGCTAAACCGATGGCAAGAATTTGCCCTAAATGATTTAATTGCACGTGGTCCACCAACACGTAACTACATACCCGGCTGCTATGCAGAGAGTGGCATACACGGTCTGGCAATACATAAGTATCGTTCACTACTAAACAAGGACAATACACCGTTTGTATCAAGTTCGGCTGCGGGACCGATACGTCGTCTGTGGAATTATTTGGTGCGCCAAGAACCAGCGCAGGATGTTTTCATTAAGAGCATATTTGGTAAGAATCCGGAGACAACAACACGAAGCACACATAACGACAACGATGTGGATGAGGGTAAGTACTTACAAGAATGCAATGCTAAAAGAGTGCAGTTAATTTTAATTAAATTTCCTTAGGTCAATCACACACGACCAACGAAAATACAGATCACATACGCATCATACACAAGGATCATGAGTCGATTTTATCGTTCTGTTTGAAGAACAGTACTTCATCAATGATTGCATTTGCCAATCCACGTGAGATACAGGAATTTGATATATCGTTGCTATTGGAATCGCCGAATTGGTATGAGGACGAATGCGATTATGATATGTTAAATTTATCCAAAGATGCAGATCCGAATAGCTCAAGTTTTCTGATCATACAAACACAAGAACAGTAAGTATTTACGCGCCAATCTTCATTTCTTAATTAGCTATTAATAATTAACTTAATTACAGAAATCAATATGGCACCAGTACAACACATTCGGATTCAACCATTAGCAATCAATCGCCATCGCAGTCGGGACGCGGCACTTCGATGGTGAGTAAGAGCAGCAGCAGAATCAAACATTCGGAAAGCGCAATTGGTGGAGGGCACGTAAAAGTAAAGCATAAGTTTTGTGCTTCTCAGATTTTACGACACAAGATCGACAATGTGAAACGCATGAGCGCACATCCACTGATGCCGCTCTATTTGACCGGTGGTCAGGATGGTTCGGTGCAGATCTGGGAATGGGGACATCAGCAACCAGTATGCTCGCCACGTCCGTCAGGCACCTTTGCCAAGGTAACACGTTGTCGCTTCTCGGAACAGGGCAACAAATTCGGCATTGGCGACGGTGATGGTAATCTGAGTTTGTGGCAAGCGGGCATTGCTTCGCAGAACAATCGTTCTTTCATTGTAAGTATGCCAGCCAAAAAAAAAAAAAAAAAAAAATTAAGTATAAACAAACAAACAAAAATTATCTACATTTGAAGTAATTCAATATTGTTTTCCATTTCAGACATACCAATGCCATAATAAAACGCTATCGGATTTCGTATTTCTTGGCTCGTGTAGTCTCTTAGCCAGCGGTAAGCGTGCAAAGAGTCAATGAGCCAGTTTTTGGCCTCTACATATATGTATATATTCGTGTACACTGTTGTCGACATATAATACTATCTTATAAATTTATATACATATAGTGCGAAAAGGGTATTATCAGTTTGTCAAAAAATTTTATAACGCATTAAAGCAGGCATCGTAGAATACAATAAGTTGTATATGTATACTACTGATCAGCTCGTCGAGACGAGTCGAACTAGCCATGTCCGTCTGTTATTTGTTGCGCATTTTTGGGAATCAATTTTTATACCCTGTATCCAAATGGTTAAAAGGGTATATTAAGTTTGTGCAAATGTATGGAACTGGAAGAAGGAAGCGTGGCAGACCCTATAAAGTTTATGTATGCTTGATCAGCAGCGGAAGACGAATCGATATAAACATTTTCGTCTCTCTCTGTCTCTCTCTCTCCGTCCAACTGTCTGTTTGAAAGCACAGATCTCAGAGACTATAAGAGATAGAGACTTCAAATTTAGATATTTAGACTTACCTTATTCCTCTTTTCAGATAACTAGTATTAGTTCTGCTAGTTCTGAAAGTTTATCGCATCATTTTTGTAGTATATGTTACCAAAAAGTTCGTGGCCTTAACACTAAATTAAATTCGGTTTAATTCGTTCGAACATTCTGTTATTAATAATATACTAGATAAATTTGAATTTGTTGCTTTAAAAATTAAGATTAATTCGTCAAACTTCTTTATTTCGTATTCGTATATCACGCCAAACTCTTCAGAGCATATTTATGGCTCTCATGTTGAGCTTATTCAACAATTTTGTTCACAAATGCGTGACAATGACTCGTGCTGTGTTATATCTTCCGAACATTAGTTGGATTAATTCAAATGACTCTTTGTTTCTTGAGCCAGTTAGTGGGCTTCGATGCAAATTTAACCTGTTTTCTGAGTGGCCTCGCCGATTTTATTTTGAGACAAATTGACAATGTGCGTAATAAAAACAACAAATCAGTTGGATTTGGTTTTCGTTGATAGATTTTGGGCTGGTATCTTAAAGAGAGTACCTCCTATTTCTATACCCGTGGACCCCTATCATCCAACCCATGATATTAGTGTTACAATTTCTGATCCGAAAGTAACCAAGTTGCTTACGATAACTATTTGTGTAGTGTTTAGTATAATATTAAATTGGATCCAAAATCATTTTTCGACTTCGTTAATACTAAACGTTGTAATTCCCGGCCATTTCCATCGTGCATGAACTTTGGCGAAAATTTTGCTTATAATGACTAATTAACGTTACTTATTCGTATAATATTCCAGAATCAAACTTTATGCCTTTTCCATTAATAGATTTTAACACAACAGTGCATTGTGAAATGAAACTGCTCGATCTAAATTTTTCATCCGTTCGGGATAACATTCCGAATTCTGTATTGAAACTTTGTCCGTATACTTTGTGCCAGCCTCTTATGTTCTTATTTAACCTGTCGTTAAAAAGTGGTTCTTTTCCGGATTGTTGGAAGGATTCCTTTAACATTCCATTTCATAAAAAAGCAGCTAAATCGAACATATGTAACTATCGTGGTATTGCAAAATTATCCGCGGTCCCTAAATTGTTGGAAAACATTATTTCAAATTATTAATATGCCAACCTAACTTTAAAGGGTAGTAGCCCCATACAAACCTGTCACACAATTTATAAATTTTGTATGAAATTTCTTTTTGGTTTTGTTATTTACGCTAGAAACGCCAAGATTGATGTATCTTACATAAATCCTAATAAAATATATTGCATAGGTCCAGATCGGGCAACTACAATGGGTAGCCCACATACACATTTGCCCTCCATTTTTTTAAGTTTTTGTATGAAATTTTTTTGTTTTTTGGTTCTTAATTAAGCTAGAAATGCCAAATTTAACGTATCGTACATCAATCCTTACAAATTATTTCATATAGGCGCAAATCGAACCACTTTAAGGGTTAGCCCCATGCAAAGACACATTTTTGTATTGAAATTTTTTTCATTTATTATTTATTTCCTACAATTCTAATAAAATATACCGCATATTTTCAGATAGGACCACTAAATAATAATGGTTCGTATAAGGAGCCTTAAGCAAGCTATAGGGTATCTTGAAGTTGAGCATAATCGACTACAGCGTTCATTCTTGTTAAGATATTCAGCTGTAACCCGGCATCAAGACTTATTTTTATTGTAGTCAAACGAGAGTGTCCATATTGAGACATGTCAAGTACACTTTTTAGGGTAACCTCCATAAAAACTAACCGCACGTTTTTGACTTTTTGTATGAAAATCGTTTGTATTGCATAACATGATGAACATGATGGCTTATTATAGATGGACGTTTCACATATAATATATATACTCTGCTTTTTGGAATAGTTCCCATACAAATCACCAGCCCACTTTCGACTTTTTGTATGAAAAACTTTTTATTAAAAATTGATATGGCGGTTTCTTATGAACGGAAGCTGCGCATATATATCAATGGGTGTGATCCCGCCAAGCACTTCATATGGTAGCCCACATTTTTGAGATTTATACAGTAAACTGGTTTATTACAGGCAGAATCAACTTTAATATGGTGGCTACTTATAGACCGACGCTTTTGATATATGTATATATCAGTGGGTTTGACGCCTCCTTATAGGTACAGCAAGCACCCATATAAAATCACCACAGAGTACTACAAGCAATATAAACTTAAAATTTGATATAGTGACTGCTAATGCGCCGACGCTTTACCCATGTAAATATTAAGAAGCGTGTTCCGCACACTTCTAGGTTTTAGCAATATCTTTATTTCTCTTTATAGCTTTCTAAGTACACAATTTAAAACTTTTTCTCCGAAGTTAACCTTTTTTCTTGTTTTAAATTTTAAAATTTTTTTTTTAAAATAAACTTTTAGCTGGCCAAAGTTCGGAGAATAAGAACATTAACATCTGGGATACTTTGCTGCCGCACAAAAAGTCATGCGTCTCTGGTAGGAATCATTCAAGCTTGCTTTAAATTACTTTGAGTACTTATTTTTGTGTGCGTTTTCTTTTTCTTTTTTTGTTTTTTTTTTTTTTTGTCTTAATTCTTGCAGCTTTTACTTGTCATGATCAAGGTTCATCATGTCTGGTATTTGCGCCACAGCATCAGCTGCTTATATCCTGTGGCAAGCGTGGCGATGTTTGTGTGTTTGATGTGCGACAGCGCGCCTTGCGGCATCGTTTCCAGGTACGTCAACACTAAACTGCACACTAAACTAAGCGAGCAGTGCAACATTCTAGTAAAAAAAAACTTTTATGTATTTCATTCTAGGCGCATGATAGTACCATTAAATGTATTGCATTGGATCCACACGAAGAATTCTTTGTGACAGGCTCAATTGAGGGTGACATTAAGGTATGCATTCTGTAGTATAAGAGTCTTATAAATTTTCATATGACTTTCGTTTTTTTTTTTTTGTGTTTTTTGTACTTATTTTAGATTTGGGACTTGAATCAGTTTATGCTCATGAACACTTTCCCCGGCGAGCATGCCAAGAACGGTTTCTTCAAGCATACTGGCCAGGGCGTTAGTCAGGTGTATGTCGATCCATTTGGACGTTTGTTCTCATGCGGTTCCGACGGTTGCATGAAAGTGCGTTTACTAGTTGAAAAGGACACTATTGTTCATTCTGTGTATTAATGTAAGTGTCAATAGTAGTGCGCTTAAGGTTTGAAAAAAAAGAAGCTTTTACCTCTAACTACAATACATACACGCTAGTCTAGTCCAGTTATCTAATGTGTGCGTCTGTTCCTATTTTTTAAACCACGACAGGTGATGCGTTATCTAAAATTATAAATAATTATTACTACTATGTACTACTACTACTACTACAACAACAAGACATTCTTCAGTATGGTAAATTAAATGTATTTGTATTATTATATTATTTGTTTGTGCAAAAAAAAAAAACAACAAAAAAAAACACAAAAATTGTATATGTATGTTATGAAAATATAAAGAAATTATAAACGATTTTTTTTTGTTTTGTTTTTACCATTAGTTTTTAAATATGATTTCGGACAAGCAAGTGGTCTCGTATCTGGCATATTCTGTAAATCCAATTTTCAAACACTTTTTCAAGTAATGTGGTCGTATCTCGGCAATGGTTCGCACAATGTTCTCTTCCAAGTCGTACAAACTGCGCATAAAGTTCATATAGCCGTAGAGAAACTAAACGGAAGGCGTTAAATCGCACGATCTTGGTGGCTAATAGCGTTCGGTAAATGTTTCCTTCAGTAAGTCGATTGTTTGTCGCGTTGTATGGCATGTGGCGTCGCTCTGATTGAAAAACAAGAACACATTTCATTTGGAATATTTCATAATTGCTTATCATTGCGCTCAACGTTGACGGTAACATTCCAGCCGGCCTCATTTTTAAAGCAGTAAAAATCAATGTTTCCACCAGCCCGTCAAGCGCACCAAACAGTGGATGTAATGGTGCCACGAGAATCTCTCATAGATTTTCTTCACTCCAAATGCGATAGTTTTGCTTATTGACATGCACATTGAGACAAAAATGAATATTGCGATTGATTGATTGATTTAAAAACACAAACGCACAAATTACAATAGCGTTGCAAGATCTGAACAATTTATGACGGTTTAACTTCTGAAGAATAATAAAGCGGAAGGCTCCGATTAGTTGCCAGCTGAGTTATTCAAGACCGGTGGCAAAGAGTTGGTAAGATGTATGCACCAGCTCTTATACAAAATATGATCCAATGAATGCATGCCCAACGATTCGAATCTCAGAGGTTTTTGTCATATTTTCAGGAAAGAAGACCCCGATTATTGCGCGGTGTTTGTGATAGCACTCCTCCGAAACGGCGCAACCGATTTTTATAATTTTTTTTTTTTTTTGTATATTTAGTAGGTATGAGAATAGGTCGTAAAGTGTTTTTCACCCTAATACCCCCACTACACCATTTTTTAATCACGATTGTAGCATTTGTTTATGGACAATTTTATAACTCGGGAACGACTACACCGATTTTAATGATCTCTGATTTGTTGAATTCGTCTCCGTTTTAGAAGTAGGGAATGGGAATGGGAGGTAGGGTAAAGGATCTAAGGGAAGGAGGAATAAAGGTAGGAAAGGCAGGGGAATGGCAGCAACGCGATGGGTACCATTTAAGAAAGAGCAATGAAATGTTGTATATATGTTAATGGGATCTAAGAAGGCTGTGAAAAAAGGGGGGGGGGGCGGTGAAGTAATGAGTAGGAGGAAGAGGAATGGGGCAGCGTAAGGGGGGTTGGAGAAGGTGTGGAAGGTGTGGAAGGGACAGGAGAAGAAGGATAGGAGAATTGGAGGTAGAGTAAAGAGGCATGTGGAAGGTGGGGCAGGGGAAGTAATGGCAGGGAAAGGATAGACAAGGGGAAGGGCAGCAACGCGCCGACTACCAGCTAGTTTATTATAAATTACGTATGTATATATTTTTTAATAAAAACAAATACATTTGTTTTGTTTATTTAAAGGCTGCAGGGTATGTGTATTCGTAAACACATGTCTGTGGCTATATTATTAATGGTTTCTTGTTATATTTAAGCTGTAAACACAATACACGCTTTGCATCACGCGTGCTTTGTGGAACGCTTTGCTATTTTACAATAAACGCGCGCGCTAGTAAGCGTGAAGCAAAACGTTTATTGCGTTACCATCTTTATTCCATCATGCACTGCACCACAAGTATAGAACTTATGTCATCTGTACAAGTTCATGTGTACAGTTAGATACGCATACTATAGCAACAGAGAAAGCAATTACTGTACAGGCATATAATACATTGGAGTAAACGAGTTGATGCTAGTTATACATTGTGCGTGCATATGTGTATGTGTGTACGCAGTTCGAGCTCACTTGACCTTGTAATAACTGCAAACAAACAAACGCAGTCGACGACGCATTCCGTATAAGCCAAATTAAACGTAGCCTGAAGGCTGGTTTTTTTTTTTCGCCAGTTAGTTATCTATATAGCCAAAAAAAAAAAAAAAAAAAAAAAAGATGAGCCAAGCATTGCAGCAGCCGCCGCAAATACAACAGCAACGGCGTCAGCAACGCTGTCTGGCGGCCTTCGATTTTGATTATACAGTAGTCGCACAAAATACGGACACTGTGTGCCGTGATCTACTACCGCCGGAGCAAATTTCCGGCAAGGAACTAAATGATCTCATGGATAGCGGCTGGACCGACTATATGGCTGAGGTGTTTCGCCTGCTACATCAGATGGGCGTTACGCCGACACGCATACGCAACACAATACGCGGCATACCAGAGGTGCCGGGCTTTGTGCGACTGCTAAAACGTTTGCACAAACAGTATCACTTTGATTTAATCATTATTAGTGACTCAAATAGTCTTTTCATTGAGGAATGGCTGCAGGCGCACGGTTTGGCCGATTGTTTCGCTGGCATCTTTACAAATCCAGCTGAATTCGATCCTGACAGCGGCATGCTGCGTTTGCAGCCGTATCATCAGCAGACAGAGTGTAAGCTAAGTGCACCGAATCTATGCAAAGGACGCGTACTTGAGCATTTCGTCATAGAGCAGGATTTACGCAATAACATACGCTACGATCAAGTATTCTATGTGGGCGATGGCAAGAATGACATCTGTCCGGTGTTACGCCTACGCGGCTGCGACTTTGCCTGTGCACGTCTTGGGTTTGCCATGGAGAAAAATCTGGTTAAAAATCGCAGTAAATTAAAGTTGCGCGCAACGTTGCTGCTGTGGAAGAGCGGTTTTGATTTACTCGAACAATTCGAGGCGCTGCCCGTTTTCATAAAATGCAACAAAATCCAAGACGAAACAAATAATTCCGAGGCGGCAGCTGCTGAGGCTGAATTAAAAGTTGAGTGCGCTGCTGGTGCCACCGGCCGTAATAATGATAATGATGATGATGATGATAATGCGGACAATGATGGCGTCGTTGGCGTTCAGAATGCTGATAAGCCGAATTAGTAAGGGTAGTAAGAGTGTAAATTAATATAATTTTTCTGTGTCTGTGTTGGCTGCTTTTGTACAAATTTATTTATTAGAAATATGTAATTTATTTATAGATGTGAAGTTATTATTATGTATACATATTCATATAAATAGGATCATCGCTATAAATTTTTGTGTAATATTCATATACAATACATATATAATGCATATAAAATAATTTAATGAGCATATTTTTATTATAAGCTGTAGCCATAGGGTAAAAGGGTAAATTAAGTTTTTCCAAATGTATGTAACACACAGAAGAGCGTAACAGACCCTATATAGTGTACTTATTCTTGATCAGCATCGGAAAACGAGTCAATATATACATGTACGTCTGTTCTTGCATCCGTCTGTTTGAACGTACACATCTCGTAGACTATAAGAGTTTGAGACATCATGTTTAGATATTTAAACTCTCCTTTTCCCTCAGATAGAGTACTAAGCTAAGAGAACATTTCAACCCACATACAAATTTGACTCCCATTTCTTAAGTTTTTGTTTGAAATTTTGTATTTGTTTGTTCCTAGTTAAGCTAGATGGTTTCAATTTTATTGTACAAGTATCTTACGTCAAACCTTATGAAATATTTCATATAGGCACAGAACGTACCACTATAATGGGTAGCCCCTATACAGACCAGCCACCCAGTTTTGAGTTTTTGTATGCAAATTGGTTGGTTTCTTTATTTAATTTAGCTCGAAGTACCAAATTTGGCGTATCTTTTATTAAAAAAATGTCTGCCGGTGCTGGAAAAATCTGTCCAACTTAGTAAATTCTTTGAAGAAGATGTTATTTGAGGTTTGTCATACAATAATTTGCTCCTTTAAATAATCGAAACGGCTTTGAAAAAATGTTTTATTTTATCTGCGCCGATATTGTGAAACGAATATCTTGAGTTGAATGGTCAGGGTCCTCGGTTGTAGAAATAGGAAATACTGTTTTTAAGGCACCACCCCAAAAACTCTACTGGAACACAAACTGGTTTAAGAAACAAGCAGTCAATTGAACTAATTTAACTAATATTTGAAAGATTAAAGTGTCGTAAAAGTGAGAAAAATTATTGAAGAAGATCAACATGAATGTAATATATATTTCCATTAAAATTTTCGTGATTCAATTCATAAAAGAAATGCTACAAAAATGTTGCCTGGTGTAGAATTTGTAAATCGAGTTTGAAGACGTTCGTTCCTATGAAATAAAGTGACAACTTTAAACCGCTTTACACCTTGCGTTAGAATACACAAATCGAGTTTCCAAGCGGTACGTTGAAATAAATTGTTTTACTCCATATAATGTTTGATCCATTTCCACTTTTTGCTTAAATTCCGCCTTAGTATACATTACTTACCTTACCTCTAGATCAAGTAGAACAGTTTATGCTATATTCGTTAGTGTTCAATTGCACAAAGATGCAGTTGAAGAGTCAGTGTACTCTCTCAGGTACAATATTGTGCTTTGTGGCAGACCGCCATTTATTGCAGCGGCTGTCGCAGTTACAATCAATGCTGTTCAATATCGAACGACGTTGGAAAATTCACAACTTTAGTTCCAACTGTATGATGCTACAGTGCATTCTCTGCAAGGTACACGAAACCATATCGACCAGCACATTATTTCGCGCAATAACGTCTATAATTGACCACCGAGTTCAGATTAAGCCGCTGCCGACTGGGTTCTTTGAACTTATATGAAAGAAAGAGTGTACATCATCCATCAAACTGAAAACCAATATGCTTAATGAAAACCGTGTCATAGTACCGCAAATTTAGCGAAAGATTATGGAAAATGTTTTGGAAAAATCACGAATTTGCAAAGGACTAAATGGCCATCGTTTGCGAGACGTTTTATTTCATGTTCAAGTCGCCTTTTGTATAATTTAATCTGAAATTTAAAAGCTATAGTGAACCTCTCCATCTTCATTTATCTTTTAAATTAGTTATGAAGAAGACTAAATATATCAATTATTATATACTACTGTTCGGGATTTGCTCATGTTCAGTAGCTCCTGCAGAAAAATTGGCTCTATGTGCAAAACCATTTGAAGTGGAGACTAGAGAGAAAGCGTTCTGTTGCCATCTGCGCAAGATGTATTAAAAAGCTTAACTCGAACCGCCAAATGCAGCGCACTCAGTACAGTTTATAATGGGAATGTGTCGAATCGGTTGATCTTTAAGCCTTCCAGAGAGAAAAGTTGGCGTTTCTGCACGTTCGTGCACGTTGAAGTGCATAAAAGGAAGCTACTCTGTATAAATATGGTGACCTATGCAAATGATTCTTAGATTTTATCCTCAGGCGTGAACATTGATGAAATTTGTGCGAGAATTAATATTTATTTGGAGTATTTATTAAATTATTTCAATGCGCGCAACCTCAAGCTTTCAACTCACAAGTCATGCATCTTCTTCCATTTTCACCTCCTGGACTAATGATGAATCTAGATATCTTTGTTAGAGGTTTGAGGATTTCCTACGATACTTGGGACAACATTTGATCCGTTACTTAGATTTTCGGCTCATGCCACCAACACAAACAATCGTCACAAGTCGATAAATAGTGCTTAAAGCGCTTGTTGGGTCTTCTTGGGTAAGGAGAAAAGAGAAAATAATTATCACCTACAAAACTATTTGGACGTTCTGTCCTAAATTAAGCTGCTCCTGTCTGGACTCCTTATCTTAGTAAGTCTCAATGGTAATGCCTGCAACGAGGTTAAAATAGTGCTTTGAGAACGGCTATTGCTTGCAGTTCCTGTTAGGTGCGTACAGGAGCAATCATCGAAACCATGACACCCCCACGAGAATAGCCCCTATCCGAATAAGAAAGGATATTAGAAGAATCGTATAGAGGAGTATATTTATATATATATACTTCAGGTAGGGCTCAATTACATAAAGATGAAATTTGAATAATCAATCAGCGCTCAAAGGGCTGATTGATGCAGCCGAAGATAAGCTTTTACAACAACAACTGTTCAGAAATCTAATCTCTAGCATTTGCGAATTCTGATGTGCGTTGATTACACAGATCAACATGGTTTAGTTGTTGGAAAGCTAAGGCTCATTTCCGAAGTAATTTGCTGCGTAGCATCCGAATCCGGGGTCAGAATTGGCCCATCACGTCAGGTATTTGAGGTTATGTAGCCGAAAAACGGCGTTTTTTCTACTTTTGAGGTTATGTGGTATGGTTTTTGTGATCTGCCGCTCCATTTACATCATTTAGTACCACTCTTGCTCTTTAATTTTAGAGTTCAAGAGAGTTCCAATTACAATTTGTTTTTTTTTTCGCAAAGTTATGGCTATTCGAATTTACGAAATATATGCCTTCGACGTCATTCGGGTACATAACCTCAAATATCTCAAAATCCAGACGTGATGGGCCCGGATTCGGAGTGTACGCAGCAAATAACTTCAGAAATTATCGCTCAGCTTTCCAAAACAACTGACATGGCCCCGGTATTTGTAGGTAGACCTGTGCTATGTATAAAACAGTCAGTTCAAGCGTTAATATGCATGTATGTACTTCTATATAAAATATTTGGCTACGCATTGCAATATCTTCACCTCGCTCAGCGATTCTAGCGAAGACATTAGCGCTGCTTAGCTAACTTATTACTTATTAAAAATGAAAAAAAAAAAAAAAAACAACCATAATTATATTTAACGACCAGAGTAGTCTTTAATTAATTAAGTAATATACAAATTTTTATAAATTCTGTTTAACTTTGAATAGAAAAAAAAGGAAGGCATAATTGCCTCATTTGTTGTTTCTTTCTTTTTCATAATTGGCTGGCCAGGACTTTAAGGCGCATCATTTTCAATGCGTTAGTACCAAGTGCCAGCATAGTTTCAATTATAGTCAGTATATAGTAGTATATATACATTTAAAATTAGTTTAGATTCTGTGTCTACGCATTTTTGCTTTCAAAACAAAACTTATATACAATATGTCTGTTAATTTTTTTTTTTTTTAACTGTTTGTTTTTTGAGACAATTAATGTCTTATGAATGAACTTAAATATGTACATTTCTCACGGCACTGCAGCACATTTCTTCTCTAATATATATTGTATATACATATGTATAAATGCTTATAATTCTATCAGTTTTGAGTGTAAACTCTGTTAAATTGTTCATAAATCTTAAAATTAAAACTCTTTTTGTTGTTACTCTCTTAACTAAGTTATTTGTCTCACAGACTGCAAATTTATAGAAAGAAAGAAAGAAAGAAAGAAAAAAATACATATGACATGCTGTATGGAAAAATGAAACACTTTAGCCAACAGCGTGTCATATAATAATGTTCATTCGTAAATATATACTTATACTATATGTGTACATATGTATATGAAGCAATAAGTATATAAGTTTACAAACAATGTTAAATGTTCATTTCATGTGTAAAATAAAGTAAATACAATATTTAGTTTTAAACAATATTAACCAAAAACTAAAAGGATTTTTTTTCTTTAATTCATTGTCAATTCGTATGTTAAGTTTTAAACCATCAAATTAAGTGCGTGAGACAGAGAGCTTTGTTTGCAGAGTTTATGCATTTTATATTATGTCGTATATACAGCCTATAATATATATATATATATATATATATATATATATATATATATATATATATATATATATATATATATATATATATATATATATATATCGTATATAATTAACTATTTATTTATATGTCTTCTTCTGAGTTGGTTTTGTTTTGTTTTTTTTTTTGTTTTGTTTGTTTTTTTCTTTTTGCTAATTGTGGAACGTCGATTATCAACTAAATATTATCACTTATATAGGCTGATGAATTACACTAGTTTACAGCAAGGAAAAAAACTTGCTCGTACATATTTTTTAGAGTAATTTTTTGTTACATAACGGTATATTTGTGTTTTTTTATGTAAGCCTTTATGTAGACCAGTGTCTTGCATAGCATAACATAACACTTGCTTTAATTTAATCACATTTCTAGCGAATTATCATGCTGCGAATTATCATGAACGCTGATTTAAGTGAATGCATACACTAAAAAACATAAATGTACCGTTAGCTAGATGAATGTCTCAAATGTATGTAAAGGCAAGCTGATTTCGTTTTTAAAGTTGAAACTTGTAAACTAGTGTTATGTATACACCTCGTATAGATATGAAAAAGCATTGAAAAACAAAAGTAGTTACGCATGTCGTTAAAGTATATGATATAAAAAATTATTAAATTCAAGGCTTTTTTTTCGCGCTTTTTCAAGCATTATTCAAAAATGATTTATATAATAATATGCAAACACATTAGTTTGCATTGATTGTGCTTTCGTTGAATATAAGAGTAAAGTTTGTTGTTGCTGTATGCGACGTGCGGTTGCGGTGCAAATATAAGTAAGTAAAAATAAAAATTGAAAAAAGTTCAGAAAAAAAAAAAAAAACAGAAAAGAAAAGAAATGGAGAAAAAAAAGGCATCATTTGCTTTTTAAGATGTAAGCGGCGACATGCCAATGGTGCCTTGTGGTGGTGGTGGTACGACAACACCCAAATCAAGGTTCTTGATTAGCATTTGCAACCATTGTTTGGTTGATTTATCATCTTGCAAACACATGGAAAATGTAGCATCGCGTAACTGATCCGGCAGACATTGACGTAAGGCCTCGCGTGCGCTGTAATAAATATATTGTATTATTAAATACATATATAGTAGTAATGTTTATATCAAATAAAAATAAAAAAAAAAAAAAAAAAAACTTGACGAGTTAAAAACCAAGTATTTATGTTATAAATTACTACAATCTTTCTTCTAGGACTTCAAATTCGATTCTCAACTTACAATAATTGAAAGCAACTTCTCCACTATTTAAACACTAAAATGGTGGACAAAAGTATTTTGACAACACAGTGCAAAATGTAAAACCGCTTATTTCTGCAAACAGAGAGAAGTAACGGTATCCGTTCAATTTTTTAGAGAAAGAGAGAGAGAGAGAGGATATTAAAAGCTTTAAGAGAGCAAAAGATTACATTGGTGACGTGACGCATTTCTTTTCTATGATTAGCTGCGTGGCAGATTAACATTCTTTGGCTGGACAAAAGTATTTTGACATTGCTTTTTATACCATTCATACATAGTGTGAAATGGTCTTATCAGTTTGTCTGAAAGTTTGTAACGCATTAAAGGAGGCACCGTAGACCCCATACAGTATATACATATATTCTTGATCAGCTCGACGAGACGAGTCGATCTAGCCATGTCTGTCTGTCCGTCTTTATGTTGTTGCGCATTTTTTGGGGACCAATTTTTATGCTATCCAGTTGAAATTTTGCACATACACTTCTTTTTTTATTGCAGTTTAATAGAGTGTCAAGATTGACCCGCCACGCCCACTTTTCGGTGTAGCCCCCATACAAACTCACCGCCCACCTTTGAGTTTTTTTATGAAAAACTTTTTTATTGTAGTCAATATCAACTTAATAATTTATATGGTAACTTTTATTGGACGGATGCTTGACATAAATATTAATGGGTGGGACCCGCCCCTTGTTTGGTGTAGCCCCCATACAAACCTACTGTCTACTTTTTCCTTTTTATATGAAAAACTTCTTTATTAAAGTCAATATTAGGTTGAAATGCAAGGCAAGTCTTTTTATGGCCAGCCGCTTAACATACAAAGACTAATGGGTGTGGCCCGCCTAATATTTGGGGTAGCCGCAATACAAACCAACCGTGCAATTTTGTGTTTTTTATGAAAAAATTCTTCATTTAAATCAATATTAGCGCGAAATTTGATTAGGTGGATTTTAGTGGACAACCGCTTCATATACATATACAAATGAGCGTGTCCCGCACAATTTTTTGAGGTAGTCCCATATAAACCCACGTCAATATCAACTTGAAATTCGATATGGCAGCATCTTACACATCCACTACATCGCTTCATATACATTTTTGTGGTGTTCCCTATTTAAACCTCCACTTTTATGTTTTACAATACAATTAAAAATGTCGTGTGAATAGTATTAGAGCATCGGTTCAACCGAAGTTAACGTTTTTTCTTGTTTAATTTTCATTTTTGTTGTTTCGATTTCGATCAAATTTTGTGGCAATATTCAAAATAGTCCCGTGGGTAATCCTGTGAAGTTTCGTGTCGATTTGATAAGCAGGATTTTTTAGATTTTCCTTCAATTATTTTTTGTTTCAATAAGGAGCAAGTGGAAGGTGGGGAAGGAGTGGCAGGGGATAGTGGTGGTTACCAAATAAATAAAAATAAGAAGAATGATTCAGTACAAAATAAGACCAGATCGGGAAGACTACGCTAAACAAAGCTTATAGAGGACCGCATAATTCTGAGGATATTTAAAGAAAATGTGCTGATTACACTAAAAGCTGTGTCGATTGAGCTCACAGAGCACCATAAAATATCAATAAGTAGAAAAACTGTCGAAATACGGCTAAAGGAGGTCGATTATTTTCATGAATTCCATGAATTTAAACAAAAAATAAGCCGAAAAGGTTAACATTCCCTTAATCCTACATAAACAAGCCGCAATCGTTTTGGGAACCAGTATAATGTACGGATGAAAGCTCTTTTGAATATCATGTATCGAAGAAAAAGGTTTATTGCAGGTTACCAACACATTGTGGTGGAGGATCGATTTGATAACAATTGATGGTACAATGAATAAGGATAAATATTTACGTATTCGTAATGTCTGGTGATCGGCTCATTGGACAATCCTTTATACTGCAGCAGGACAACACTCTATGCCACAAGGCCCATATGATAACTGAATTTTTGAGGAATGTTGAAGTCAATACATTAGATTAGCGACCTCAAAACCCCGATCTTAATATAATAGAGAACGTTTGGGCTTATATAAAAAGAAAACGAAGCTCAGACTTATCTAGAACGCCCGAGGAGACGAATGCTGATATGAAAAGTGCAATAGCCAAAGTAGACAAGTATAATGGAATATATAGTATACCATGTAATGAAGACGGGACCAATATATGCAATAAAGTAGTTCTGGATACCATGCCAAATGCTGTTCAGTGAGCGCCTAGCCCATCGACGAAAACATGTGGCAGTCGGAAGAGGCCAGGTCTGGTGAATAAGCGGCATGGGGTGGGTAGCACATGATCCAAGTAGTTTTGGACCAATCTTGACGTGTGCGATGGTGCATTGTCGTGAAGTAAAATCATCTTGTCTCATGTCTTTGTTATAATCTTCGGCCTTTTTTCATGCAGAGCACGGTGCATATTCATCAGCGGTTGGTGGTTGACAGTGTCACCAGGTTTGAGATGCTCATAGTGGACAATACCCTGCTGATCCCACCAAATGCACAGCATCGTCTTTCGATTTGGTCTTGCGGACGATGTTAAAGATTGGCCGGAATAAACCCACGATTTCTATATATGCAGCCACATCTTTCTTTTTTGTATGGTGATCAAGATTTCGCATGTGTTTTGGCGTTGCTTCATCTGCCTATAGTTCATTTCGTGAGGCACCCATTTTCCGATCCTTCAAAATTTTCTCATGGCACGTAGGAGTATGGAAATGGCTGGTTCATTAACACTCAATTGCTCGGCAAGTATTTTTGGCGATTGGGTGTCGTCCACGTCCAAAAGACCCTGTAATTGAAGGTGCTAAACATTCCTGGGCTGATTTTCACACTCCTTGTCACTTAGCTCAAAATGGCCGTCTTAAGCCGATTTAAGTTTATTCACTTGGTCTGTCGATATATATGAGCACAGTTCTGTGTTTCATTTAAAGATTCATACGTATCCAAAAAAATATAGTTTGCTGTAAATATTTTCTTGTTTAAAAATACTCGTGTCTTAGAAATTTCTGCATCGATGGCCCGAATTGTGAGCTGTGTATGTATATAAGCTAAATATACTTTATTGTATATATTGTTCCGTCTCCATTACATGGTATACTATATTTTCCATTATATAGTTATTTGATTGATTGCGCACTTACCGTGGATTGTCGGATAGACGCAGATAGCAGCGTACAACATGCTTTAGTAGACGTGCGCACGGATCTTTAGCCAGCTGTATAACCATTTTTCCCTGTGAAAAATATAGCATATACATATATGTAAGCATGCAGATTTTTTTTTCCTTTTCTATCAACTTACCAAAATAATGGCAACATGTGAGAAACGTTCATAGGTCTGGCATATATACGAAAGACCCGACTCATCCAATAGTATCTTTTGCAATATGAATGTTGCAACAGTCTTGCTCAGCTCAGAGCCGCTTTCCATTATGCGCAAGCACAACGGTATGATCTCGGTGGTCAGTAGAAAAGTAATAACCTCCTGTTCGTCGGTCTTTACGAGTGCACCAATAACACCCAGGCTTGTTAGGCGTAGATATTCAAATGGACGCGTCTTCGAAGTGGTCGATAGGAAGGGATACAAATACAATGGTATCTGTGCCTGCAAAAAAGCGGTACGCGTCTCTGGATGCGAAGCAACGCACTGCAAGAGAGCCAGCGCATTGCAAACGCGATTCGATTGATGTGCCGTTAGTGTCGGCGGCGATATGGCCGGATAGATGTTAACTATCTCTTGCAGTAGAGCACAAGTAGTGCCGAAGCTATTCCACAACATTGGCGCCAGATCGGTCTCGCGTTTTTTGCTCAATTCAAGCAAAGCAGTCTCTCTGGTATCCGGATGTGCCAGCTCGTTTATCCATTGATAAACCTGCCGGCAGAAGTAACGGTGTCGTAGAATATAAAAAAAAAATATGATATGGAATGTGTAAAAGAGATAGCAACACAAGCATCAGAAAAACGGAAAAAAAAAATATGCAAAATATAGCCGCAAAAATTTTTTTTATTCTTTTAATGCAATTATTTCATACCTTCTCCTGTTCCGCTTGTTGTTGTGGATTTACCATTGGACTTTGTTGTGAACTCATTTTAATTATATTTCAACAATTGGCAAAGTTGTGAAAATAGCTTGAACTTTTTTTTTTATTTAATTAAATCTACGCAATTTCCGAAAAGACGACTACGACGACGACACTTCTGTTGCTTTTCTACTCAATGGTGGCGAATCGGTAAATAGCTCTACTCGCTTAACCCAACTGTAAAACGGTTAGAAATACTGGTACGCATGCAGCGTAGTCAGCCGCTAAAAAGCAGTGTTGGTAAATTTTAAACGATTTTGCAAAAGATGGCTCAAAAATCTCCAATTAGGGTACAGGTTCTTTACTTTAATAATAAAAAATAACAAACTATTTTATTTAATAAATAATAATTTATATAAGCTGTTACCAACTGGCTGCCACAACTTTGTACACACCCGTTGCCTCAAAATGAATAACAGACAAAGAGTTAATTAGCGTACAGGGTTTGCGTTGTTACGTTCCTGTTCTTCGTTGTTCTTAAATGCTGAGATATGACTAATTTAATTTTTATCTTATATAGGAGGCGTGGCACTGCCCACTTTTCCTCTGGATTCCTCAACATACGTACCAAATCTCATCCATCTGCCTCAAATATATACTGAACTAAGATGAAATGGATGCTTCTATTATAATTAATATTTCAAAGATTAACGGAATAGGGCGGACAGGAACGCCCTATTCCTCCGATGCTTCCTTCGAGGCGTTGTAAGCATTGTGTAAATATTAATACTACTCAAACGCTGTGTTCTGTTCTATCTTATATAAACTCCGAGATTTAGTTGTTCAAATATAAGAAGGACGGACGGAAATAACTATATCGGCACGACTTTTAATGCTGATCCAGAATAGATATACTTTAAGAGCCATACCTCTTCACGTTACATACATTTGCACAAACTTAGCATACCCTTAGTTCTCCACTGTATCATATAAATATAATCTGTTTTTATTAAAATTAAACTGCATTTGAGTAGTTTTTTTTTTAGCTGTACGGCAGTTTTTTCTGCTTCTTTCTTTCTCTTTTTTTTGTTAAATGTTTTGAAACAGCTGCTATAAACGGTTTAAGAATAAATATATTATTTTCTTTTCAACTGTCGAAAAATCAGCTTTGTTCGTTTCTTTAACTATTTTTCTTTTGCAGTGCAGCCCTGACATAAAGTGTGCAGCCGTTGGAAAACCTTTCTGCGTTTAACCGTTGTAGCAACTTGAAAAACCTGCCATACCTGGAACACATGGGTTTAGTGTGTTAGAAAGAGATGGAGGATATGGATATTGTATCGAACAGATCAAGTGGCGTCTTAGCAATATTTGCATCGGAATTGCTACCAAATAATTTAGTACCAATTGAATAATTCGAGACGTAACGCGTGCACAGCTGTGCCAGTTGCATTGTCAAATGGATCAGTTTTCGCACGATTTAACATTGGCGCTGGAGGAGACATCACTAATGATGGTCAGATCGTCCGGTGTAAGTAGGTGGGGTTCGCGTCGCAGAACCCTATCTACTGGTAATTTGCGTAAGTATAAAATAAAAAAAAAAACAAATAATTTGTAATACTAAAATATGTGTGTGTACTTATGCATAACTAATTTATATATTGCAAATAAACACACACATACACGTACGTGCACGGCGCAGCATCTGCGCCGCAACCAACGGAGGACTCATCTAGCAGTCCAACAGATATTATCAGCGAACAAAAACATAATCATCACCAACATAATACAACGGCGCACGGCAACAATGATGCCGCCAAAGCTAAAATACACAGCAATATCGATGGACTGGATGTACATCAATTACAGATGCCAGTGAGTGATTCGGATGAGAAGGAACATGCAACGCTACCGCTGCGGCTGCCGTGTAAAGCGCTTAATACGGCCATACGTTTGGGTACGCTGGAGTCGGATTCGGTAAACGAAACAAACTTTAGTCCGGCCAGGTAAGTAGTAAGCTAAATACGGTGTATTTTGTAGAGTTTGCCATTTTCCCGATATTAATCACTGTCATAATTTGAGTCAGACCTGGTGACGCTATTGGCATTTGTGCTCAATTTGGTTTGCCTTTTATCAGGTATAGACTAACGCTAGAACAACGCTTGCAAATCGAGCTTCAGTTCGGGTATATTACCATTTTACGATGTACGATCGTCTATTGAGCATCTTTGTGCATTCACTTTATGGAAAATTGTACGTGAAGATATCGGACCTGATAAGATTCAGCTGGTGCAAGTATTAAAGCCTTACGTTGGGTCAATTGGCTGAAAACCATATGTGAAACAAGCCATCTTATCACATTAATCTGCGCAGTGATGAGGCTCATTTCTGCTGCAATGAGCATGTCTGTAAGCAATAATGCAGCATTTCTCTGGGGTTACAAGAAGTTATTGATTCACATGCGAACAAACCAGCAACTTAGAAGACTATATTGTGCGAACCATTGCAGAGATGCGGCCACAGCTGGTAAACAATTTTTTTTCGAAAATTGCACTTACAGATTGAGTCACACTGCGAGCCTACATAATTAAAAACTAATGGCATTAAATTTTCATTCTTTTAAGCCAGTTTTCAGTTTAAAATTATGAAAACTTGAACCTCTAAAAAAACACTCTTTAGTAGTTTCAGTACGGAAGCTTATTTTACTAATATATAATTATTTTCTTTTTTCTTAGATTTTATAAGCCAAGTTCACGTCGTAAACGCAAAATTAAACGCATGTCCATGGAATTCGATTTGATGCACAATGCCTGTGTATCACCTACATCGCCGCATAGTATCGAATCACCGCTGCAGCCTGCAATTTTGCGTACAAACACATCAACAGAGTGCAATGCTGCTTCTGCAACAAATAATGCTGGCGGCAATAACACGAAGAACAATACTAAACAAAGTGTAGCGCCGTCTGTATCGGCGACCGGCACAGTGCGTAAACGTTTATTAAAACCGGACGCTGGCAGTCGTTCAAATACTATATTCTTTTGCGGCAAACGTAAACGTTCAAATCGTGATCGTTATCATGAACATGATACTACAACAACAACTGTTGCAGCAGCACAACAAACGAAAGTACCACATTCGTCCAGCATGCCACGGCATCAATATATTGAAGAGTATCGCATACGACCGCGTAGTTATTCGTCCACATCTAAACCGCACAGTGAACGTTTGCTGCCGCTAAATAAAGGACTACTCTCAAAAATCGAGCGTATCTCACAGACGCAAAAGACTGAAGATAACGATAGCTGTATGGAGCAGCCGACAATTGTTGATAGCATAGCAACAGTGTGTGTTAGCGATAGCATCGTCGATGGATGTGGTAATAATATAAATAATAACAGTCTCGGCGTTAGCGGCGGTATCGAAAGCATTGTAGAACAATTAGATATTGTAGTCAATGATGTGTCATCAACATGTGCCACCAAAAATACAACGACCACAAAAACACATGTTGCATGCATTGTGGAATCTATAAATGTGCCTATATGTGCTGTTATGGAAACAAAAAGTCCAAAATGCGAACAGCAGCAGCAGCTAGTCGAAGAGGAAACAACTGCCGGCGGTGGCGGCATTGATAAAATGTTTCTGCATAGCTATCGTAAGAAAAATTATATTAATATCAATGCTACAACAATAGGCGGTAGTACCAACACCAACACCACCACCTGCAGCAGCAGCACTGGTTTAACATCAAAAGCAGCACGTCTACGTGCACGTCGCGCACAACAGCTGCAATTTGGCATGATGATGACCGATGAACTGCAAATACAACAGACTATGGACTGTAGCGAACTGAAAGATTTTCTTAGTTCTAGTTCGTTAAGTTCCTCTTCTGATAGCGAAGATGATCATCGTGCTGTCAACGATACTGATCGTGAAGGTGATGATGAATTAACCGATTGGCCAGGTAATGAATTTACGCATGGTTTTAAATACGATCCAAAGCGTAAGCTGACTAAAAAGTCAACGCTGCCGCAAATACGTTCGGATGATACTATCGGTGAGGATGATACGCTTATGTCGGCGACGGATTGTAGTAGCATTATAGCTATGCCAACGGGTACGACTACTACAACTGCTGCTGCTGCTGCTGCTGCAACAGCAACATATGATGCTATGCCACCGTCATCGCTAATGTGTGATGCTATGCAAGATGTTTGCCGTTTTCAAGCCTCTGAACCCATACGCATTGCCATGCAACGCGGCGCTGTTAGCTTTAGCAATAATGACATCGTTGGTAATGTTGGCACCACTAATTTAATTGATATTGTTGAAAATATTGATATTGATAACAATATGAGTTACATACCGCCACTTAGGCAAATTGAAAGCGAAATGTCCGGCGAAACTTCAAATCCGTTTCTATCATCATCGCCACCGCTGCAAGCAACGGAAGTACGTGAAATACGCGCTGGCTGTCGTCGCATTAAAGGCGAACGTGCTGGTTTTAGCATTAAACTCAGCGTTAACGAACGGCTGGCACGTTTTCTACAGGATCCACGTCAAATGCAAATACGTCTGCCGGATATTGAGATCTATGAACATGATAGTCTGCTTAATCTGGCGACGCTCTATTCACTCAATATGACATTGGATAATGGCTGTGTGGTATTAAGCAAAACAAAGTAAGTTTTTTTTTTTTTGTTGTTTGTTTTATGCCAGTCACACTAACCTACCTGGTACAGCCACTTGGGTCACTCCTTCCCCCTACTCAACCTTCCCTCTACCCCACCTTCCCTCTGCCCCACCATCCCCTGCCCCATCTTCCCCATGCCCCTTTACACTACCACCAATTATCCTACCCCTCTTCTCCTGCCTCTTCCACCACTTCTACAACCACCCCTTACGCTACCCCCATTCCTCTGCCCCCTTCCCCTACCTCTCCTTACTTTACCAACCCTTTGACATTTTAAAATGATAAAAAAAAGGTTTGAACTTCCTTTTTTACTAAAGTATTTGCTTAGGTTGCTAGTTTTAGTAGTGAAAATAACTGGTTTATTTTTAAAAAGAACTTCTTTGTTGGGTTTAATTACCTACTGTAGATAATGATGTGTTCTGTAAAGTCGTAGTATGTATATTGTTTTCTTCTATTATCAATAGTTTTCGCAGTGCACTCGATGTAAGGATCCCTAATATTTTTTGAAAATATAAGAGCGTACTATTTATATTTCGGGAATAGCAAATAATAACAAACATTTTTAAATGAAAATGGTTTTATTGTTTTTCAAAATATTCCCCTTGATGATCAATACACTTTGGCATTCGTTCAAACCATTTGTCAAAGCAGTTTTTCCATTCCTCTTGAGACAGCTCCAAAACATGGTTTTTGAACGCTTCAACTGCTTCTTCGGCGCTCGTAAATCGTTGACCACGCAGTTTACCTTTGCCAAATCATGACTGTACGGAGGATGAGCCATTAATTCGATGTTTTGACTGCTCAAAAATGCACTTGTTTGGCCAAATTGCTTTTCTTAACTCACTGTAAACAAAACAAATAGCAATTGTACATCAAAACTTTGTGAGTACGTTTATGCCAAAAAATGTCAAACTTTATTATGGTGTGGCCAGATTTTAGCTTTTGACATTAGTGTTGCCAGTTCATGAAACATAAATAGCAGCCCACGTAATATAGCCTATGTCAACCGCTGATAGTGTAGCTTCCCAACAGTGAAAGAATTTTTCAAATCGGTTCAGTATTTTCGGAGCCTATTGGTATCAAAGAATCAAACCTTTCCTTTTTATAATATTAGTATAGATATAAATATATCAGGGACGTGACCCTTCTACTTTTTTGAGTAGTTTTTATGAAACAAATTTTTATTGATGTCAATACCAACTTGGAATTTGTTGTTGTTGTAGCAGCTCCTTCTTCCTGTGAACTGATACAGCCACTTGGGCTGAGTTGGACAACCTTTGGCTGCACAAAACTTCTTGTGCAGATCGGTCCGGGGCGTAAACCCAGTCGTCCTTGGGAACGACTTGGAATTTGTAAGTGTGGCTGCTTATGCACGTACATATATCACTGTGGACTGTAGTCCACGCAAGTGACGAAATTTCACATATCTATAAATATGTGATCTGCCCTACCCTCTCCACCCTCACTTTTGTGATTTTATATGAAAAAAAAAATGTCGTTACAGGCAGCATCTATGTACGTGTGAAACTTCGGTACATGACCGAAGTACTTAAACGTTTTTTTTTTCTTCTTGTTTTTATAAACGTTTAATAATTTTTATTGTATTTATTCTATGCAGCAATACCACACAATCGATTAACATTGATCAACAGCATAATCTACAGCAGCACCAGCACCAGCACCAGCATCATCATGTCTTTCTCAGCGATTTCAAAAGACGTTGCTATGACGATGAGGAAAATAGCATCAGTGGTGAAAGTCTGCTGCCGCCACACAATACTAAATAGAATACAAGCAACATTTTGTATTATTTATTATTTATTTGGTGGCTGCAAACCACAACAACGACAACAACAATGACAACAACGATAACAAGAATGACCAACAGATGAGTAAACGCGTGTAGCAATTAATAAAGTATTTATTAACAATTATCTTGATAGATCGATCATCTTGGTGGATGATGTTTTGCGCCTGTCTGTCTGTACATATGTATAGTATATTGTATAGTTATAATATCAACAAACAAATCTGCGCAAATATGTATTCTTGAATATAGTTCAAACAATTGTACTACAATTGTTGCAATTTTAATGGCAAATACATAGTTTAAAATTTATAAATAATTTGGAAACGTTGCAATTATTTATAATTTAATTTTATACAAAACAAAAAAAATATGTATGTTTTTAACTAAATACATAAGTACAACGTACCTATGTATTGTATTCATATACTTCACTTGCAGTTTAGGCAACAAAATCATGTTTAATTATGTATGTATGTTTAGTTATGAATTTTAGCTGGTTTAAGTAAATTTTTTACATTTTTATTTAAAATTTTTTTGTTTAATCTTAAGAGCGAGAGAGAGAGTACAGTAACAATTGTTTTACAAAGCATTTCAAGCCACGGCACTGACAATTGTTTCGAGTTCAACTGCGCGAAATTTATAGAAAAAACGAAAATCGTTGTATCAGACGTATGTACATATTTATAGTATGTACAACAACATATATTATATGTATGAAAATAGCAAAAGAAGGTTACATATAGGGTTTTTCATTAGAGACATAAAAAAAATATTGTAATAATTTATTACTAGCGCAGCTTTCAACTTTTTTTTTTTGGAATCTATCAACGTTTGTCAAGGCTTACATTATTATCGTGTGCTTCAAGAGGAGTGCATGCACAAAAAAAAAAATTGGTCGTGTGTTGTGGATTTCATGGAGTAAAGTTTCGAACACCGACGCAGTAGTTCGTTAGTAATTTTTTAATAATTTCACCATGATAAAAATGTTAAACTTGATGACCTGACGTTTTGACGTTGAAAGTTCATGATTTTGAAAATTTAAGTGTGCTTTCGTATTAAAATATAAAATTTTTATGTCAAATGCTATCTCAAAGTCAAGCACTTCACTCGACTGCAGCGTACTTTTTTGTTGCAAGTAAGAAAATAGCAACAGAAAAATAAATAAGATAATAATACTTTGCACAGCGTACTGAGAATAGTGTGCGCACGGATCTGTACACGAAACAATTGTCGCCGTGGCTTAACATGCTTTGTGTAATAAAATAAGTTTTTCAATTTGTTTGTTCTCTCTCTCTCTCTCTCTCTGTCTCTTTAAAAATACGTTATGTAAAGTAATGCGCAATGTAAAATTGAGCCAGCTTAAATTCATAACTAATTTTCATAATATAGTTCGCACTAAATAAAGTTTACATATACATACATACTATTTATTTATATAAGTATGTTTATCGACAGTTTGATTTGGCTTAAGTTTGGTATTCTGTGCTTCGTTACACATACACATAGTAGTTTGAGTGTATGACAGCAAATAATTTTAACTGAATTATTTTAGCTTCCCTATATAGATATATATACATATATGTATATGTATATGTATATATATATTGTAGATATGTCAAGCAATCTTAAGATTTTAAATTGTAAATATTTATAACATTTAAAGTTTCTACGACAAGATTTGATTTTAAATTGTGCGCTCTTTTATTTTTGGTATTGTTCAGCCAAAACTATTTGACCTTTCAACTAGTAACATCTCTTAACTGAATTTCTATTTATTTATTTATTTAATAACTTACTATATTGCAACTAAATACATATGTATGTATATATAGTACATATATAAAACAGTTGCATTTACAATAAAATATAAAATTGGAATATAGTTTATTATAATAATAAAATTTGTAACTTATAACTAAAAAAAAAAAAAAAACATTTACAATAAAATCAAATTGGGTATACTACATTTAAAATATATTTGTTTTTTTTTTTTTTTTTTTATTTATTGTATTGGACCAAAAATATCAAATATTTTTATAACAATACAGATCGCTTTCAGTGTTTGATGGGATTCAAGAATATATCCATCTACTTGAGAGCTGGGCTCGCAGGTGGAATATTAAGCTGAATGTGCCTCGAAGTGCCAAGCAGTCAACTTCACCCTGAGGCGTGGTGAGGCTCCGTCAGTCTGGATTGATGGCACCACTCTCCATCCAGGCAGATGCGCCAAATACCTAGGGATCACTTTGGACAAAAGTCTATGCTTTCGAGCGCATCCATCCACCTGCGAGCCCAGCTCTCAAGTACATGGATATATTCTTGAATCCCATCAACGGCTTCATACGCACAGAGCAGAGGCAGAGTGGAAGATTGCCACATCATCAGCAAATGTAGACATCATGTATTTTCCGGCTAAGGCAAGCTCGTCAAGATCATCTGGAGTGGGGATGTCCGCTGTGTACAAATTGTACAAAAAACCCTGCCTTGGGGGACGCCCGCCTTCATAAATATAAATAAATATATTTGTACATTAAAAAAGCCAAGTGACCCATTGTGGAAATATTTATTGAAGCCCCCATTCAAAGCCGACATCGCACAAGTTGCCTTTGCTCATAGGCAGTTGGTGCCATGCAAGTGTTTGCTCGGCGCATGAAAATTGGAAAAATTAGTTATTGTAATTTAGAGCAAAGCGGATAAATAATGATTACATACTAGTCATAATGACTAGTAATTAGATTATTTATTTTTTTCGGGTAAAGTAATGATTCAAATATGATTATTTTAGTTTTATAATGATTACTGATTGATTACGATTACTAGTAATCAAAAATAGAATTCAGAATTACTGAAGATTACTAGAAAATAATTACAATTAGCTACAAATCATCAAAAAAAAAAAAAAAAAATAATAATAATTTGATTATTTTCAGATTACTTTTGATTTTTTTTTTTTTTTTTTTTTTGATTATTAAGCAGCTCTTGCATTCTGCTTAGCTTATGCAGTCTATTGCTTAGGCTTACAAGAGTTGGTATTAAGAATCCTGCGTTTGATGCAATAAATAAAAATTTACATTTTAATGAAGCACAACATATAAATAACATCTTAAGCAAATCAAAAATTACCATAATTCATGTTTTTTTTTTTTTTTTTCTCTTTGGAAGAAATCCAACGCCGTTGCAATTGGCTCAGCATCAGCACCTTGTCTAAGTTCAGGTACTTTAGGTCTCGTGGCGATAGCGCAGATTAAGCTTATCGCATAAATCATTCAGATTATCTTTGTGGCAAAGAAGCTTTCGAACTGCATCAAACCGAGTGTTCCAGCGTGTAACAAGTGGCAGAAGTAGTAACGATCAAAAGTGCTACACAATTATTTCAAACGATTTTAGCCACTTGCACTTTTACCACAAGTTGTTGCATTTATCGAACGTCTAAAAAATTAATATTTGACAAAAATTTATGCATGTTATTTTAATTTATTTTTTTAATTAACTTCTTATGCTGTATATATATATATATAGTAGCTGTTCAGTTTTTCAAATCTTTTCGAAGTCAAAGTATGCAAGCAAATTAAGGGTATGGCTGCAATATCTCTGGATGTTAGGTAACCACTGATCATTTTGATAAACTGGCAAGTCGTCATCAATTTCGTCTTCCAAAAAGTTGGTTTCGTTACCGTAATCTTTAAATGCCTTAATGAAATTCGTACCGTTATCCATAACGGTCATTACAATATTCGCACTATTCAAGCCAAATGAGGTGTTTATTTCAGCAATCAATTGCACAATTTTTACAGCAGAGTATGTTCCAAATAGTCTTCTGCATACTACAGATACCGATTGAAAACTGAACAATTCTGTGCAATTGATTGAATTGTTGGTGTCAACTACAGCAAAACATACGCATTCATTGTTTTTTTTTTTTTCGAAGCATCAGTTTGTTTCATTCCGCTTAGACATCTCCTCCTGGAAGAGTTTACGGAATATTTAACTGTCAGTAGCTTCTTTTTTAAACTTACTCGTATGTAGCTTTAGGTTAAATGATGTATTCCGAAGCTGCCACGGGGGCTAGCATTATTTTTTGCTTCTATTTATAACCGAAAATATTATGTTGTGCTGCTTAAAGATGGAAACACACCAACGATTTTGTCTTCACGCTTCGCTTTAATGCGTTAGTAAAATTTTTGGTCAGCAGTTGATAAGAAAGTTTTAAGCAAAAGTTTGCACGTGGTCTCATATACTCATATACCGTGTGTTTAATTGGCGGTAGTCGAGCCTAGGCCTGTATGCAGGTGCGGTTGGGATGGCTTTTATGTTGCGACGTACTGCGGTGTGTTATGGTTCTTGAATTTTCTTAAGATTAGCATCCGAACTCCAGCCGAAGATTGCTGCTCCGTATTCTAAGTTAGCCAGGATTACAGCTCTAGTAATATATACAAGTGAGTTATGTTATGGATTCCCCAATTCTGTGTGCTTATATCCTTTATTTTAATGTAAATTATTGCATCGTCTGCACAATTGAAGATAATTGAATGTTTTTATGTCTTAAAATTATTTTATAAAGTTTTTCAGAAGCTATTATAAAAAGCATTACAGATAGATGGGAACCTTGTGGGATACCATTATGGAGTAAGTGTGAGCCTTAGTAGGTATTATTAACTCGAACTTGGAAAGTGTGCCGAGTCAAATACCGAGTTAAAGGTCTTCGGAATATTTTGTTTCACGACACAGTCCTTTTTCAAGCAACCATGTCTGTTGTTTGGACAGCGCTGAGTTTGAAGGATTTTCTTTTCATAGCAATACAATGAATGCACTTTATATTGCCTTAATGAGAATAAAATCGAATGCTTGTGGTGTTGATAAAATATCAATGCAATTAATAAAATTTATTTTATCAATCATATGCAATGAAGTTTTGTTTGAAGTGAACTCAATTTTAACTAGTTCTTCATTTCCTGCTGATTGGAAGAAGAATCGCGTAACGACAATGAACGCTCAATCTTGTAGTTTTGAAAATTTTCGACCTATAAGCATTGTACCTGTTATGTCCAAAGTAATGGAAAATACTAGCAAGGACCAAATTGTTATATATATCAACGAAACTCACCTTATTGACGATTGTTAATCAGCTTATAGGAATGACTACAATATTACATTACATCAGTTTTGTAACTTTAAACTGAAACCAATCACTAAAAAATGATTTGCGATTTTACTTGTATTACTAATAAGTTTGTAACTTGAAACTGAAACTAATCACTATAAAATAACTTAGTTCTGAACTTGGTTCCTCTTATAGGCCCATCTCGCTTCTTTCATCTGTGGTGAACTAAACTGAAACTAATCACTAAAAAATATATTGGGATTTTACTCGTATTACTAATAAGTTTGTAACTTTAAACTGAAGCCAATTATAATATAAAAATATATTGGGATTATATTACTAATAAGTTTTGTAACTTTAAACTGAAATTAATCAATATAAAATATATTGGGATAATTATACATGCGTATTACTAATAGATTTTGTAACTTTAAACGAAATCCAATTATTCCATAGCAACTTTCAAACCAATATTTCAAAGATTGACGAAAAAAGGCTCTGACAATTTTCAGAAAACGCGAATGGGATTTTACAATTATTCTAATATTATTATCATACAATAGGATTATTTATGAAAAATTAATTTCCTGATATGTACGACTTGACTCATTTGGCCAACATTCGGGACAATTGTGATTGTGAATGACCCGAATAATCGATGTAATGTTTAGTTTCAAGTTTAAAATCGTTTTTGGATCATTCTCTTAGACTTTGGGTGAATGAGTTTTTATACGCTTCACATATAGTTTGTCTGACAGTTTGTAATACATTGAGACTCCATAAAGTACATATATATATATATATGTATATATATACATATATATTTTTGACGAGACTAGTCGATCTAGACATGTCCGTCTGTCTAAATATTGTAGCATATATTTCTTGTATCGATTTTTGAGAATTCTGCTGAATTTTGGTATCGAGGCTTTTTTCTACCCCATAGACTATTATATCAACATGCCATGCCCTTTTTAAGCGTGGCCCTAATATAAATCCACCGCCCATTTTGGTTTTTTTAAGAAAATCTTATTTGTAAGAGTTAGTTTGAACCTGATATTTGATGTTATGCACGAATGCTTCACATATTTTTCAATGCACGTGCCCTGTCCACATTCAGATGTCAATAGAGCAAGGTGAGAAAACCAAATGTTTGTGTAAAAGTGTAAATTTTTTCACCATCTCTTTAATGAAACGGAGAATAGCCTTAGACGATGTGTTTCTGATCTCACCAGATATAATGAAGGGTCTATTCATCTGCTCAATTCAGAGCCTGGCCAAGGCCGGGCAATCTCAAAGCAGATGTAAACTAGTTTCGACATCCTCTAGACAGAGTCTGCACTCTGTTTCTGAGGAGAGACCTAGTTTATTTAAGTGATATCTCAGTGGATGATGGCCGGTGAAGTAGCCTAAAAGCAACCTCAGGTTAGATCTATTGAGATGTGTGTTGTTTTTTGGGTATATAGGACGGGTTAGTAGCTTGGCCTGCCGTAGACCAGTATATTGTATCCAGTACCGGGAGGCAGTGCTTTTAAACCGATCTAATATGAAAGATTTTGACTTAGCCCAGCTAAGTCCGCAAAAAGGCTCCGGACCTATGAAGGAAGTTGCCGAACCAGTACTGGCTAGTTCAAGAACAAATACCGACTTTACGGCCGATTGACAGTTGTTGGATGATGTCGTAACATTGAGGAACCAGTTTCGAGGAGAAATTCCAAGAGGATAGTGCTTTACTTGCCGCTTGGGTATCTGAAAGGGCGGTTATTTTGGCCTCTTTAGGACTTGTAACCAAAATATGTCGGGCATAGACCATGATGGCGTGGACCTTAGATCGAAAAACCGTGGGCCAGGCACCCATGACAATAGAGATCCTGGTGTTGGGTCCGAAGACACCCGCATCTGTGCCCGTATCGATAAGTGAACCATCAGTGAACAAATTGATCCAGTTCCAGGGCTGCCCTCCTCCCAGTCTGATCGACTGGGAAGGAGAACTGAGAAGCGTCTGATGAAACGCAGTTCTGTGGACAAACATTCCGAAACGTTGCAGTTTTCGATGCCAGGGATGATACTATTTAATACTGATTAAGGATACTAGACTGACCCAGTTCCGTCTACAGTCTGAAGTCTCAGAGCCTCTGTTGCTGCTGAGGATTGAATAAAAATTGGCAGCGGAGGTAGATAGACGATTGCAGCAGTGGGACATGTTTCCATAGCACCCGACATGCTCAGGCAAGTAAGCCGTTGCAGTTTGTCGCACTGCCTTATTGCACAGTTAGGCCACCATACAAGGGCGGCGTATGTTACTATAGGTATCACCATTGAAGTATAGATCCACAGGATCATCTTTGGCGAGAGACCCCACGTTCGGCATGCTTTTGCAAGTCCAAATAAACATGGATGCTGAAATGCAAATTTGTAAGGCTAGTTTTGTGCTCATTTGTTCTACTCTAAATAGCAGAAATGGGAGAGAATTTTGCAGAAATCGTGAATAATATGTATATAGGTACATATATATTTTTATATACCGATATTGATTCCAATAACAAATGTAGCACCGTATACTGCAACTACATTGAACGGACACAGCTAGTTTCGGATAATCTAAGTACACAGTTTATACATTCTGATTAATGTGATCTGATCCCTTTGACTGGTCGGTTGGTTATTTAATTCCACCGCAATTCAATGAGCAAACCCAAGTACGGCTGACTGCACAGCCGGTAAGTGACATCACAGAACTTGCTCGAAGCGGTAAATATACAAATAGTTAGCCATGCATCCGTGCGCTAATATGTACTTGTATCTATAGCAACATTTTGCACGAGGTTTGTCAGTAAAATAGGCGTACTTCGTTTGAGCGCAAGGCAGCCGACGCACTGTTGTGCCAGCGAAGAAATGGAGATGAACAATCGAAGCGAATCGCCAACAGAAAGGACATCAACAATGTAGCAATGAATTAAGTGCGATTTAAAGGGATGGCTGAGGCTTCACTGGGAATTCAGAATGACGGATGAATGGCCAAAATTGTTTGAATTGCAGAACGAATTGGTGGCTCTATAGACACATTAGATGCTTAAGATTTGGCTCCCTACCATTATTTTCTATTTTCAATTCTAAGTAAATTCTACAAACAACGATTATTTTAAGCGCGTTGAGAAATCTGTTTATTCAGACGGCAAAGAACAGTTGGGGTTAGTATTTCGAGTTAAACAGAGAATAAAATGAGTATTGCCAAACTATAATGCGGACTGTGGTGATCCGATTTGTAACGTTTTAACTTTTCTGAATATACGTTTCAAGAGCTAAAACTGGGCGGTATATAGCAAGCCACGTTATTAAATTTCAAGTAGATATTGGCTGTAACGCAAAATTTTTGTATACAAAATCCGAAAAGTGACGGGGGGGCTTGTATGAGGGCTACCCGTAAAAATGAGCGATCACACCTATTTATATATATGTGAAGCGTTCGTACATAAGCATCTGTTTATACCCTACACAAAATATATTTGAACAGCGTAATATTGGGTTTCTTGAGTTGTTAAAATGTATGTAGCATAGTGAAGGAAGCATCGGAGACCCCATAAAGTATATATATATATATATATATATATATATATATATATATATATATATATATATATATATATATATACCTGATCAGCGCGACAATACGTGCCGATATAGTCATGTCCATCCGTACGTCTGTCGAATAGAAAAAAGTTCTCTATCTAACGAAGACTTAGACAAATTAAACTCACGGTATAGGATCTCTAGGTACCGCACTGCTAAAAGAGTAACTTGAAGTAACTTGAAGTTGGGATTCACCTTGTATTCTTAATCAACTCGACGAGTCGTGTCCGTATGCATATCAGTTTGTCTGTTTAAGGGATAGTCACCATACAAACCCAATATCTATTCTTAAGTTTTTGTATTAAAATGTTTTTTTTTTTTTGTTTAATACAGTCAATATTAACTTGAACTTTTGCACCGTTCGCGTGAAGCTATGCGAAGTAAACGCAAGAAATTCTGACAAAACAATTCTTGGCTTTTGCAACACGATAATATACCTGTTCACACATCGTTGCTTGTTCCTGATTCTTTTTGGCCAAAAAAACAACACCGTAATCATGATTCAGCCTACGTATTCAACGGACTTTGCCGACTGCGAACTTTTTCTGTTCCCAAAACTGAAAAGACCCATGAAAGAACGCCGTTTTGCCACGATTGAGGAGATAAAGAGCGCATCGCTGGAAGAGCTTGAGGCCATACCAAAAAGCTTCGCGGATTGGAAAAAGTGCTGATACAAGTGTATTATATCTGAGGGTCATTATGTACTTTGAATGGGACATATACAATTTTTTGAGAAAAATACAAAGTCACCTGTTGTTTTTTTTAAACACACCTCGTACATAGTATATAAGTTTATATATAAACAATACTATGTATGTACATACATACATATATATATATATATATATATATATATATATATATATATATATATATATATATATATATATATATATATATATATATATATATATATATATATATATATATATATATATATATATATATATATATATATATATATATATATATATATATATATATATATATATATATATATATATATATATATATATATATATATATATATATATATATATATATATATATATATGATCTGTGTAGTATGTAGTTAGAAGTTTTGTGCTACTACTTTTAACATGTAAAGCGCATGCGTTGTTCTCAAAGCATACCAGAACAACATACTCGTATAACCAAACTATGTAAGTAAAATGCATTATAGCCAATCTTGCTCTCGGTTCGTCGCTGATAACTTGTGTCGTCCTTAAATAGTACGGCCAGTTAGATATTCAAGCCAACGGTTACGGTACACCGTCGCGCTTGTTATTGCCGTAATCGTAATCGTAATCGTCGTAGTCGTCGTCGTAGTCGTCGCTGTTGTTGTTGTTAAATGCGCTACTAAATGCCGTCGTTCTAAAGAAAAAACAATTTTCCCCCAGATATACTATGTTTATTTCGTTTGTTTGAATTTTAGCATTATTAGCAGTGTATTTTTCTGTGTTGTGTTTTTTGGTCAGAATTTCGGTCTATACAATTTTCTCAAGTTGTGTTTCGGTTTCTTAATGGTGAAAATGGTGATTTTGGGTTTTCATTATTTTTTTCGGTTAATCTGCTTTTCCAACCGAAATTATTATTAAAAGCAACAACAACAGCAACAGCAATGGATTTGTCATCAGCGGCTATTTGGATTAGTGGGCGCAGGATGCACGCAATGATGTAGAAAGGTGAAAGAGGCGAAACTTCGCTTGGAATTGAAATTGTACATACATATATTGTATATAATCACCGGCCACGCCAACGGACTGACGCATCCAACTATTTTAAATAATTCGAAACGATATTGTCCCTTACCTCAGGACAATATGTAACTGCGTAGTGTTAAAAAAAAAAAAAAAACTTCTAAATGGTAAATTCTTTGCCGTATAAAAAAAGTTTAAATTTTACGGCGTAAGCAGTGGCAACGGAATTATTAAAAATTATTATATATGTACATATATAACATTTGTTAGTACTAGAATGTCACTGTGCGGTGTTGTTGTTGTGCGTGTTATTGATTTTTCCAAACGAGTCATAATAATATATACATATGTATACAGTCACGTACACAGAAATAACATAGAACAGTTAATGCACAGTGTGTCGAAAGCATGTTTTGTGTGTTCATAGCTTGCCATGTGCATTTTAGTTTGCTTGAATCTGTTATCTAAATCTAAAATAGGTTAATATTTCAAGAGAACGGTTTTATTCAGTTTTTCAATTTTCGAATGGATGCTTAGATTTTACAACATTTGATTACAATAAAATTTAATCAAATAGTGTTTGGCATGAATTTCGCCTTTTTGATGGTAGTAGCTGGAATAGAGACTTGTGCATATAAATTAATTAAGCAAATGTTTCGCCGATTTTGGTGAATTGTACTCCAAGGGGAATCAAAGGTTTAGTGAAGAAATTTAAATTTGTAATCAATCTTTTTTAAACTCGAACTGTATACAACAAATAATTAAACACATGTTTCGTGGATTTTGAAAAATTCTACCCCATGGTGTTTTGGGGGGGGGGAGGTTTGTGTATAGTTCGCTGCGCTGGTCCGGTCAAAGGTCTATTCTAGAGTTAGTTTCGCAAGCAATATAATTATTTTCGTATCTGTTGGCAAATCTATATGGCAAATGTAGTTTAAGGGGTGTTGATAAGCGGAAGGCGGGTTTGAAAATTGTGTTGCAATTTTCATAATTTTTTTAATGGTGGCAATCTATGATAAATAAATTACAAATATTATTATTGATTATAATAGAAAACATTTACTTTTTTCAGTAGCTGAATTTGAAACATATTCTTTGAGTTCAATTTAAAAAATTTTACATATTACACTAGTTTTACATATTACACTAGTTTATTCGATCTTGGTCTGATTGGCTTTAAAACGTTTGTAATTGAATTTTTTGTTGATGTAAGTAGTTTAGGTACGTACAGAAATGTGCAAATTGTATGAAATATGTTAACAATTGCATGCATTTGAAAATTTAAACAGCAGTAATTACACAAGTAATTTAATCATATTTTTATCGTTATATCGATCATTACAATGGGCCTTGTCACTGGAGGCTGGTTTAAGTAGAATCATACATCGAAAAACACAAATATACCGTTATCTAGATTATGGTTCAAATAAAAAAAAAAAAATAAAAAAATAATGATTTAAAATCGAAATTTGTAAACTAGTGTTATCTTTAAAAAATTTCATTAAATTCCTATGCGTTTTGTATAGCATTTACATACATATTTGTATGTATGTACATTTCATTTATATAATTATGGTAGCAATACGTTGTTTCGACACACTGTGCAATGTTTTTAAGTTGCCTTTAGCATAAAGTGGTCTGTATTCACATGGCTCAAAGGCATGTAGCTATTTCTGTGTGCACCACTATATACAGAAGTGTAGCACGAGTGGCAGACAGTTGGAGTAGGTAAAGTGGCATTGGTGTAGAGTGAACTAGAGTTAAGTTGAATAGAGTTGAGTTGACCTAAGTGTGTATAGTGTGTGTGTGTGTGTGTGTGTGTGTATGTTCCAACTTTACTTGTTACTTTTGTTGACATAGTGTGCAAAAATATCGGAATGGGTCAAAAACGGCGACGACTATCGAAACAAAGAAATAAACTGCTACGATTTGATTATATCACATAATGTAACCGTATGACGGATTATGAACTCGAATCTTTAACTTAACAGTCACGCAGTCAGGCAGCCAGCCAGCCAAGCAGAAAAATATAGAAGCAATCATGTCAATCATTTAGTCAATCTTTTTATAATTATTATTATTATTATTATTATTTAATAATAATGCAATAATGAGTGAATGCCAAGTGGAGAGCACAACGGAGAGTAGTGGAGTGGAAGGATGTGGTGGCGGCGGCAGCGGCAGCGGCAGCGGCAGCGGTAAGCTTAGAAATGGCACAGCTAATGGCAAAATCAGCAGCGCCGGATCTCTGGAAGCGGCCGTGGATAGCATGGCCAAAATCAGAAAATCAAACGATATTGAATTGAGTGGTGAGAAAATGTTGTGCAAGGATATCGAGGCAATTAAAACGGCGTTAACAAGTACCAGTCAAAGGGATATAAAATGTGACAATAAGAATAGCAACAACAGTGGTGGTATTGGGGATCATAAAGTTAGCACAACATGCCACATGGCTATGGGCTTAGATGCAGCATGCAATATGGCTGCAGCAACAACGAGCACTACACTGGAGGCCTGTAAGGATATGCTCAATGCCAAGGAGTTGCTCGGGCAACGTAGCGACAGTTGTTCCACCGCGGCGACGGCGGCTGCAGTTGCAAGCGGTGTTGTTACAACGTCCACGCATAAGGATATGCTTAAGCTGAAGGAGCCAATACGCGTTGGATTCTATGATATTGAACGCACCATTGGCAAGGGCAATTTTGCGGTAGTGAAACTGGCGCGGCATCGTATTACGAAGAATGAGGTAAGTTTTTATATTTTTGTGTATTTCTATTCTGAAGCACATGCAATTAGAAAATATTTATTTAATAAATTGTTTACCATCAGGTTGCCATTAAAATCATCGATAAATCACAATTGGATACAACCAATCTGCAGAAGGTCTATCGTGAGGTGGAGATTATGAAACGTTTGAATCATCCGCACATCATTAAACTTTATCAGGTTATGGAAACGAAGAATATGATTTATATAGTTTCGGAGTATGCCAGTCAGGGCGAGATTTTCGGTGAGTTTAACTCTTCAAAATTTTCATGGCAGAAAGCCTGTATATATTTTATAGCGTATTTCTCGAGATTTGTTAAGTGTTATAATTGAAGCTTTAATGTGCAGCAATAGATTGTTCAAAGTAGATTGTCCACTACTTTTTTACATCTTTCCATGAACCAAAATCCAGCCATTTTTTTCCATCTTCATAAGAAGTAAAGCATTCCTCATCATCGATCGAAACAGTGATACATGGAGAATACGGCAGTTGGGGTAGAATCTCCGTACGATTCGATTCAAATACTGAGCATAAGCTTGGATCCATAGATATTTGGCTTCGCTGATGTTGTTGATAGGTTGGCCGCGCTTGACCCATGACTTTTTGCGTTTCGAGATGGTCATTGCGTATACACTTTTCATCGCCAGTCACAAATGAATGCAAAATTCACTTACATTTCAGGCGTTCAAAAACGCCTTATCACATCTCTTGGTTTCAATTTGTTAGGGACCAAATTACCCTGATTTTTTAATAATCCTATGACTTTGAGGCGTTTGTTGACAAGTCAACTCTCAATGGTTCAGCTTAAAATGTTTGACATGTACCATAGAACAATGAATTCAATACTTCATCTTCGAACTTTTCCGACTGTCCAGGTCGTTTCATGTCTTCCAACTAAGAAAGTCAATAGATTACAGCCTTCACCACTCTTATCCTTAATCGCTCATGCTATGATAATTGAATTCCAGCGTTCTGTGCGGAAGAAACACGCTTTTCCGTAATTTGGTTCACTATGTAAATCAGTTGAACCACTACTCTAACCGGATGTACTAAGTTTCCAAGTGGACGGCCGGATTATAGCCTTCGCAATTTGTATTCTCAATCCATTTTCCTACGATAACCTAATTCCGATGTTCTTTTCGGATCAGAAAAGTGTTACCGTACTTTGGTTCACTATGCTAATCAGTTGAACTACTATTCTATCCTAACTATGGCATTCTATGCAGACCAGTAAAACCAAATCAGTTGAACCACTACTCTAAGCAGAAGGAGTAACGACTGCAGCCTGCGCCGCTTTTATTCTTAATTCCTCTTCTTATGATATCCGAATTGCGGCCTTCTATGCGGACCAGAAACGTCTTACCGTACTTTGGTTTTGCGGAACGAAATTTTTTTATAGTGGAACCTATTTCTTTCTTTCATATGTGTACCTAATAAATTTTGTCCTTCTGTCTCAAATAGTTCCTGAGATATGAGTAATATAACTAAATATGGCAAGTTGGTGTCCCACTAGACGAAGTTTATCTTTTAGAAATACTTTCTTCGCTAGTGTTAATCACAATATTGAAGGTCTTCGAACTTAAACCGTTTGTAACATTCCATCACCAAAAAGCTAATTTCAATTCAGTTTCTTTAGTTATGTTGGCGTTTGAGTTTGTCTCCAAAATCTAAACTTCGTCTCCAATAGTCGGAATCTCATCTATAGATCCAATGTATATATTTTATATACATAGTAGGTAAAACATTGTTTTAAACTTTCTTTTCTATTTTATTACATTGTTTTAGATTACATTGCCAAATACGGGCGTATGTCAGAGACCGCAGCACGTTTTAAATTCTGGCAAATTCTTTCTGCCGTTGAGTATTGCCACCAAAAGGGCATTGTGCATCGCGATCTAAAAGCTGAAAATCTGCTGCTCGATTTGAATATGAATATAAAAATTGCTGATTTTGGTTTTTCGAATCATTTTAAAGCCGGTGAGTTGCTTGCAACTTGGTGCGGTTCGCCGCCATATGCAGCACCGGAAGTGTTTGAGGGCAAACAGTATACGGGACCGGAGATTGATATTTGGGTAAGTGTAATGTAGTGTAATATAGCATCTGTTGATATTGTTAATAATATTTTCCATATACAACCACACACATCGTGCAGTCGTTGGGCGTTGTGCTGTATGTACTCGTCTGCGGTTCGCTACCCTTCGACGGTTCCACATTGCAGAGTTTACGTGATCGTGTGTTATCCGGCCGTTTTCGTATACCGTTCTTCATGTCCTCGGGTAAGCATTGTTGAAAGTACTCGTACTTTAGTAATATTATTAAATATTTTCACAAAAAGTTTGGTTTGTCGGAATTTTTTGGAATTGATTTTAGTGAAGAAAATTCATTCAAGAATTTTTTAAGTTGATACTAAGCGAACTAGTTCCTGCATATTTATACACTATACTATAATATTATTGATGTGAAAGTGAATTTATTTGTTTGCGATATAAAAATAAGTAAGTAATGCCTCAATGCAAAAAAAAAAAAAAAAAATAGAAAAATCAAATCTTTCAAGAATATCGACTTAAGCAGAAGAAAGAAGATTTGATCAATTGCAAGTGTATTCAAAAGATGCTTTAACTAAGCAGACAACGTGCCACTGAACTGCATAATCAGATTCAGTAAAGGGTCAACGATTCAATTCGAAGAAGTTTATAAACTACTACAGAAACTCAACTCCATCGAGATGGTTACCGTTACATGGGTAATTTTTTATCTTTCTATCGTGCGTCGTTTATTTCGATCGAGCTTGCTATTCATACTCGTATCTAGATGAATGGCCCAAATGAAAAAAAAATTCACCCAAATTACTCTGAAAACATTTAAGAAAGAAAACATTTAAAATCGAAATTTTTAAACTAGTTTTATACAAATCATAGACACAAATCAGTATAACACTTCATGCAAAGGAGACAGTTGAGTCACTCAATAATACTAGTGTAGGCGTAAGAGTTGGAACTGCAGTGTGAACAGTGCTGAATCGAAACATGCGCTGACTCAGAATGTGCTTGTATACCGAACTGCCCTTAAAATTTTCCTTGTGTGCTTCTGACACATTTAGCACAAAATATTTTAATGGCAAAACGGACGGGCTTAAGGAGTTCAAGAGTTCTAAGGAGTACCAACAATTTAGCATGATTTGTTTCACCGCTAATTTCTTTCAAACGTCATATACATATGTAAGTAGCCATAAATCTTCTACTGAACGATAGTACCATGCTTTATGAATTTCATAACGATCGGTCAAATAGTTGCGGTTTAGGTTTTTTCTTATATGGGGGCGTAGTCCCAGCCACTTTTCCTGTGAACTTTTAATGTTTGTCATTAGATAATCTCCAAAATTATGGCTCAATCATTGGTTTTGATAAAGTATTAAGGGAGATTTGGCGTTGTGACAAAACAAAAAAAAAAACCTTTGAGAAATAGTATATGCAGACTAGTAGCTGCTACCCAGCGCGTTTCTGTTTCTCCACCTACCTCTCCTTCTCTCTTCCACACATTCCTCATGCCCCATTACCTACCACCCAGTCCCCTACCACACATTCTGCTACCCATCTTCGTCTGCCGCTTTTCACTACTTCGCATACCACCCTTTACCCTACACCCATTCCCCTGCTCCTTCCCCTGCTCCTTCCCCACCTCCCCTAACTTTCCTTTTCATCCTTCTATCTTAAATGGTACGCTGCGCATTGCTGCCGTTCCCCCTGCCTATCCAACGTCTCCCCCTCCTTCCCTATGCCTCCTTACCATACCTCCCATTTCTCTATCTTAAATGGTACGCTGCGCGTTGCTGAAGTTCCCCCTAACACTCCTACCACTCCCCCTCCTTCCTTATGCCTTCTTACCATACCTCCCATTTCTCAACCCTTCTTCCCATTGCCGCTGCCCTACCCCTGCCCTATCCCATTTCCCTACCAACCCTTCCCCTATCTTCCATTACCCTTCCCTTCCCCTATTTCTCTGCCCTTCTTTCATTGCCCCTCTTCCCAGTTCTACCTCTTTCTCTTCCGGCTCTTTCCCTTCCACTTCTTCCTCAACACTCCCCTTTCCCTTCCCTCTGCGATCCCATATACAACATTTCATCCCTCTATCTGAAATTTTTTGGGAGAGGAACACTCGCGAACATTCACAGTGGATCGAATTGTGAATCTAAACCATTCTCGAATCCCCATTAACACACACAACAAATTTTCAACAAATTGGTCCAGCCGTTTAGGAGGAAGATTTTTATAAAACATAAAACTCATTCTTCTTAACTGGTATACTGTGAGTCAAGGTTGACTGTACTTACGTTCTTTGTTTTATCAATGTTATTGATAGCGATGCAAGTTAATTTCTTCAAAATTTCTTTGTCTTAAAATAATTTTTAAATTTTAAAAAGATTTTAGACTTTAAAAATAGCGTACGAAAAACGATTTGCTTTTACATGATTTGTTGTATTTAAAAAATGAAAAATGATTTTCCAGCTAGAAACACAAATTTTTACATGGGCAAAATTGTGGCCGAATTTTTAACAATCGAAACTCATACAGCATCATATTACTCCATGGCTTCGTAGTATGAAAATGAGTTTCTTCTTACAATTCTTTTTTTAAGAGACGAGACAAGATGGAAAAATAAACAAATTACGATTAACTTAAAAATAGTGTAACTCTTAATTCATACATTGTTCCATCAAATTTCGTCTAGTAAATATTATAGTATACACGGTTCGTATTATATCTTTCTTCGAACATAATGATCGTAAAAGATGACATATCCATAGATATCCGATTGGTAACTTTTTCGTATGACATTTTCCTTATACACCTTTGTTTCAAAATCAATGGGTATCATCTTATGGTCACCACGGTGCATGAACATCAATCCATGCTTATTGTCGTGCACAGTTTTATAGTTATTGCTATTATTATATCTAATGATATTCGAGCGAGTATCATTGAAACTTAAGTCAGTGTCTTTCGGCAGAAGCTTTGCGCTACCATCGTATATAGCACTCCAGTTCACGCAATGTAGTTTTTTATTCCGTGCCTCAGCCCAGCTCTGTTCGAGATCAATATATGCGGACTGTTCGTAACCATTCCTATCGCGACGAACAATAAAAACAATAGTCTAGATAAGAAAAGTACAATATATCAAGCAAAAAACAATAAAAAAAAAAATCAACTCCATGTGTTAAATGAATAAGTTACCGATAAGATCTTCTGCATATTAGGATCTTCGCGTTCCTTAAACGCCATTAGCACAGGATCGTTAGGCTTGAGCACAATGCAGAGACTTTCAGTAACTTCAACTTTGGGATTTAATGCTGCTAGGACTAAATTTCGTTGTTCCCAGAACTCATCCTCAGTGTAGATGTGATTTCCGCTGTATTCCAACTTGACAACGGTACGTTCCACGCTGTCGCTTTGCAGGTAACGCTTATCTTGTGCGGTGACTTGCGAACGCAAATATTCCATATAGGAGTTCATTTTTATCAAGCGTACGTCCAAAAAATGCCTATTCATTGTGAAGTGTGGTACTTTTCTTCTTTTTTTTTTATAAAATATAAATTGTATTGCAATTTATCTTTATTTTGCTGGAATTTTATATATTTTATATTTTTTTGTATAATATTTTATGTGTTTCTACTTTTTAGTTTACTTGTGTGTGTTTGAGTTGATATTATGTATATTTATATATTTTTTGATGACATTTTTGAACTGGCTTAGTAAATTGTTTTGGGTTTTTCGAAGTCTTCTTTAAATTAAAAATGTTCATACAGAAACTTAAAAATGGAGCCAGGTTTGTGTTGGGACTACCCCTTACAGTGTGGTTGGGTTGGCATATTCTTTTAATACACTTTATCTGAAGAGGGAAAAGGAGAGTCTAAATATTCAAACATGAAGTCCCTATCTCTTGTAGTCTCCGAGATATTTACGTTTAAGTAGACGCACCGTGGTTCAAAATCGAAAAAACCTGGATAAAAATGAATCTCATTCGAAAAATTTATGTCAATAAAGTTATCAGACTAGGGTGAGAAAACAAAATGTTTGTGAATGTGAGAACTTTGTGCTAATTTGTTCCTCTATTTAACAATTTTGTGCTCGATTCTAAATCACTGAAAAAGCTTGGTCTGCTAACTTTAGAAAAAGTTAGCAGACCATCATTGATGTTAAAATGCAATTATTTTGTCTTACTCTTTTCCGTTTTGCCCTCAGAGCATTTAAGAAAGTCACCTCAGCGGAATACGGCACCTTTTTCCACTTAAATCCACTTTGGTTGCAAACGTTCAAGATGTATTGAGAGTGGTGCAATTACTCTCTTATTTTGTTTGGTTTTCTATCTCTGCCTCGCTCTAAGGCTGTCATCATGGTAGATATAGAGCGAATACGGCGCTTTACATTAATCCACCATGGGCGGGGTATTCCTTCTATTGTCTGTTTCTTTAACGATGGGAGCAGAAACTGCCAATTGAAAATATAGCAACATAAAAGGGAGCAGCCAAGTGAATTGCAGCTCCTGTTGTTACATGTTTGTGTGTAAACCAGTCGGTTTTCACGGTGTTCTCAAAGAATCAAACAATGCAAACCAATAACAATGGTATAAATTCACCACATTTAGTTGAAATTAAAATACTGCAAACTTAAGAATGAAGTTAGCAGACCAATTTTTAATTAAGAAGAATATTTTAAATGTTAAAATGCAATTATGTTAAACTAGCTTTGTACTCCTTTTGTGCTCTAATTAAAAACTTTATGCTCGACTCTAAACAACAGAAACGGCTTGGTGTTCTAAAAAAATAGAAATCAAAGTTAGCTAGCCGTTTCTGCTGTTTAGAATCAAGCATATAATTTTTAATTAGAGCACAAAATGAGCGAAAAATTAGCTTAACGAAATAGCATTTAAACCTTTAAAATTTTTTTCATATTTAAAAATTGGTCTGCTAACTTTATTCTAAAGTGAGCAGACTACACCGTTTTTTATTATTTAGACACGAGCAAAAAAATTTTAATTGTAGCACAAAATAAGCTTTACGAAATTGCATTACATACTCTATGCTTTTTGTCATAATTCATTTTTGATCTGCTAACTTTTTCTAAAGATAGCAGACCAAGCTGTTTCAGTGATTTAGAATCGAGCACAAAACTTTTATGTAGAACATAAAACTAGCACAAAAGTAACACAACATTTTCTTAGTTCGAAACACTTGGTTTTTCCATCGACCAACTTCTATTTTTCGAATTTTGGCCCGCTTTTTTTGATTTTGAAACACTGTAATACGGTCGGATGGAGAGACGGACATGTCTATATCGACTCGAATATTAATACTTGATAGGGCCTGCCACGTCTTCTACTGACTGTTACATACCACAACCGCATAAACTTAATATACCCTTTTTCGCTATATGTAGGTACAGATTATAATGATACGTATTTGCATGAATTCACGGCACACCAAACTTTTTATGCATATCATACACAATTTTATTTGGTCTAATCTATTTCCTTCCGAATATATTCGTAGAATGCGAACACCTTATACGCCGCATGCTGGTACTCGAGCCCACACGTCGCTATACAATCGAACAGATTAAACATCATCGCTGGATGTGCCCTGAGCTATTGGAGCATACACGCATTGCCAAATATAATTTAGCCAAGTTGGAGCGTAGCTCAAGCCATGGCAGCGGCGTCGATTGTCCCAATGAGGATATACTGCACATTATGTCGGAGTATGTGGGCATAGCGCCGGACAAGACGCGTGCCAGCTTAAAGAAGAATAGCTACGATCATGTTGCTGCCATATATTTGCTACTGCTGGATCGTGTAAATAGCAAGAAAGCAAGCCAAGAAGCAGCGGCAGCAGCTATGCAAAAGCTACCAGCAATGTTGGCAACATCTTATGGTGTTGTTAGTGGTATCGCACCGAGTACCGTCGATTTGGCACTAAGCACAGTGGCTGCATCATCCGGAACATCAACATCATCCGCATCCACAAAGGTGACTTCGCGACTCTTTGGTAGATCAAAGACAAGCGATGCAACTACTCCATCACAACGGAAGGCGCCACCTTCGACGCCGCTAGAAACAAATAAGAAGCAACAGCAACAACAACAACAACAACAACAAGTGCAACAGACAATATCTACAATGATTCCGCCAAAGGAACAACAACATATAAGACTTAGTCGACATCAGACTGTATTAATCGGTGGTGGTGTTAGTGGTGTTAGTGATGCAATTGCTGCTCAAGCATCAAAGTATGCCGGAACTGGTACAACTGCAGATGAATTGCTACTCTCAAACTATCACAAGCAACAACGTTATGCAACAGCAGCAGATGCTGCCGCCTCATTGGCACTTTTCGAATCGGTGCATAATATAAGTGCCAAGGAGCAAATGCCATCGCCGCCGGAACAACGAATGCCAACCGGAGCACATACAAAAACAACCACAGCCACAACGACGACAGGGACATCAACATCGATAGCATCTACAACGAATACCGCGCCTACGTCGATGTCGTCGTCATCATCATCGTCATCTAGATTAAGCCGCCATAGCATAAGCATCCATAGTCAACGCTCGATTGGCGCGTTGTCATACAGCATGGACAATAATAGAAAATTATTATCGATATCGAATCTTAAGCCTAGGGATGTTAATATTGCATCAAATCAATATCTAAACGGTTCAGTGGTGACGGCATACAGCGGTGGCAGTCACCAACAGCATCCCCAACCGCAACCGCATCCGCATCCTCATCATCACCATCACAAAAACATTGGAGAATGCATAATCAAGCAGAGCACCGAGGATTGTCGACTGCTTTTGCAGCAGGTGAGTAGAGTGGGCTAAAAACTCAAAAGATTCGAAATTCAATTTTATTCTGGCCAAAAACCTTATGAAGAAACTTTCTGTCAAACACTTCCAAAGACGGTGTAGCTGTCAGTGTCAGGAGCAACGTTTTTTCGCCATACAGCACTTCGTACGATAAACATAGATTATGAAGAACTTCGTTCGTATATCCGCGTGTCGAAAGCGGCCTTATAATCGACAAATAGGTGGTGTGTGTCTTTTTTGTACTCACTGTGCTTCGCCAGAATTTGGCGTAGTGTGAAATATTTGTTACTGGTCGGTCTTTCTGATCTGAAGCCACACTGATAATGTCCTACCAGTGCAGCCGTGTATAGCTTCAGCCGTTAAAACAATACGCGGAACCCAATTTTATATTCAATTCAAAGAAGTCTTATTCCACGGTAGTTCGCACAGACAGCGAGGTCTCCTCTCTTGAAGTTAGAACAAAGATTACAATCGAGATTACAATCGATGGACATGGTTTCATCGGACCCCACCCTTACTTAAGCAGTAGTGCATACGCCTAACAAAATCTTCGCCACCGGTCTTGAGTAACTCAGCTGGCAGCTCATCGGAGACTGCCGCCTAAAAAATAATTCTTTATCTCTCAACCATAGTCTCACTGACTTTCCTGCATCTGCAGCCTTCCTTATAAAAAGTAACTCCAGACTTAAAATCTTCGTTCAGACGCTTGGCCTTTTAACACAATTTTCAAATTTCACTTCTATAATATAACATCTTCCTTGCTCCTTTTTTTACGTCTGAAAAGGTGTTTCACCTAAACCTAGCATAAGTTTCGTTTGATATAGCTCTCTAATAGCTCGCGTTGCTCTCACTGCATAATTCTACTGTAGACGACGATATAACCGTGGTGATGTCAGCCTTATATTTATTGAGGACATCGACCAGCTTAACAGTTGCAGCTGCCCTATAGAGTCCACATGTTACAGGTGAAAAATCATGGTGCTTAAATAATAAAAGTTTTTTTTTTTGCGGTGGCGGGCATTAAACCCAGCGCTCAAACCCTTAATTAAAAGAGTTATGGTGAATCCTTTACGGATATTAACTGGCTACCCAAGAGATACATGACTAACGGATGTTTGGGACCTGCTTGATCATTTACAAAAAAAAAAAAAAAAATCGTTCTTGGCTGTTCTCCCAAGGCAATGGCAATCAATAAATTTCGCCACTAATGTAAACTTTTGCAAACAACTCCACCTCAATGGAATTGAATTCTATTCCACTGATTTTGGCGAAATTTTAATAGAATATTATTGAACTAATTGAAGAGAAGGGACCCGAAAGAATAGGCGCTGCCTACCATGACTACAAAGTAAAATAGTTAAATCTTAGAAACTATTAGATGTGGGAGGTTTTTGTTTACATACATGAATGGAACCTGGAAGAAATAGGTTCTACTGAAAAAATGAACGATGTCTTTTCAATAAATACAACTGAAGCGTAGCAGGCGCACACAGAGATCAGCTAGTGTAAAATATATTTGACTTTCAGCTATGAAAAGTAAAAAAAGCATGGTTACTAACCTTCAATTCATTTGGGATATCATTTCTCTCTATCTCTTTCATTTTCAGGCCACTGCCATTACCGATACAAAACAACAAAAACAACCACAACAACAACCACAACAGAAACGCACTGCCGATGACGATGTTCGTCAAACAACAGGAGATCATCAATTGAAACATTATAACAATACTAATAACAATAACAGCAATCACAGCAACCCGACTGATATCAAAGATATCCGCAAGGAATCAAAAACTATAAAGAGTTCCACTAGCTTTGACTCGACAACGAATCTGAATCAAAGTTTTCGCTTTAAAATGTCCGCCGAGGCGACAAAGCTGTTTCAAACGCTGCAGGAGAGTCCATTACCAGTAGATGCGGTATGTGATGTCCTTCCAGTATACATTGTAAACTTCTTTGAATTTCATTGTTTATTACAGTCTCCAACATCGGGTGAACAGCAGCAGATCGAACGTGCTGGAGGATCATTCTCTACAACGAATGTCGCAGCGACAGTAAACACAACGATGCAAACAACGAATGGACACCGGGAGCAGAACAAACTGACGCGACACGATGGTACCGACTTACAGTCCAATGGGTAAGTTTCATTTTTATTTTATATTTTTTTTTTTTTTTTTTACAATAATTATTTCGATTATTTGCTAAGCAAACTTTTGTCCAGCAACAGCAATGAACAAGCTAAGAAAATGCGTACGCAGGGCAGCTCAAGCACTGATGAAGGTTGTGAAACGGATCATGGTGTCGAGGCAAAGGGTGAGTTAACAAAATGGAAATATATTAAGAATATATTTTTTTCTCTATTGTTACAATTGAAACCAAAGGAACCAAAAGAAATAAAAAATGTAGAAAAGAAAATTGATAGAGCTGAGAGAGATAGAGAGAGCTTTGTGAGAGAGAGTCTTTGGGATTGGCCAATGGGGGTTATCTTGTTTTTACCTAACCTAGACGCAATATTTAAATAAAAATTCAAACGAATATGTTGTGTTTAAGAGGGTTAAAAAGAGTGTGAATGATTTGCACTTGGCGAGCTTTCGTGCTTGTATTTCGTGTATATATATTACACATTTATGTGAAAAGTCTGTGAACAGAGATATGGCATATCAACCCGTCAGTGCGCAAGTGTCGTAGCCACTAGTTCGCTAGAAAATTCACCCTATGTGCTCTACATTGCAGAGGGCTAATGAATTCAGTAGCCCTCGGTATTGCAGTAGTTAGTCAGTTTTTCTATAGTTTTGTCTTTGCGGCGACAGTCAAAGAGAAGCGAAGCCATCTGCCTGTGATTGAGCAAATCGGTGCGCTAGTTGCTTGTTAGCTGATGTAGCTAAGACGGTAAGATTTTATTCTCAGCATTGTTGATCGTGAATTCCTGTTTCTTAAAGTAATAAAAAACATTTAATTTCAATATTATATTATGCCCTATGACACTCCCGCAATCAAAACGAATCTAACGATACCTCATATGCCAAATTCCGTTAATTTTGTTACGATTTTTTATGCTCGAATGGCGTTAACCCTTGTTAACCCTTTTCAATGGTCAAGTAACTAATCAAAACTATTAAATGGGATAGTGCATTGTATTGCAAAGTGTGTCAATTGACTCTATGCAATGACATCGCCATGATAAATTCGCCATTCGAATCCATGTAGAAGAGATACAAGTAAAACTAGTGCTGATTATCCAGGGACTGGTGATTAGCCAGTATTGGACTGATTCCCTTTACCTGAATTTTAAATTTATGCTTTTTGGTTCGCTCACGAAGGTGTCGTACTGTTATATCTGTGGCTGCTATATATGTTATACACATCATGTATGTTCATCTTTTATACACATTATGCGTGCCTTCTGTTATATCTGCTAATATACACATTATGTATTCACGCCATATAGGCTTTATACGAACTAATTATGTTGCAAAGTAGGCTAACCAATTTTAGAAGCAAATCATTAGAACTGAATATGTTTCATTAGAATTTCATGAATTGAACTATCCATATCCGTTATCTGTCCTCGTCTGTGTGAGTTAAAACTAGTCCCTCAGATTTTATACTCTGTAAAAGGGGAATACATTAAGTTTGTGGAAATGTATGTAGGAGACTTGGGGAACATTATAAAGTATATATATTCTTGATCAGCATCAACGAACAGATTTTGGAGACTTTAAGAGCTAGAGACGTTGGAGACTTTTTCAAGTTTGGTTATTTACTCTTCAGATAACTTTTATTCAGATAACTAACATGTCAACCCCACTTTAAGGAATAGCTCCCATGCAAACGTATCAAAATTATTTTTAGTATATTTTTTTTGTTAATTACGCTAGAAACATCAAAGTTTATGTATCCTAAGTAAATTCCAATAAAATATACCACATAGGTCCAGATCGGAACACTATAAGGTATAGCACCCATACAAAATTGCCTTCCGGTTTTAAGTTTTTGTATGGTTTTTTTTGGATTTGTACTTAATTAGGCTAGAAATAACAATTTTGACATATTATAACTCAAGCCTTACAAACCATTCCATATATGTTTAGATCGGACCACTTTAAGGGGTGCTTTTTTTTGCAAATCTGCCTCTCATATTTGAGTTTGTATATGAATATGTCTTGTTTTTCTTTTTTTAATTATTCAAACATTTCATCAATTTTAATAAAATATCCCGCATATGTACAGTTCGGACCACTAAAGTATAAAATCTATGGTTCATTTATAGAGCCTTAAAATATGTACAGGATATCTCGCAGTGGTGCATACTCGATTGCAGCGTTCTCCCTTTTTGAGATATCAATTTGAAATCGAGTATGAAGACTTCCCATGTTGGTAGGCTGAACATATGTCACAATGATTATGACACATCCACTTTAAGGTGTAGCCCCCATACAAACCCATTTCTCCGGCTTTGTAGGAAAGATTTTTTATTGCAGTTTACATCTACTTGATATTTGTTAGGGTGGCTTCTATTGCATGGAAGTCTCACATATATTATTAATGGGCATGTTCCACTCACTTTTAGGGACAGCGCCATATATACAAACCCAACGACCACTCTTCATATTTTGCATGAAAAGCTTTTTCATTGCAGTCATTATCAACTTAAACTTCAATATGGTAACTTCTTATGGACAGAAGTTTCACGTAGTTATTAATAGGTACCATCCATAAAGAACAACCACCACTTCGTGTTTTTTTTTTTTAAGTAAAATTTTGTTATGAAAAATGATATGAAGTTGTCAAATTATTATTAGAGCATTAAAAGACTGGAAAGTAATTTGTTAGCTGCTTGTGAAGCGTATTGAAGAAGCATCGGTTCCACCGAAGCTAACGTTTTCACTTGTCTTGTTAGCCGCACCAAAGCACGCAGGGTACTCGCTTGTAAATAAATAAATTACTAGCGTAACTATATATGTATATATTATTATATGATATTATAAAAATCTCGCAGATGTTTCGCAATCCTCCACCGATCTAACAATTACATCAACCACACCGCATACAACTCAACGTATACAATCCTATGCCAGTAGCAGTTCCTCGAGTGGCGTCATTGCCAGCTATACAACGAAAAGTCTTAGCCAGAACTTAAGTCGTGGCTCATCGAAGAGCAATTGTTCGGCTTTTGAGAGTTTTGATCTAATACTGCCAAATGGTGTTGGCGGTAACAGCGGCTGCGGTAGTGTCGGCGTCACTGGCGGCGGCGGCGGCGGCGGCGTCGTTAGCGGCTTGGATGGTGGCAGTTTACCATCATGCATAAGCAATTCCATGTTGATTGCCAATAGTGCTGCAGCAGCGCCAGTAGCAGCAGCTGCAGCGGCATCAATAGGCACCATAAGCAGCGAACATTCGTCCGAGCGTTCGCTCTACAGCAGCAATAATTCATGCATCTATATGCCACCCAGTGCAGGCATTGGTTCGACAATGGGTTCAATACTAGTAGGCGGTGGAACGCCACCGCTGCCAATAACGGCAGCAGCAGCATCACCGCCAGCCATGCTATGCGCAACGCCGGGCATGAAATTGGGTACTGGAATACCGTTCGCGGGCAAACGTTCGCCGGTGCACTTCAGGTTAGTTGCAATTAGTTAAATTAGTTTAATATATTTACACACTTCTATAAACACACACATATAGAGAAGGACGTCGCGCCAGTGATGGACTTGTGGCGCAGGGTTTACTCAGTTCCAGTACGCTGTTGCAACAGAATGCGGGTAATGTCTATGGTAGCTATCGCTATGATGTCAAACGTAATGGTTGGCTAGAGATACAACAGCTACAGAATGAGGCTATTGCACTTAAATCGGCGGCAGCTACAAGCGGTGCATATCATGGTGCGCATACGAATTTACTGCATATGGATATGGATCTAAGCAGTTGTCAATTTAGTCAACATAGTCAATTCTATACAATGGCTAGTAAATTTCAGCATGCAGATGCTGCTGCTGCTGCTGCTGCTGCGGCGGCTGCTGCTGCTTCTGTCTATCAACAACATCAGCATCCGAGTCATGCATCGCTGTCGTTACTGCCACCGCCGCCGGCACCACCTCCACCGCCACCACCGCATCATCAGACGTTGCCACATTCGCTGTATCATCACCATCATCATCATCATTTTCAACAACAGCAACAACAACAGCAGCAACATCTTGCACATTCACATAATCATGGTTATCAGTTTTTTGCGCCCGTACCACCAGCACCACCAGCACCGCCAACACCACGCAGCGCTGATGCAGCGCTGCTCTATCATCATCTGAATACACTACCTTCCATGCATAAGCCACCGTTGCAGCAGCAACTGTTGCAACATCGTTTGCTGCAACAAAAGCGTCAACTATTCCAAAAGCAATATGCGCTCGAAACGCAATTGAGCCGCCAACATCAGCATCAGCATAAACAGCATCAGCATCATCTTCATTCCGTACATGCGCGTGAACATGCTTTTAAGCTTGCCGCGCATCATTCAGCGCCTGCCAGAGCCGGTAGCAGTCTTGCATTGGAGCAGTTGCCCGATGAGTTGTACGAGTTAAGTCTATTGGAGCGTAGCGGTCCGGGCGCCAAATTGCATCATTCATTGACGCTTGCGCCATTGTCACCGTCTAACTATAATGCACCGCCAGCACCGTCGGCCACCGGCAATTTCATGAAGACCACTTACATTAAGCAACAGTCACAGGAACTGGGCAGCAGCAGCAGCAGTAGTGGTCTATCCGGTTTATCGTCACCCAAATGTAAGCCATTAATAAGTCGTCATGCGTCCATGGATACTTGGAATTCATTGGCAGCTGCTGCAGCAGCAGCGGTTGCAGTATCACAAAGTCAATTGGAGCAGGAGGCAGCCGTTGCTGCAAAATCCTCCAGCGCACATTATCATGTTAGTAGAGATTTTAATTAATTATACTCTTTACACAGAGTGTGAATAGTGTTATATCAATGTTCGGAGTTCCTATACGTTCTGTCAAAAAAGCACCGGGAATTCATCATTTATAGAGCCCATCTTTTTGACGTCAGAGTGCAGGGTAGATGGGATACGATAATACGACGCTATATCGCGCTGACCAAATTACTGCTTGTACTCTCTTATGTGATAGCTCCATATGTGTCAGAGTGCAAGCGACAAAGCGCGAACGAAGCGAGAAAGCAGTTTCGAAAATGCTTTCTCGCTTCGCTTTGTTTTTATCGTTTCGTATTTGCATGATTTTGGTTGTCGCTTTTATTCTGACATCCTGTAGCATTGCTTATAGTACGCAATATTATTGCTTCACGCATCATATCGCTTCTAGTGCGCACTCTGTCATAAGTTGGCAAATATGCTGTCTATACTGATGCGGAGTTTGAGCACCATCTGTCATTTAGTTGGTTTACAGTGTTCGATTCGATTCGTTCAAAAACTCAATCGCGTAAAGTTCGCTGAAGACATGGTGTAACGATTCATTTTCGTCTTCGCATTCATAAACTGCATTGTAACTGGTGATGAGACATGGGTTTACGAGTTTGAACATGCAAACCAGTCAACAAGCTTCGCAGTGCCGCCTTCCAACTTTGCCGAAACCGAAAAAACCACGTCAAAGTCGTTCAAAACTCAAGGTAATGTTGACTGTTTTCTTTGATTATCGCGGTGTTGTGCACTCGGAATTCTTGCCAGATGGTGAGATGGTAAATGAATAATATTATCTGAGCGTTTGGCGGCATTTCGAAGAAGTCCACATTTATGGCAAGAAAACTTTTGGATTTTGTACCACCTGACAACGCACCGTCTTACACAAAAATCACAATAAATACCATCAAACAACTACCGTATTCACCTGATATGGCTCCGTCTGACTTGTTCCTCTTTCCAAAACTGAAGTTAACACTTCGAGGCAGCCGTTTTCTGTCGATAGAAAGACATAAATGAGTATTCGTGGCGAGAAATGAAGTCGATTCCGAAAAATGAGTTAAAAAATTGTTTGATGCTTTGATTATTCGTTGGCCTAAGTAATTTTCAAGAGAATTGTCGTGCTGAAAAATTACTTTATCTTGTCTCTGCTCGATTCCAGCTTATCCTATCAAATACAGATAGTAAGCTTGGATCCATAGATATTTGGCATCGCCTTTGAAGTTGATCATTAGCCAAGCTTAGCCATTGACTTTTTGCATTTGTTTTTGTCGTAGCAGATCCACTTTTCAACGCCAGTCAACATTCGTTGTAAAAATTCCTTGCTATCCGACTTTCCACTTCTCTTGGTTTCAATTCGCATGGTAAAAAATTTCCCTGCTTCTCAGTTCTTCCTACGGCTTTGAGGAATTTGCTGACTTTTGACAAATCACCACCCTTGAAACTAATTCTTGAAACGTTTGACATGCATCGGGCAATGACTTCAATTCTTCAGCTCACTCCTTGTCTTTGAGCTCACTTTTAAACCGAATAAACCACTAAAAATCGTTGGCTTTCTACAGCACTTTTCTTCATGTTAAAACGATGTGAAGTAGAACTTCCCGCAAAAAACTCTTTATTCGGCACAAAGTTAGACATAGTTCAATTAAGTAAAAAGTCGGGGAATACATTTTAGAAAGTGAAACATTGCAAATGCACTATTCACGCTATCTCTTACCAAATGCTACGAACTAATTCAAACACCCAATGTTAGAAATTTTTTAATCTAAGCATACTGGGGGCAACTGTGTAGAGTATTAAAACATCGGTTCCACCGAAGTTAACGTTTTGTTCATGTTTTTATTAATCTAATAAATTCATTTTTTCTCTTACAGTCGGCTACGCCGGTGTTAAATCATATGTTTGCACCCAATTGGCAGGCTGTCATTAAACCGTTGAGCGAGAGTCCTATACTCGAAATATCGGAGCACATGGAATCCGTATAGTTTGCTCAAATTTTGTTTGGAGCTCAATTAAAAATCATACTTACATACATACGATACGTATATAGTGAGTTACATACCTAAATACATGATGTTTATGGAGTTTTGCCCATCTTAGACTGTTACAATTTGCATATTTTGTTAATCGTGGTTTTGAGATTATGCCAAATATTATGGTAAAATATTTCTATATCATTTTGAACCAAAGAAATCAAAGCAAGCATATTTCAGTAAACAAAAGGCTTACGCCGGGATTAAGTTACAATGAGAACAAATGAGAGTAAAGGAGCATTTTGTTTGAGTATACTTCCCTTTTGTGTGTGAGTTTTGTTATATATATTACAAAAATATGTATGTATAATTTGAAGGTTTGTGCTCTAGTATGTTTATGAAATGTGATAAACTTCTGCAATTTCTCCAAAATTTCTTTTAAAGCAATGTAATTATTATTTTATTATCTGCCCAGACGCGTTATAGCGGAAGCTGAACGCTTAGCGACCTTAGAGTTGTTGTCATTACCAAGTTTGGTCATGCCAACGTCTGCTCAGTTGTCCTCTCGTTTACCCAACTGGATGCTTTGAGCGTGAAGCAAAAAACGAAATAAGAGTAAGACAAAAGATAAATAAGAAAGGAAAAAGAGCGCAGCTGAGGAGAATACGTAACCTTTAGTATAAATTAACTATAGAATACAAGAATGAAACAAAAAAAAAATGCCATTCACACAAATACTTTATTAAAAAAGAGAAGCTGAATTACATTCTCAGTACTCATTAATTAAATACTTAAAATGGTTACAGAGGTTGAATACAAATATTGGAGCTTTGCACTTAACTTCTTAAACATCCCAAGTGACACTCTGATAGAACTGTTTAATTCTTAACACTAGCGAAGGACATTTCTTAACTTTCTGTAACCTACTAGGCAAATGTACGTTGATCTTTGTTAGTTGCAGTGTCCGTTGGAATAAGTTTTATGTACTACACTAAGCACTGAATAGAAGATAAATATAATAGATAAATGTATCTCTGCTGTTGAGGCTTAGACATTGCCTGGTAAGAGCGTTTAACAATATATAAACACACAAAACGAAACAAATGACACACGTAGCATGTGAGTGAAATATACATACTAACACCTACATATACATGTTTTGTTCGTCTCTCACTCTTTTGCTCACTCGCAACTGTTTAACATAAGGCCAACATATACAACATATACATATGTATACAAAACTTTCTTGTTTTACTTCGTTGCTTGCAGCTGTGCATAGTTATGTTATAATTTGCAAGCAGTTTATGCAGAATTAAGCAAAGCGACTTGCTGCTTACGAATCAATGATGTACTGTAACGAATAAGGTTTAAGTGAGTCTTATGAAAGCATTGCGTACTTTTAAGACGATATGTCGATATGTTCGAACATTGTGTATACTAACCAGTAAAATTGAAACATGTAGTAGTTCCTACATTTTGCAATTTTTCAAACTTTTAGCTAAACTGTTAAAGTAAATCTTAAAATCACAAACCAAATATGCATGAAACAGTCTAAGGGCAAGCTGGGGAATTCATATATGAGTATTATTTTACGAACATTGTTTGATGAACTATTGAAAAGTAGTAAAACGTTAATTATATACATACAACGCGTCATAAGCGAGGCATTTAGTTGTGTTACTAATCTTAAGTAGTTAAAATTCATATAAAAAAAAAAACATAATAATATTTATAATACAAATAATACAATAATAATAATAATTATAACAATTAAGAGCTATAGTCGAGTTGCTCGACTATATTATATGCTGTACACGCCGAAATTTTTATTTTTATTTGTTTTTTTTTTTTTGATTTGCCTTGAAATTGGTTGTGGTTTCTACAAACTATATTACTATTTATTAGATTAAACAACAATTTGCAAAGGCAAATCATAGCGTACTATAAAATTATAACAAATATTTCAACAGAATTGTGTGAATACCTATTCAAATTACACTTGCAGCAGTGCGGTACCTAGAGCAACTACTATAGCGTGAGTTTAGTAGTCGTCTAAGTCGTCTGCTTTACTCAGCGAACTCTTTGCTATCCGATAGACCGACTTATAGACAGACGGACGGACGAACAAACGAATTGACTGGTCTGGTCGTGCAATATAATATACTTATGGGAACTCCGTTACTTACCTAATATGCCCTGTTTTAATTTTTGTACAGAATAATAATACATAATACTAATATTTATATTAATATTAATATACGGATTACATATATTTATAATATAGAGGTGCAATGAAGACGACAGCGTAAACCAATATCAATTATTCGAAAGCATTTATATATATATACATAAATACATACATACATACATACATATACGAGTGTGTATATAGAACAAGGTATGTTTCAAAAGTTCTGGAATTAAATAAAAATTAATAAATAAATAAATAAATTTGTAAATTTTTTTTTTATATTTGAACTCAATGTGAAGTAAGATGTCACAAGGCTAAGGCTAATACACATGTCGCCTAATATTTAAATATAACTTACATATAAGTATTTATAAAGTTGATCGAACAATAACGAAAAAAAAGTAAATTAAAATGAAGATATTTATTTTTTTTTTTATGTTCAAATTAGCTTAAACTTTAATCGAAACGCATTTATTGATGTTGATGTTGATGTTGATGTTGATGTTTGTTTAGTACATTTTAAAATGCAAAATATCAAAAAAGATTTAAATTTCATACCAGAGATGCTTTTTGAAAGTCTAAGAAAAGTTAGTTTTTTAAGTACAATATAGTATATGAAATGTAAGCAAAAAATGACCACATAAGCTTAGAAAGCTTTTAAGACGATGATATTTTCTTTACAGAAAATTGTTTATGTTTTCTACGCGACTAGTAAAGTGCTGGCTTTAGCAGCAAACAAGCTTGTACCGATATACTGAAGATCATGCCGTGGTCTCCAGTGTTTAAAATGTCATAGCTTTATTTTAAGCTGGCGCCAATTTAACAGAAAATACACTATACCAAAAGTCCTATTTGCCTTGGAACGCATATTGTACAACAATACATCAGAAGTAACAGCTTTCAGTTTTCACTTAAAGTATATTTACTTACCTAAACTAGAGAATTTAGAAATGCTTCAATTTCGGGGAAGCGGGTGTCTTCAAACCATAAAGCGTGTATTTCGTAACGCTAGCGAATTTTACTTGTAGTATCTATCAAAGCAGAAAGCTATGCAATGGAGAACTATGCCGAAGAATTTCATATGTAAGTGTGCACAACAATACAAAATTGTTATAGTAAAAGAGCAGCACTCACGTAGCATACCAATTCAGTATAAGCAGTAGATAAAAAAGAACAATGAAATTGTTTGTGCCATTTACACTGTTAATGCAAAAAGCTGCGTGTGTGTACAACAATGCTTAGACGTTATAGAAGCGCCTTACAAAAGCAAGTGTGCATGAGCAGCATATGGCCTGTGCGCATCTGATGAGAGCTTGTGTCTAAGCTCGAAACACGTGTACATGCGACTAAACATTTTGCTTTGTAATAAAACGTTTCTGTTGTAGAGAGCGTTCTCTTCACATTGCGAGAAAAAAATTGTCATACATGCAAAATAGCAAGAGAAACACTTTTAGAAAGTAGCTCGCATTTAAAGTTTGATACATATATGTATAAGCCATAACTAGAATACAACAGATACGTATTTAACATTGGGTATATCAAAAATTCACATAATACTCAGCGCGTTTTTCGTGAGAAGCGTGATAAAACCAACAGACATTTGCGATCTGCATACTGATGAGAGCTTCTGGCTAAGTTCAAAACATGTGTATATCTGATTTAAAATTATTCTGTGTAACAAAAAGCTATTGTTATTATTCCCCCTCATCACATTGCGGAAAAAAATATAACTAGAGTGACAGCATCTGTAACTAAACTGACAACATATGTAGTAATCTATGTAGAAGATGAAAAAAAAAACAACTTCGAAATAGTATATCTTAGTACACAGTGACATAGAAGGTGAAGAACGATTTCGAGTTCCTCGTAGTTATCACAGCTGCTACAGAAGTCTTGTGAGGAGGCCATCAGTCTCCTGGCATGCTGGCCTATAAGAGAGTGTCCTGTTAGCACTTCTATTAACAAGTTGGATACTGTTCTGCTCAGCCATCTCATTAAGAGATTTGCGGCAGTCAATGATGGTTTTTGATTGACTTAGACAGGAGTCGAGCGCTTTTAGAGCGATTTGGCTGTCTGAGTATAGGTGGACTTTTTTTCAAGTTAGTCCTAGACGATTCTAGGTAAAACATTGCCTTCTGTATGGCAGCGACTTTGACTTGGTAAACGCTACAGTAATCCGGCATTGATGCCCATTTCTGATATTGATGTTTTCTATATTTACTTTCTGTTGCTATCCCTGTCAATATTGTCGGGAAGGTATACGAACTTTGAAATTCTTGTTGAAGTTCAGCATAAGGATACAATAGTATGTACTTCCGGGTAGGTCTCTTACTCCTATTAGAATTGGCGAGTGTCCCGTTCTTCCGTTCTTCTAATAACCACATTTTTTTTTTGTACTCTTTCTATTATGTAGTAAAACCAGGAATTTAATGCTTACTCCGAATGTGAGATGTACTCCATTCAATTTGGGTGACATTAAGTTGGCTACCTGCTTCAACATAATATAAGCTCAGTCTTTTTTGGGCGTTACTCCGAAAGCTGAAGATTCTGCCAAACTAGAAGGAACCTTAAGTGCGGTTTCCATTGGAGCACAGGGTGTTTGTGGCAATATGCCACTTATTGCCACTGCTACGCCAGCAAGTAATAGAAAGAGCGGTGCAAAAGCCACAGAAATCACAAAGAACCTCATCGCTTCTATATAAAGTTACTGAGTATACGTAAATAATTTATATTATTATGTCATCGTCTTGCTTTCTAGTAGACTACATTTCGACACAAAATAAAAATTACTATACAAAAAAAAAAAGAAAAAACCAGTACGCAATAAATGGAAATAATACAAAAAAGAAAAAAGAAAAAGAAAACAAAATGTTTTCAAATCGACGAACAAAATAAGTTAGAATATTAGGTATGTATAGTATCAGGTAATCAAACTCTAAAATCATGCAATATGCTTTTTGAATTTCCAATGCTCGTGTATAACAATTTTGTATCAAAATGTTTTGAATTTTATCAATAATATGTGGTCGGTTTTTTGTTTTATTTTTTAAACAAGTTCCAGAACTTTTATAACAAGCCTTGCTTATATATATGAAAAAAAAATTTTTTCTTATACAATTAACATTGCAATTATTATCGAATAAGCAGCGATTGTTCTATAAAATATTATAAAAACAAAAATAAAAAAAAATAAAAAAAAACTATAGATTTTCTCAATACAAAATTTTGAAATGCTTTCCAACTTAGATGTTCCGGTAATCACTTTCCGAAAGACTTTGCGAATGTAAATGCAACAAAATGTTAAATTTTACATGTTTGAAGGTATTATGCGATTTAAATTCACTTGAATTGCATAATATGAAAGTGAATTGAAAACGCGAAATTCTTTCATTTGAACGAATTCATATTCGCATAATCTTCATGTAAGTGAAAACCGGAACAGAAGTGTTTGTAATACTATTTTGAATGCTAATGTTTAATTGCGATTAGGAAGAGACTGTGGCAAGCTGAAACTCATCGAAGTAGCGATGAATAAAAGTCATGTTAAAACCAAAGAATACTGTTGTCCAAGTACGAAGTATCCAGTTCACCAAAATGCAGTCTTCCTCCCTATTTATATATGTATTCTATACTGAACTTGTTTACTTTCGTTAGACACATCGTCAGGCTTTTAGTTTTAGGCACAAGAATGTAATAAAATCATGATTTGTTTTGTTTGCGTTGCGTTTCCAGTTGATGTTTTTGCTGTTGATGCTGATGATGATGATGATGATGATCATTTTGACGACAACTGAGTAAATTCCAATAGGCGCGTCGATATTCAGAACTCATAAGCACATAGATGAGTGGATTTATGCACGTGGTCATATAGATAAGCAAATATCCGCTAATATTTAGGACATGTATATCGTTAGCACTCTTCCAGATCTTTGTTATAGTTATCGGCAAATAGCAAATGACAAACCAAACAAAAATAACGAGTATCATTTTAAGCAAACGACGATCCTTGGAGCTCATGCGTCCGGGATAGATGGACGATGCATTCGATGTGTTACCCATGGAGATGTAGTGTGTTTTACGTGGACTGAAACGCGTAAAGGAGGTGGTTGCGCGCAGTGAGGTTTTACTTTGCAACGTTGTGGCAATGGTTTTCGTATTGGAATTGGCTTTGAGGCTGTTTATTGGAGATACATTTTTTGATTAAAGTATGTCGTTAGATATTTAGCTTTACTAAACTTACTCGTTATTTTTTAACGTTGCGGCAGCAGTTTGAGTTGTATCATTGGATGTAATTTGTTGCATTGTAATTGGCGGCTATAAAAAGTAGTAATTGAATTAATTATATGACGATTACAGTGATTTTGAATAATTTTAAGATGGTTTGTTCAAAAACTAAGAAAGATTTAGCTACAAAAACCACAAATTTGGCTGTTGGGTTAATGGAGACTATCGCAAAATGTAGGCAGAACACGATGACAATTGATAATAATGTGAAGCTTCCGTTCATTAGAAGACACCATATCGTATTTCAAGTTGATATTGATTCCTATATTCGAAAGTATGCGATGGGTTTGTATGAAGTATATCACTAAAAGTGGGCGGGACACGCCCATTAATATACATGCAAAGTTTCTGTCCATAAGAAGCCACCAAATCGAATATCAAGTTGATATTGGTTGTAGTGCAAAATTTTGTTATATAAAATCCGAAAAATGGGCGGTAGCTTAATATGGTGGATATCTTAAAACCGTGCGGAATGCGCCCATTCCGTCCATAAGATACATCTATATCGAATTTCAAGTGTGTATTGACTGTGTTGAACAATTTTTTTTTACTTTTTATTCAAACATATAGGGGGACAGACGGACATGGCTAATTCGTTTCGTCTCGTCGAGCTGATCAAGGATATATGTGTACTTTATGTAGTCTCCGTTGCTTCCTTTAAAGTACTATTGTTAATTAAATGGTTAATTTCAGTGAAACCGCAGATTTTGTACCATCAACACTTAATTTCAAACAAGAAGAAACTTTAACCCCAATAGTAGGCGAAGCACATCCCTCAAAATATGCTAGAGTTCTCTCAGTGATCGAAACTTATTGTCTTTAAAGTACTAATAAGAATATTAATAATACAGTAGTGTCACGGAAAAGACTTTTGCATTTAAATTATGGCTCCCATAAAGAGAGCGGCGCCAAAGCAAAGCAACACATTTTCGTCTGTTGCTTATTACTATGCCATTGCTCCCTATAAGTTTTTTTTTTTTTATTATTTTAGCAAATTAAGAGAACCGAAAGTGGGAGAGAGCTCCTGTCTTTGTGATTGACCGATGATCTTCTTCTGGTTTTCCCTACTTTAGACGCATTACTTTTCCAATAAAAGAAAAAAAAAAAACAAAATCAAGCGAATTTGTTGTGTTTAAAGCCGAGCTCGCAAGAAGTGGTCTTTTTTTACAGACAGTCCCAAAAAATCGTAAAAATCGAGCGGAAACGATTTAAAATAGTAGCGAAAAGACATTTCAACTCTGTTTATTCGCATCTATTTATTCTCAACGAGAGTTTTCTGTTGCTCATTTTATGCATTTGTTCACATAAAACAGTCGAAAGTGTCTTTTGCGCAAGTATGTGTGTTGCCTATACTTTAACATATGCACACAATTTAACGCTCTATCTCTTTCTCCCTCTTCCTCGCTTTGTCTGCGATGAAAAATTTACAACAGCAACAACAAAAAAGACACTTTACGCTTGCACTTGGCTCTTTTGCTCAATTGCTGATGCTCAGTTGCTGAGAGTCGAACGAAAGTGTCACCATCAAGGTATTATCGTAAGACAGCTTCGTGGGTATCGCACATCGAGAAGCATGAAAGAGAAAACGCGAAAGAATCAAAAAGAAGTGTTCTGTTGAGAGAGTGAGCGAGTCTGCTTTATTTTATTCTTTCTTTTCGGTGAGCAGACAGCATGGAAAAATTTGGTTGAGCATATTTTGCGAGCTCTGGCTTATAAAGGTGTTAAAATGGGTGCACTTGTCTTTTATAAATATATGTCAAGCAAAAGTTTCTGAGATGTCACCATATCAAATTTCAAACAGGTACATTTTGAAATAAGTAAATTTTTCACACAAAATTTTAAAAACAGCTACCCCTAAACATGAATATGGCTTGTTAATATGGATACTCTTTGTGGATAGCACGAAAAAATTATTAAATTATGACAAACATAGCTCCATCGAATTGTCTAGATACGGATGGCTCCTTTAATGCTCTACAAACTTTCGGACAAACTGATAATACCGTTTATTATCACTTTTGCTACCATTCAATAAATGAGTAACTGTGCGACGTTTTCTTCATCATGTGAGCTACAATAAAACTTTCGGTTTGAAAACGAAAGGAAATCGTTCTGAAATCGTTTGGAAACCGGAACAACTTATTTCAAATTTTAGGGTTTTGATACATTTTGAAAATGAAAAACTTTGTGAGAACGGGTACAGGGCAGTGTATCTAACTACTCTTTTCGAAACTGTTAAGAAATTCAATACAACAATTGACTGAGACTGTACGAAAGGACCCATAATTTATTTTACGATTTACTAATAATTTTGTGACTTTAAACAGATGTCCATCACAGTAAAAAACATATTATATTACAAACAAATTTGTAATTTTAAACGGAAGCCAATCACAGTGAAAAACATATACGGATTATATTACAAATTAATTTGTAACTTAAAACTGAAACCAATTACGTTTGAAAATACATATTGGGAAAGCTTTACTAATAAATTTGTAACTTTAAATGGATGACAATTATGTTTATAAAAATTTTCCATAGCAACTTTGAAAATAATATTTCAAAGATTGACGAAAAAAAAACGCTGACAATTCACAAACAGACAGACAGACAGACAGACAGATGGACATGCCGGGTTGACTCGTTTTATGGTCACGAATATGAATTCATTTGTGGATCGGGTCTCCGATGCTTCCATTACGGCGTTGTGACTAAATTATAACAATGTTCAAAGCCTGTGTGAAAAGTATTATAAGCTGGTAATACTTGTACATGAAAACTAAACTTGTAACTTGAAACTTAAGTTAAGTTAAAGTATGTAAGTTATAAAAGAAGGACGTAATTATTATGACCGGAAACTTCACAAAATTAATAATGTACGTGTTACTCCCACTTTTTAGTTGGACCCCATAAAAATCATACACACATTCTCTGGTTTTTGTAAGTAAAAGTATCTTTTCTTTTTTTTGGATTACATGAAAGATTACAATTCCTCTCATTATTGTTATCCAATGAGGCTTCGTTCCAGTTGAATGTTTCTAATATTCTTGAACTAAATTACAAGAATTACAAGAAAATTGTTAAAGATTTGTTACAAAATTAAGCAAGAATGGGTATGGAAAATATATTGTTATGCTACAACTTTTTCCGTCTATGTCTTGCATGATTTTGTTCATTACGTTGGTTAACAACATGAAATAATCCATAATTTAATTTATATTTTAATTTCAATAGGTGTAAATAGTATGTCGATCAAAGTTCATTCTTCAAATTTCGTTGAAAGGTTTCAACAAGAAATTGAGACCGATGAGCAGCGCTACCAAGGATATTTGTATTTAAGAATGTTGGCAGACTATATTTGATTCCTTATCAGAGAAACTGACCCAAAGGAGAATAGAAGACGAAAATAGCGTCAAATTTATTTCTAATCTACTTTAATTTTGACGCCTTCACTGAATTGATCATAGCTTCGGTATTTATCCATATATTTTCTTTATCAATATCTTGTTTTCATGGTTAAAGTCCAATATATACGTTAAGAGTAAAGAAACTGGAAGAAACATAATTTGTTGTTTCCTATATTTGATTTTTTTGTTCACAAATTTTACATTTTTCATATTTTCCGCACATTTGCCGCACATTTTCAACAAGAGCTATGACCTAAAATGTGAAATTAACTTCGAAAAAAAAGAAGAAAACTAGAAAAGTTATATCTCGGAAACCTATTCATATGTTGTATATGTAGTATAATTGAAATTTTTATAGTAGTATTTTAGCGACATCTCCTGGATTCGACGGGATCTTACAGGTTATGCTAAAGATGCCTAAGCTTAAGTACGTTCCATGGCTACAACCCACATTTGAAGCATGCCTGACATACGTCTATGTGCCTGTAACCTGGAGACCAGCACGAGTTGTATTGCTGCGCAAAGCGAGGAACTGCAGTCACGTGCAGCATTCCTGCTGAAGACAGGATGGAATACTGGATCTCCATATAAGAGAAGGCACAAACATAACCAACCAACACGCCTATACGAAAGGGAAATCGGCGGAAACAGCGCTACATGCCCTGGTAGCCACCATTGAGAAAGCACTGTACCACAAATAATAGGCACTGGGATCATTCCTAGACATCTCAGGTGCATTTAATAATGTGTTCAGTAAGCGGAGAATTGAGATTCAAATAACTTTGAAATAGACTATTGGTGTTCGCCAAAAATGCAAACATTTTACAGGACTTTAATAGCTTCTCATTGGCCTCACCAAGTACCATATTGGTCTCTTATCGATATCGCTCAATTTCTACTGCTTAATTAATTTCTGAAACGTGTTCTTAGCTACTCGCAATTCATTCATTTCATTTTTTAACTCAAACGTTAGCAACAATTTTTCAAAAAAAAAAAAAAAAAAACGAAAATTACTGTGAACAAATAATGGAAAACTAGTACATTTTTCAATAGCGATTTTCTCGAAAACGATACCACATACCAACAAATTTTAGCTCCTCCTTTTTTAGAAAATTTCTCGAACTTTCTTTTTCGAGCGGACAAATTCTCGATATCATCAATAGCTAAAATCCGTAGTCGCATTATATTATAGGGGAAAGTTACAAAACAGTGAAAAATTTTACATTTGACACCTTCACTGAATTGATTATAACTTCGTTATTTATACATAGATTCTCTTCACCAATATCTTGTTTTCTTTCTAAAAATCCTTTCTATATGCAAAAAATAAGAAACTGGACCTAATTTGACGTTTTCTATTTTTGATTTTTTTTTATAAAGTGTTTTTTCGATATTTGTTGTTGGTCCACAAAATCGAAATTTTTCATATATTGTGGGCCATAACACTTAAGCTACAAAACCGCTTGGAAAAAAACTTTAGAAGCGATTTTTGTATAATTTTTCATCTTTAATATGACGTTTTTGTCGATGTAATCAGACATTTTTAACTCGAGATATGTTCTAAAATGTGAAACTATTTCCGAGAAAAAGAAAAGCTCGCGCTTCCTTGTTAAGTTTTTTTTATATAAGACCAGAGATTCTCTCTAATATAAAGAACTCCCCGATCAATTTATCCGCAGAGGGCAAAGCATGTTCATTTAACACATTCAAATATTTCCCTATCCATATCCATGGTTCCATCCAAAGGAACTAAATCTTCCAAGCCATTGTAAGCTACGCATTCCCAAAATATTACGGAGCCACCACCATGGCTCGCTGTTTTACATGTGGATGTCACTTTTTTTTATGAAGTTGTTTTGCAATACTGACGTAGACTTTCTTTTTGAGCCGTCAAACTCAAAAGAACTTTCATGGCTCTTTTAGTTCTTTAGCAACCGATAAGAGAACAGTTACAATACATGTTACAGTTATTCACAATACAACGCTAAACGTTAAGCAGAGTTTTGTCAAAATACTTTTGCCTACCTGTGCACTATCGCATTGAAACCCTTGAAAATAAATTTTCTAGTTGCTTCTGAAGAAGCGTATTAAAGTTTCTATGTAATTATTTCATTTATTAATTTTTTTTTTGTTTGCTAAACTCACCTGTAGCGTTTGGTTTTGCTTAATGCTGTACGAAATTGGTAGCGAATTAACGGAGACATTCTCATCGATATACTCAATATATTCATTTACGGCAAATGGACGTTCCAGCATTTTGACGGATGTCGGCGGTGACGGTGACGGTGGAGGTGGCGGTGGCGTTGAAGTTGAATGTGGCGTGGGTGGTGGTGAAGTCGGCGAAGGTGCCAACGCTGCCGCTGATGCATGCAGTTGATTTTTATTTAGTTTCGTTTCGTTGGATTTTTGTGTCGTTGACGTCTCCGATTTTTGCTGTGGCTCACGTGAACGTATAGCTGCTTTGCGTACCAGATAAAATATACGCGCATAGCAGATAACAATACAGATACATGGCACCATGAAGGCAGCAACAAATAGAAACTCTTTCGGTGAACGATCGTATTTGTCATGTAGTATTGAACACGAACCGATATTGACATCCAGCCCAAAGCGGCCCCAGATGCCACGCCAGGTGGGTATCATGATCGAGAATGCGGTGAGCCAAGTGCCGGCAACCATAAGCGCTAGATAGCGACGCTGATAGATGCTGCACGGATAGAATGAATAATTATAGATACTTAATATTTGATTTTGATACAACACTACGAGGTGCAATTTGATAAGTCAGTGTCATTATGAATTTTCCGCGTAGTAATTTTAAGCAATCAGCATGATTAAGTATGTGTTTGATATCGATTGTAAGCAGTTATGAAAAGCAGACAGACGGACAGAAAAAGTTGCTGTGTCGCTGATGTGTTGCAATAGATACATATTTTAGTCACGTTCAGAATCAACGTCAAACACTACTTCCAAATTATTACACGATTACGTTTGTGTTCTATTTCGGCAGCTACCTGCTTTCTGTACGTCCGTCTGTCTGCCTTTCATGTCTGCTTTCAATGGCTGCCAAACACATACTTAATGATGCTGATTGCTTAAAATTACAAAGCGGAAAATTCAAAAAATTCTCTGACTTAACAAATTGCTCTCGTATCTTTCGCCTAAGTTCACTCACCGTAAATACTGCCGCGGATGTGCTATGATTATATAACGATTAATTGTTATCAGCGATACGGTAAAAAGTGAGACCGCCAGTAATCCATAGCGCAGCAGCGGAAAGAGACGACACAACAGATCGCTATGCGTCCAGGCACGTTCCATAAATGTTGAAGCCGCTAGCGGCAAATTAAAACAGCTGAAGAGCAGATCTGAACATGATAGATTTATAATAAAGATTGCCGTAGAGTTACGGGTTTGTTTGCCGCGTGACAGCGCTATGATTGTCAATAGATTACCCGGCACGCCGACAATGATGAACACAATGCATGCCAGCCAGGCAAAGGTCAGCAGCTCATTCGAGTAGCCCTGAAAGAGTGCGTTCGCATCCAGTTCATTGTCAAGTATGCCGCTCGTATTTAGCAGCCTAGTTGTGCCAATATCTTCCAAATCTTTGGCAGCCTCGTATGATGTGTCATTGGTCACAATACGTATTATTGATGCCATATAATTGACGGTGCTCTGAACTCTGCGATGCTGTTCCTGTTCGTTATAGAACATCTGCTGTTGATCGTCGTCGTAGTAGTTCATTATAACATGTGAAAACTGTGGCTATTTAATGTAAATTCAGTAATTTTTTCGTAGAAGTTACTTAAAAGCTGTGCAGTTGCTTCAGTATCTGTGTTTTGAAAGTAATAAAATGTTATTGTTTTGAAATGTTTCAAATGCTCTCATTTGTTCTCAATTGTTTTCTAAGTATATCGTAGCGTATCTTGTGTCCCTTTAGCATTTATTTTAATAACTAAGTGCTTGTCTAGAGATCTAGTATAAGTGCGAGTAAACGAGCGATATGCTTGCGTAAACTATTTCGCATGTGAAACCGAAAAGAACAAAACAGAAAGCAGCTAGGCGTAATGCGCCTTGAAGTTGCATCTAAAGTAAAAAAGAGACGGACCAGACAAGCAATATTGAATTGTAATTAAAACGAAAGTGTGCTGTGTATATGTTTTGTTCATTTGGTCTTGTCTTTTCATTTGGCATTGTCGTTTTTTACGAAGAACGACGAAATTATTTGTGCAATTCCTATGTTCGGCGAACAGACACCCAATAATTTTCTCATTGACTGTCCCTGCAAGAACAAAAAAAAATTGTTTTCAATTTTCAAAACTGGCCCTGCCTGCATGCGATTTTGCACGACGCGACATGACGACGCACTTAGCGCGAGAAACAAATTATGTTGATATGAGTTTCGTGTTGTTAGTACTATTTTAGGTGTTGCCACGTTGCACCACTTTTCGTTAGCTAAGAGTTAACGACCAGTAGTTAGTTAAATCGTTAGAATTGGTTTTTCTTATTACTACTTAAGATGGTGCGGCACACCACTTCGCTAGCAATAGTATTGGCTGCACAAATAAGTTCTAAGGGCTTAACAAAAGAAACATCATAATTTTCCTCAGTTAAAGTGGCGAAAGGAGGCGAATGGAGGCCAGTAATGTTTGAAGATGCTGAGTTGAAAGTGTTATTGGACCAAGGAAGAACTTGTTGAAACCTTGGGAGTGACTCAACAAACGATTAGAAACCTTCTGAAAGCCATGGGTATGTTGCAAAAACAAAGAAATTGGATACCGTATGAACTCAAGCCAAGATATGTCGAAAGCGCTTTTTTTCAGGTGCGAACAACTGCTACAAAAGAAAAATCTAAAGAGTATTTTGCATCGAATCGTGACTGGGAACGAAACGATAATAATTCGAAATGCAGAAAATCGTGGGGTAAACCAGGCCATGCATCAACTTCAACTAGAAGCTAATGCTGTGCATCTGTTGTGATCAGCTCGGAGTGATCTACTATGAGCTACTCCAGTTCAACGAAACCAGCACTGAGTAACATTACCAAAAATAATTATTGAGCAATTGAGCCGTGTATTGAAGCTCATACATCTGCCATATGCCAAAATACATGACAGTGTATTCTTTAGGCACGACAACCGTCGGCTACATGTTGGAAAAGTAGTTATGAAAACTTTGGGAGCGCTTCAATGGAACGTCCTACTCCAGCCGCTGTAATCAACTAACATTGCTCCAGCAGACTATCACTTTTTCCGGTCGATGACGAGCAGAACTGCCGTTCTTAAGAAGAAACCAAAGAATCGCCTCAAAAGATGTTGCAGTTTTTCAGCGCGTAATCCGTATGCTGCCTGAAAGATGGCGAAAATTCGTAGCTAACAATGGATAATAGTTTGAATTATATATACAATGTATCAATTTCTCTGGATAAAGCTTCAAAGTTACAAAAAAAAAAAAAAAAAAAACTTATTTGTGCATCCGATAAGTTAAATCGTTAAGACTAACGACCAGTAGTTAGCGATTCGCTAGTGCATTGGAACCGAATTCTGAACTAGAGTCTCCTGCGTATGCTGCAGTATTAAACTAAACACTAAACGCACTGCATGTAATGTGTATTTTGTATAGCTTTTTGCTATGTAATAACTTTTAAATTGATATGTATCTTTTGTCTTGTCATCTTCCGCTCTAGCGGCTTAAAAATCTTATGCGACTGTGACAATTGTCAGAAAGTAAAGAGTTAATTACGCGCTGACAGAGTTTGTTAACAAATTTGGTTTTGGTTTCAGTTAGAAAGCGAAATAATAATACTTTGACAGTCTATGTATCTCTGTGCTATGCATATGTGTGTGGGTGCTTAAGTATTCTAAACGCTGTCATTTGAAAGTTGTCAACGACTGAGGTGCGCAGATAAATTCGACACAATTATCATAAGTTAAACCATGAATCTTGACACATTGCCAGCGGGCATAGACTTTAAATAGCGTACACGGCACGAGCGCCAGCTGCATAAGCGTTAGATACTTCAAACGGAACACAAACGGAGCACAAACGGAGCACATAAGAAATGCAACGAGTAATTATAATTATTATTTTATGTAAGTGTTATTTTATGCAATTTATAAGTGTAATTTAATGTTTAGATTTTATAGTGCACTGCTGCTGCTACTGTAGAACGTATGCCAATCCGTTGTTGGGCATTTTTGATCCTGCCTGTTTTGTGGTCAGAGCACAAGAATGTCCCAATGAGAATATCAGCTTTTGGTTATATTCAAAGTAAGTGTTCTGATAAAACATTTCATACATATCTCATCACTGATGCCATTAACATGCAGTGAAACACGCAATGCACCCATTAAGCTTGATCCATTGGTGCTTAATCCTTGGGATTTTCAACCGGTACGTCCATTGAAGATACTTATACATGGCTATACGGGCTATCGTGATTTTGCGCCCAACTCTTATATACGTCCAGCATTGTTGGACAATGACAATGTTTATGTATTATCCATTGACTACGGACCACTTGTGCGTGCACCATGCTATGTGCAGGCAGTACAGAATCTGCCATTGGTTAGTAAATGTCTAGCACAGCTGATTAACAATCTGATTGATCAGGGTATAGTACAAAACGAGCAATTGCACATTATTGGTTTTAGTCTGGGCGGTCAGGTGGCTGGACAGACTTCGAACTATTTGAAACGTAAACCGAAGCGTATAACAGGTGTCTGTGCTAATTGTTTAGAAAAATGCTGAGCATTGATTAAACTAGTTTATATTGTCTGCCGCTCTAGGATTGGATCCTGCCAAGCCACTATTTATAACCGCCGGCGCTGAGCGCCGTTTAACGCCAGATGATGCCGACTTTGTGGATGTCATACATACAGATGTACTGGGCCGTGGCATGCTGCGCAATATGGGTCATGTGGATTTCTTTCCCAATATTGGACCATTACAACCTGGCTGCAGAGAGGAGAATCCACAGGATCCTGGCAGCTGTAATCATGAACGTGCACCGCGTTTCTATGCAGAATCCATCAGTACACAGTTGCGATTTTGGGCTAATAAATGCTCTGGTTGGCTATTCTATTTATTTGATTTATGTTCACAGCAAGAAAAACCGGCATTGATGGGCTATCATGTCGATATAGAGTAAGTTTATAATTATCTATAACTAATTCTATGTTGTACAGAAGATATATATATATATATATTTTATTTTATTTTTTTTTTGGTTTTATTCTGCATCTGCAGTACACGTGGTTCATATTTTCTGAAAACTTCAGCAAAATCACCCTTTGCATTGGGTTTGCAGCAGCAGCAGCATAGTAACTCCAATGCTCAACTGCTCAAATTAAACGCTTATGATTTGAATGAGCTCGATAAGGACTTTGAACCGCAACTGCAACGCGCCTTTGTAGAACTCATGGATAACGAACTAAATTTAGATGATAGCTTGGAACAAGTTGAATCGTTTGAAGTTGAAGCTAATTTTGCACTTGATTAATAATTTTATTTCCTAATTTAAATTTTAGGTAATTCGTAAATGTGATTTTTAACTTGTAAATATAAGCTTGAATTTTATAAAAAAATTACAAATAAATTTGTGATTTTTTTTGAATAAAACTTTGATCAAATGCCAATCAATGCTTTATAAAGAGGATGCCTTTAACATATATATACCGGCACTAGTAGAAACTAACGTTTAGGTTCCTGCTAACAGTTAGTAAAACATTTTCTATTTCCTCCGACATCAATGGTGGGCACTAACTCTTGGACTCAGGAGATTAGTATGGAACTAGATGTGTTTGCTGGGATAGTGCACTACTCGATTATACTTGGTAAAACTTTCGATCCGCTACTTAGATTCTCAGCCACACGACACCAAGACGAATAATTGGCTAAAGTCGAGAAACAAAGTGTTGAAGGTGCTTCCTGGATCTTCTTAGATTAAGGAAATTATTACCACCTATAAAACTATTGCAGGAGCTATACTAAATTATGCTGCTTCTTTCTGAAACCCTTAACTCAGTAAGATTCACTGGCAAAGCCTGCAAAGAGTTTAGAATAGTACACTGAGAACTGCAATTGTTTGTTTACAAATGACTCATGAAGATCAACTGCATAAAGAAGCAATGAGGCTTTTAGTTCACCAACATAATAAATTGCTCTCGAAGCAGTTTTTATTAGGTGCATATAGAAGTAAGCAAGCCAATCATGGCACGTTCTACTTCATAACTGTGATGGCAACAGACGTTACAGCGCGAGTATATCTCCATTCGCACCTCAAGACCAAATAGAGAAGTGCATTTATAAGTATATTTGGTAGAGCTCAACTGCATAAAAATGCAGTTGAAGCGTCAACAAACTCTCTCAGAGACAATATTGTGCATCTCCTGGGTGGTAGGCCGCCATCTATTGATGGGAGTGAAAAATGTCTGCCTCGTAACACCAGAATTAAATTAGAAAAAGTATTTCATACAAAAGCACAAAATGGGCCATGGTTTTTTATGTGGGTCACCATAAAAAGTAGGCGGAGTATTAGTATATGTATATGAAGCGCGGTTGTCCATTAAAAAGCCACCACATCGAATTTCAAGCTAATATTAATTTAAATAAAGGAGTTTTTCATACAAAAATTGTGGAGAAGGAGGGTGTGTTTGAATGGGGGCTACCATAAAAACTGAGGGGGTCACACCCATTGATCAATTATTTAGTTGATATTGACTACAATAAAAAAAGTTTTTCATACAAAAATTCAAAAGTGGGCGGGTATTTGTATGGAGCTAAACAAAAAAGTGGGCGTGACTGCAACAAGAAGAAGTCTGGGTGGCAATTTTCAACTGTATACCATAAAAATTGGTACCCAACAAAACATCCTGACGGACGGACAGACGGACATAGCTAGATCGACTCGTCTCGTCTCGTCGAAATGATCAAGCGGTCTTCGGTGCCTCTTTTAATGTGGTTCAAACTTTCTGATACTGCCTACCATTTCACACCATGTGTGAATTGTATAACAATAGTCACTTAGTTTTTAAGATATTAATCTGAAATCGGGTATGGATATTTCCTATGTTTCTAGGGTGAACATATGTATATCAAAAGTAATATGCCAGGTGAGCCACCATACAAATCCACCGCCCTTATTATGAATAATATTGTTGCCTGATAACAAACACTCCAAGCTTACTTGCGCAGATGGAACTGCGAGAGTAACTTTAAGTGAGCTTAAAAATAAGAATAGTTCTGTGAAATTTATAGAATTTTTGAACCATATACTTGTATGTATAGTATCAGCTGTTTTTTGTTTTCCTTTGAACATATGGCATAAGCAAAAATTTGGATTGATAGAAATAAAAGTTAGAACCGAAACTATACCGTTACAAATATTTTGATTCCGGTACGGTTCTTTCATTGTCTTTTATTTCAGTAAAAGGTTCCGGTTTAAAAAAAAAAAAGAAAAAAAAAACAGTTTAAATATTGGTTCTGGTGTCGGTGTCGGTTTTCAATTTGATTAATTTTCAATGGATTAATTTCGGTTAATAATTCCAGTTTCGGTCTATCTATCTAGCTTAATTAACAAAAACATAAAATTTTTATACTTAAAAATGGGGGTCAAGTTGCCTGTATTATTTTCGGCACGCTCTATAGCCTAAACGGCTTGATGTATTTTGATATATGTATAAGGTATCATATATGTATTCATCTTGACTGCGTGAGTGCTGTAGGGTACAACGTTTTATATAGTAGGGTCTGTTAATAAAACGAAAAAGATGGAGTTTTTATGTTTTTTTTTTTTTTTTTTTTAATACATCTGTATCCTAAAGGGCTTGATAAATTTTCGAACTGTAATGTATCCAATCGTTGAAATGTTGAAGTTCATTTGTCTTTGAATATACGATATGAGATATTGTATAAATTGGGTCAGTCAAACTATTTCAAATGCCAATTGAAGTTCAACACATACAAGTTTATAGATATATCAGTAGCAGCGTCACCCACAGTGACATGACCTTAATCCGCTCCAGTGCTTGGCGTTTTGAACAAGCCTTCTTATCAATAAAGTTTTGCAAATGGTAATTGAAAAACTATGAGGGTAGCAAATCGAATATAAAATTCCACTAGAAACTCTTTGAATAGAGAGATGCATGCTTTGAATTAGTTTAGTATCAAGAACCATTCCAAGAGCAATAGACTTATGTTTAAAAATTGATATTGCTAGGAATACATATAATGCCAAAGGATATTCACCAAGAAGCATTTTAGCTTTTGGATCTATGCAAAATAAAATTTCGTGTTTGAGAAACTTGGAACTAATAGCTGGGATAGCGGGTTCTATTAGAAAGAAGGATACCTAAGAGATTCATATGAAAGCTTACTTCATAAGCTTCAATTTTCAGTATGTGTCATGTGTCGTTCCACTGAAGTGTAAAAAACATATTTTTTTGCTCTGTGAACATGTTGACTTTTGTTTTAACAAAACGCCATTTGCGGGAAGTTTTGCTTTTGTGCTTTCATTTGAAGAAAAAAGCAGCTGAAGCCCATCGTACGCTTTGTGAAGCTTACGGGGAATATGTTCTATCGATTTTAACTTGTGAGTACTGGTTTCGTTCGGAATTTATGTCACCTCTCCTGGAGATCAATTTGCCAGGAAAAATTTCATGAACTCGTGGTAGAGACCTGTTGGACGTCCTGCTGGAACCATGTTCTTTGGTTATAACCAGGAAAGTTTTGCAGTTCAGGCACGAAGAAGTCGTCTAACATCTCCACATAACGCTCTGAATTCACTGTAACTGTGCGTGCCCCTTTCATCTTCAAAAAAGTAAGTGCCGACATCGCAGCCCATACGGTCACTTTAGGCGAATGTAGGGGTTTCCGATGTTTGTGTTTTGGATTGGTTGCACTCCGGTAGCGGCAATTTTGCTTGTTTACATGTTCATTAAGATGGAAATGACCTTCATCCGAAAACAAAATGTTGGTAAACGTTGGAAAGCGCTCAATCATCTGGTTTATGAATTCAAGCATCTTGCATCAACTGAATTTTGTAGGGGTGCAGCTTTAAATATTTGTGTAAAACGCGGAACAATGATGATCTATGTACGTTTAAAGCAACAGCACGCTTCCGAATCGAAAGGTCCGGGCTGTCACGAACAGGCTGAGTAACACTGTCTACGATTTCGAACGTTCTCGAAGACCTTGGACGCTCGGATTTTGATTTTTCCAGCGCTGAGCCGGTCTCTTCAAACTTCTCGACCCATTTTCCAATGTGTCGAGGGCTTGGCGCATCATTTAAATAACGAACATGTCGAATACTGCAGAATTTTCTACGCGCTACAATTACCGTCGCTGAATTATCGTTTTTGTAAAACTCTCGTATGCACAACGCACGGTCCGCTCCCGAGAAACGATCCATAGCGACTAAATTCCCAAAAGCTAGGCTGCCGATTGGCATACCCACCACGCCCCTCGGAATAGTTGCGTTCGCGCAATCATCAAATCAAATGTGAACATTCTTTTGACCAAACTAAAATAATTTCGTTGTTTTTTTTTTTGATTATTGTTTATCCTTCAATCTTTTCAAAAATATAAGAAAAATAAAAATAATCTCTGAAAGTGGGTCATAACAATATTGCTAGTGTATGTTATGCCGGTCTGTTCTAAATACTATATACTAAAATCAATGTAAATAACATCCGTTTGTGAACCATTAACAACACCTTGGTTTACTAAGCACGTAAGCTCCAATAAATTGGTAGATACTGATCTAGTTTTAAGGAAACCATGCTAAGCTGAAGAAAAACTGATATAAATGAAAATTGAAGTTGTTCAGTAATGACTTTTGCAAGACCTATATAGCTAGATACATCTTCAGATTTACTACTTTTCTTGTGGAGAGGAATTATAAATGAGTCCTTCGAAGTTGAGGGAACAGTAAATTCTTTAAAGAAAGTCGGTAGTACCGAAGTTTTAATACCATTCACATGAAGTTTCGAACTGTGCATTTAGGTAGGTATTTGTAAAATCTAACAGATAATTTTGTTGGAGCCTACCCCAAAGTGGGCGTGACACGACCATTTATAATTATGCGAAGTATCCGTTCATACGAAGCCAAATGTCAAACACGGGAAACGCTCATTTGTATATGTATATGAAGCGGTTGTCCACTAAAATCCACCAAATCAAATTTCAAGCTAATATTGATTTAAATGTAAAATTTTGCATGGTGAGTTTGTATGGGGGCTACCCCAAAAAGTGGGTGGGCCACGCCCATTAGTCTATGTGTGTAAAGCGGCTGACCATAAAAATTCACTACATTGCATTTCAACCTAATATTGACTTTAATAAAGAAGTTTTTCTTACAAAAACACAAAAGTGAACAGTGGGCGGGTCCAACCCATTAATGTTTTTGACAAGCATCCGTCCACTAGAAGTTTCCATATCAATTATTAATTTGATATTGACTACAATAAAAAAGTTTTTGCCCATTTTTTGGGCACCAATTTTTATGCTATCCAGTTGAAAATTTGCAAACACACTCCTAATTATTGTAGTTTAATAGAGTATCAAGATTGACCCGTCACGCACACTCTATGGAGTAGCCCCCATACAAACCCAACGCCCACTATTGAATTTTTGTATGAAAAACTTTTTTATTGTGGTCAATATCAATTTAATAATTGATATGATAGCTTCTAGTCAATGTACGTTTGAAATATACATTAATGTGTGGGATCTGCCCACTATTTGGGATAGCCCCCATACAAACCTACTGCCCAATTTTGTGTTTTTGTATGAGAAACTTCTTTGTTAAAGTCAATATTAGGTTGAAATGCGATGTGGTGCCTTTTTATGGATAGCCGCTTAACATACATAGACTAATGGGCGTGTCCCGCCCACTTTTTGGATTATCCCCCCCTTACAAACTCACCTCCCACTTTTGTTTTTTTTTGCTTGAAATTTGATTTACTGGATTTGAATGGACAACTGCTGCATATACATATACAAATGGGCGTGTTCCGCCCTTTTTTGATGTAGTCCCATACAAATCCACAGCTCACTTTTATGCATTTGTACAAAAAAACGTAACTATCAACTTGAAATTCAATATGACGGCATCTTATAGATGGTCGCTTCACACACATCTACTAGTGGGCGTGTAACACCCACTTTTTGGGGTAGCCTCTTTTCAAACCGCCACATTTATGTTTTACAAAACGATTTAAAATGTTGTGTGAATGGTATTAGAGCTTCGGTTCAAGCGAAGTTAACGTTTTTTCTTATTTTAACTTACAAAAACTTTTAATGGCTGTCAAACATATACCTAATGATGGAGATTGCTTAAAATTTTATTATGTTCTATTAACAGACAGGTGTATTTAAAGATACTACGCGGGAAATTCAAAAAGTCAATGACTTATCAAATTGCCCTCGTATCTTGTGCATGAACATAAGTTATCAAGTGGATTTCTTACTTACTCAATTACGCTGTACACAATTTTTTGAAACTAGTCACTAAACAAAAATAAAAAACATTAACACTTTTGGTTTTTATTCTTCTTCTTCTTCTTCTTCTTCTTCTTTTTTTTTTGTTATAAGTATATTTGAATTTATATTTGTTTCGGTGGGTGTAACTAGTAGATTAATATGTGTATCTATGTTTGCTATTTAAGTACGAGTATAGAAATGTGTTTGCTTGTGTACACAATAGTTTGAAATTTGTATACATTATAGGTATTATATATATATATATATATATATATATATATATATATAGACACACACATGCACACACACACGCACACACACACGCACACACACTCTCACATAAACACATAAACAGCAAAGCACATAATAAAATAATTAACAATAATTTGCATATTAATTTGTAAATTTTATGAGTTGCTAAGAATTTCACACACACAACAACAACAACAACAACACCAAAAAACGTTAAATTTCAATTTCTAATAATTTTTTTTTTTTTTTAAATTTCAAAAAATTGTCACATGTCGCTCGTTTGCATAAATATTGTCTTTACACATACTACTATATAGTATTTAATCAAAAAGTTAGTAAATCTGCCAACAATTTTTTAATTCAAATCAAATTTTTATAAAATTTTTCCAAGTTCGAAATTTTATTTAATTTTTTTTCGAACGAAAATTGTTTTTGAAATCTTTTTTAGCCGCGGCACGTTTGAATATCACCCTTCAAGCGACTCAACTAAATTACACTAGAAGAACTTTTGAGTTTGGGAAAACAAATAAAACAACAACAACAACAACAATAATAATTACAAAAACAAGAGCAACACACAATTTTCCGCTTTTCTTGTTATTCTTGTTATTCTTTTTTGGGTTTTTTGTTGTTTTTTTTTTTTTTGGAACTGATATACAACAATTGACTTCATTCTGAGGCAAATTTTGTACAATGAGTTTTTGTTTACATGGTTGTCGGTGTTTCTCTCAATTTTGGTTTTTATTTATACCCTACGATAGTACGATACGATAGTATTGAATTGATGGAACTAAAAGCAATGTAAAATGTCTGTGAAACGTTTACGTTTTTATTTGTTGTCATATGTGCATGAAGTTCTATTACAATATGTAGTTCAATGAAAATTAATATAGAAAAATGGTGAATATTTTACATATTAACTCATTAGAGATACGTCCATTTATTACAGAACTATAGACAGGTCGTTCTATGTTTCAACTAGTGGATATACTCTAAGCCGATTTAAAGTATCAAGAAATTAAAAAAAAATAATAACCAATAATAACAACGGCATCGCATATATACACATGTTTACAAAACTTCAATTCAATCAGTTACGTGTAAGTGGCTCAAAATCAATGTTCTAAATACTTGTGTCGAAAGTCTTCGAACTGTAAAGACAAAGTTAAAGTAGAAAACTTCACCTCAATCAGTTACGTGTAAGTGGCTCAAAATCAATGTTCTAAATACTTGTTCCGAAAGTCTTCGAACTATAAAGACAAAGTTAAAGTAGAAAACTTCTATTCAATCAGTTACGTGTAAGTGGATCAAAATCAATGTTCTAAATGCTTGTGTCGAAAGTCTTCGAACTGTAAATGCTAAGTTAAAGTAGAAAACTTCACCTCAATCAGTTACGTGTAAGTGGCTTAAAATCAATGTTCTAAATACTTGTGCCGAAAGTTTTCGAAAGTAGAAAACTTCACCTCAATCAGTTACGTGTAAGTGGCTCAAAATCAATGTTCTAAATACTTGTGCCGAAAGTCTTCGAATTGTAAGGGCTAAGTTAAAATATAAAATTAAGTAGAAGTAACTACAAAATATGTGGCACCCTACATAATCTAATGAGTAGTGGTATATGAACGAAAAAAGTTGTGTTTGGATGGCACACATTAAAAAATAAAAAGAAGAACGCCGTAGTCAAGTGTGCTCGATTTCGATTTATATACTTTGTACTTTAAGCTTCTAGCTTAGTTCACACAAAAATTCATACAAAATCTCATAAATGTGGCGCAGATTTGATGGGGGCTACACCTTATAATGGTCCGATGTGGACCTATGCAGTATATTTTATTACGATTTACGTTAGATACATGCAATTTGGCGTTTCTAGCGTTATTAACAATAAAAATTAAAAAATGAGCACCAGATTTGTATGGGAGCTACCACTTAAAGTGGGTTTGGAATGTTCATTTAATGCTAGTTATCTGAAGAAGGGAAGGTGAACCTAAATATATTCAAACTTCTCTCTATATTTTATAGTCTTCGAGAACTGTTCCTTCAAATAGAATACTTTACAGCGTCTGCCATGCCTTCATCTGCCTGAAAAATGGGGGTGCTTTGTACCACTTATAGTGATCCGGTCTATGTTTATGTGGAATATTTAATTAGAATTGACATAAGATGCACCATATAAGCAAAACATCGCATTTGGTGCACAGAAAATTCAATGGTGTTCCATTAGCTACCGATCACACTCCGAAAAGTGTACGGTTTAGTGCAGCGTATTGGCTGGTGGCACCATCAAACTATATTTCTTCAAAACAGTCACCGTCAATGGCGCGCCATGACGAACGATTTTCTATTTCCAAAAGTACGTGAGCATGGTCTGGCAGTTCTTTGGTTTCAACAGCATGGCGCCACATGTCACACTTCTGGAGCAACCAATGACTGAATGAGGCAAGAGTTTGGCGACAGCATAATCTTCCGCTGGACTACTTTCTGTGCGAATATTTTAAATCGTTTTTCTATGCGCACAAAGCCAGCAACGATTTCAGCGCCGGAAGCCAATATCGAGCGCATTATTCGTGAGATACGGTCTCAAATGATTGAAAAAGTGGTGGAAAATTGCATCTTCAATATGCCCGAAATTGTTTTTCATCATTATCTATCGCACAAAATAAAAATTTTTGTTCGTATCATTTAGTTGTATGTGTTTTATTTTAATTTAAAGTTCTATAGCTCTTAATAAGTAGACACCCTGTATTAGAATCTGTTTTGCTTTGACAATATTTTATCTGGAGTCACTTCGAGATCCCTATGAATGTTGAGCAAAATCATCTCCCTATTTTCATTTCATAACAAAACTCTTCAGTTGTCTGTAAGATGTGGTTTGGCAAATCTTCTTTAAAGACTTCAGCGGCTCTATTTCGTGACTACTAGATTTGATATAAATATTATGAATTCAGAAATATTTTACTTAGAAAACCCAAACTAAATTGATGAAGTAGATGTTTTCTTAAGCAATTTTTCTTTTGTTACAAACGCATTTTTTAGAAATATTACCATTAGATCAAGTGCTTGGCATCTCATTAATATGCAGAGTATCAGATAGTCGTACATTTCAATAATAGAACTTTTAATTGTTTCTTTTTAGTTGTTTTTTTTTTTTTTATTATTTTTTTTATTTTGTGTGTGTGCCGATTTTGATTCCAAACAAATATTTGCTATACAATAGAGCACGGTGAATATAAAGCCGGAGACTGTGTCGATACACGTCGATCGCACGAATTGTTATTCCAAACGATCCGATCCGAACAGAACAGAACAGAACAGAAGCGCACAGCACCGTAGCCGTTCAATTCAAAACACACCATCAAATTCGATGTTCCACCTTTCGTTCGTGCACGAAATTCGTCGAATAAGTTTTCCAGTTTGCTGCGATATTCCATTTAACCGAAAAAATAACAAACAAATCTTAAACAATACGAAAAGCTAATCGGAAACTGTAGAAAAATTATGTGTTGTGTTGTGTTGTGTTGTGTATGTATGGAAAATTATGAAATCGTTTCCAGTCTACAAATTAACTTACATGCATCAATTGAGAATGCGGCATGCAAGGAATTTATACTGTTGATTTACACCTGTGCAGTTCGAAGAGGGATGTTGAAGCTTAATGGGCCGAAACGAGGCCCGAATTAGTATATACATTTAGTGGGAAACATATACTCGTACAACATGTAGATGTTTCATAAATAAAGATGATTACACTGTACAGGAATTTGGAACTTATTTTATTTGACTGTTAAATCTATAAATTTACGTAAAATAAAATCAATTTTTAAATTTAGTTCAGAACGAAATATTTGCAATGGAAAATTATAAGTAAGTATAACCTCAAAACTGCTAAGCAATGAAATTCAAAACATTTCAAATACAATCAGGAACAATCGAATTTTCTAAAATTATTACTTATTTTCAAGGTATGAAATGTTAGAAATTTGCTGTCGTATTTTGTTTTTTTTTTTTTTTTTTGATTATTGAGTCTACCTTGTATGTAGATCTAAAAATAACCGAACTTTTTAGTTATCAAATAAAACATGCATGGTATTATGTTTCATAGCTCTAATATTTAATCAAAATACGTTCAATTTAACTCAATACAACGTTTGAAACACTCAACAAATTTATCCATAGACTTTTTTAACACGCTTTTTGGCATGTTCTTTAGCACCTAGGACGGTCGATGAGACAAATCTGTTTTTTTTCATCTAAAAATCATTGACTGTTTTGGTCTTGTGAGGTGGTGCATTATCATGCCATAAAAACAGCTGCTTTTCTTTATAATATTCGGGCCTAACACATAGAACTCTCGACCACAAACTATGTAAAACTTGTAGATAATTTACAGAATCCATTGACAGTTTGGCCTTCTCGAACAAATTCCTTGTAAACAATACCCTTGGCATCATTAGAAAGTTATCAACATTGTCTTGATTCATGACTGCTGAAAACGCAGTTTTTTAGGTTTTGGCTCGTCTTTTGACTTCTATTCTGCAGATTGTCATTTAGTTTCAGAATCATATTTAAAAAGCCATGTTTCATCATCAGCTACGATCGAATCAAGAAAATCTGGATCGTTAACAGCTGTTGAAATGATATCTTTGCGATTTTTTGTTCATCATTTAACTGATGTGGAACAAAATGTGCACACACAATTCTTTTACCCAAATCTTCAGTTAATATTTTAGATGTAGATTGTACAGTAAGATGAGTTTAATTCTTCTGCCAGCATTCTCACAGTGAAATTTCCATCGATAGCGATTATTTCACTTACTTTTTCCACTAACTCAGCACGATTAGATGTTTCGGCTCGTCCAGATCTTGGAACATCATTTCACTCATCACGACCGTTTTTAAATCGTATCAGCCACGTGTAAACTTGCGTACGACTCATACAATCATCATCATAAACTTTTTTTTAACAATTCGTAAGTCTCAGCACATTTTTTGCCGAGTTTAAAGCATAATTTAAATTTGCTCTTTGTTCCATTCTGTTTTTACGACATACAAACTACAAAATCTGCTGTTATTAAAACGTGTGTCATTTTGTAACCTGTCACATGATTAACATGATTAGCATAAAAGTTCGGTTACTTTTAGATACAAGATGGTATGCATAATTTATTTATTTTTTCTTTTTCAAAAATATGTCCATGCAGTAGAGGGTTAAACTTCTAATCCAAGAAAATAAGTAGGTATATACAATAGGGCGGGTAAATTTTTATTCGCAACAAGCGTCTTCCAGAATCAGAAACTACGATGAATTCTAAGAATATTTCACAAAGAAACTATGGGTCTAAAATGAATTCCTAGCCCCCGCTGAGAAGCATGAAGATTTCAGTATGAGGTATTTTTAAAGACAGCATAGATTTGATAGAAAACAACTAGTTTTTATTAAAATCAAACATCATTTATTATTAGTTCGGTCTTATTTTGGATTAGATTTCTTAGAATTTAGAATGTGCTTCCATTTTTTTAACGTTTTTGTTTCTAGATTTAACATGCAATCCTGCTATATAATAGGCCAAAACAAAAATATAACTGTTCTATTTAGACATATTTATAACATATTTTCAAATTTAATTTGACTAGAAATATATAGCATTGTTATGATGTTAGGGCTAAGGTTTTATTGTATTTTTTTTTTGTTTACAGTAATTACGAAGCTGTAGAAGCTTTAAAATACGAAGGTCTCTTTTTGTTTTTTGCAATTATCGTTTACTGATAACAAAATTTACTGCAATAGTTGTCAACTAACAACAGTGGCGTAGATAGGGGGCGAACAAATGCACCAAAAATATTTAAATATTAGCTAATTTCATTATGAAAGTTTATATACCGATGTATTTTAATATTTAATTTTGTAATTCAGTGGTATATGGAAGTAAACTTTTATATAAATTGATTCAATCAACGAAATTTTTGCCACAAGATCTTCGAGAATTTTTAAAGAAAACAATTCAAAACAATGCATTTTTCGCCCATACAGAAAATATTCTGTTAGCAATGTTATTCGATGAAAGGAAATCTATTCGCGAAAGAGCTATTCAAAAAATTGTGTATTATCGCGAAAATTTATAGTATGACCCTACTAAACTCAGAGCGTCTTATAAGAAGAATCGCATTAATTTCGATTGCACGGATTATATGGATTTAGTCGACTTGGATAATGACGACATATTATTTGAACCTCCATTTACTGCAAGCCTACCACACGAACACCTATTGGAGTACATAAATTTTGCTGAAATACCACGGCCAGATGCAGCAATTCCATCGCACATTCCGGGAACCGTGCGATGTGTGCAGTTGCTAACGCAAGTCTCACGACGCGTAATGCCAAAGAATCGAGATGATGTAATGTCAGTAACTCTAGAAAGTCGCACCAACAATCCTTGAATCTAGCGTTAAAAAGACTTCAAAATCTGACTTTCTATGCTCTTACAAATGTATTCTTTATTTTACTTTAAGCGCTTTTGTTGTTTGATTTCATAA